>JAXCHB010000107.1:650000-1062500 GCA_036926305.1 Uropetala carovei | reverse complement strand
TGTTATTCGCTCGGGTGTAATAAATTCTCAAATGTTTAACAAATTGACTAATGTTTATGTACTTTCTGTAGATCCAGGAATTTTAAAATTTTAACAGAGTTAGGAAATAATGTCCCAGTGGTAAATAACATTGAAGATTTTAAAAACATTTATTGCTGTGGCTGTTAAAAATTAATAAAGTTTAAACAATTAAAATCATATAAATGCACCTCTAGAGGTGCTACATTGATGAAATTTCGCATAAATGTGAGGTATTCGTAACAAATGATAAAAACCTATAAATGTTTTATAATTATAAATTTTAGGGGTTGTTTTTACCCCAATATTTTCAAAACAGAAAAACACGTAATTCGGAGCCAAGAAGCAACCTTAAGCGTTGAAAATTATTTTTCAGCTTTTATTTTTACTTTAAGGTGAGAGAAAATGCTTGCAGAATGCAAGCACAATTAACTAGTATATATTGTGGCGGTACAGGTTCAACCTGTAGCACTGTTGGCCACACTAAAGCCTTAGTTACAAAATTGAAAATGATTTTGGGCGCGCCGAAGACGAAGGAGAAATCGACGTCAGCTTGACCTTCCAGGTTCGTGGCCTGCGATTCACGTTGCCTGAAGGGGGAGTGGAAAACGGATTGCATCACCCGCGCCCTATATAAGAAGGCGTCTCCGACGCCTAAGGAAGCTACTTCTCCAGGATCGCGAGAGGGCAACGGTCGAGTCAGTGCCCGCCGTGCGTGAAAGTTATTTAAAGTGATTAAGTTGGGTGTGAAATTTAAACAATAGTTGGTCGTCCAAGAACTGTTTCTGTGCACTTGCGACACGCTCAGCTCCGAACGAAAAAAAATTAAAAGCGAAAAAATTCACCTTTTCGGCTACAATATATATCATGTGTAAGAAGCGTCTATATACTATAGATATATAGGAGGATACAAAATTATGAGGCACTTCCAGATGTGCTAAAAACTTGAAATTTGGTAGGATTATAGGTTTATGGTCACAACCGAAGGAAAAAATCGGAAACTGTCGAAATTCCTATTTTGAGGGGCTATTTTGGGCCCATTTTTGGCCCATTTTTTGGCCATAAGTAAACATGAAAGTTGGTGTAGAGGTTTTTGTATTTGCATTTTAAAATTACTTCGCGTGAAGATACGAACTCGAGATTTAAACTATCGGATAGGATATAAATTGTAGTTTCTTATTTTTGAAGGCAGAATTCAAATCCTAGTAGAATTATCATAAATTTATAGTTTTTATCGCAAAAAAGTGGTAATTTTTCAGGGTCTAACAATAGGCTTCCTAGGCAACAATCTTAATGCTTTCATATGGGTAAGCTTTTAATGGGAATCAGAGGCTTATACTTTAATGCCATTAATGTTAAACTACTACTAATGAAGGAAATCCTATATTGTAATAGTCCCCATTTTTGGAGCTCTTTTGCACCGGTATTGCTCCATACGAGAACAAAGATGATGAGGCAGCTCCACATGAACTACAGACTTTAAATATGGCACCATTATAGAAATTTCATTGCAACCGAAGGTAAAATAAAAAAATTGCAAAAATTCCCATTTCTAAGGGGCGATATTGCCCCATTTCCCCTACCATACGAGTTTGAAAGTTATACGGCAATTCTTAATGAGACACAGGCATGAAATATATCAAAATTATGGGTTTTTACTAACAACAGAAAGAAGGAGTCCGATACTGTAAAAACTGAAAATATTTGGGCCTGTTTTGCTCCATTATTGCCCCATATGATGATTAAAATTATAAGGCCCTACTAAATGAGCTACAAACCTGAAATTTGATACGGTTATATGATTTTTACAAAATTGATTGGGAATAATTTGAAACTGTAAAAATGCTAAACTTTAAAAATGCTTGCACACATTAACTAGCATATATATACAGTAAAAGCCCATTCTAATGGCATCGACGAGACCAAAGGTGTGCCGCTAAAATGAATGTGCCGCTATAACGAATGGTAACGCAAAATCACATTCCAATTACTTTAAGAGCATATTTGGTATCTTTTACCTATAAGATATTGAATATATTGTTCTTCGTTATATAATTTACTATTTTTGCCATAGTTATTACTGTGTAGTAAATCTATCTCTCTATATATTAATTTTACGTTGATGTCTGTCGACATTAGTGTATACGTAATTTATATCGGCGTATTTCTCGAGAACCATTTGTCATAAAGATATGTGGTAAACGGTGTTTTGTTTCTACTGGCTATGAGGTCCCTAGAAAAATATTTTCGTTTGCTATAGTGTCCCGGTTCAAATCCAGGAGACAAATATATTTTCCCACACGTTCACATGGCATTTTCGTTTTTTCAGAGTGCAAGGTTTTTTTCCTTCATTCACAAAAATACGTAAATATGGACTGATTTTCTTCCTTTTGGCATTATTTGTCAGATAAAACTCTATACTATTTTATCCTTGCGATGTTTACATGTAACGCGTTCGACATTTTCAGAAATACGCATTCTTTTTCAAAATTTTGCGGATTTTTCGTACTCATTCCGGGTGTTGCCAAGGAGACTCTCATTGTTGCCTCCGATTCATTTAATGCCAATTAAACCTTCAAGTAGACGAAAGAAAAGTGTTATTCGCATTGACCTGTTGTTTGAGCATCGAAATTAATGAATCATAGCAACGTAAATATTTAAGGACAATTATTCTGTTGACTGTATACTGCTGCATACGGGAAGCATTTGTAACGATTTAGTCGAAGCAATTGAATCTTCATTTCATCGTTTGAATGCTGGAATCTTACTTTTTTGGAAGTAGAAGCATTATATTACAAATCTGTAATCCTAATTAAGGCAAATAGGCTCACGCATAAATTAAAAATTAGATTAGAATAGGAATGCCCGTTATTTTGTAAACACATTATATGGTTAGCTTCTCTTCATTGATAATCTAAATAAACACTTCCATTGACGTCGCCTTTATAGTAAGTCCTGTAAGAAGTTAGCAATTAAAGGATAGCAACTGTTTGTGAGTTCGTCTATAAGGGTGCAACGATAATCATTGGAACTAAGGTAAGGTACAATTAAAAAGTTTTCCCCTTTGAATATACCGCGATATTAAACTAGCATCGAGTAACTCTGTGATACTGTGATCACGTAATTGCTCTAATATATTGCTGTAAAATCGCAGAAAATTAAAAAATGCCAAGGGGTAGACCAGTGAATAGGAGAGCTATTAGCCCAGAGAATGGAAGAGGAGCCAGAGATCAAACAAAGAGTATCATAGGAAAGAGAGAGAGATGCAGAAGCTCATAGAATTTCCTGTGAAGGTGAGGAGGAGAGAGTACAAGAAAGACAAAGAAATAGGGAAACACGTCAAATGAATAGGTAACAAAGAAGATTTAACCGAGGGCCGAACTATTTAGATTATTTGCATTTCATTTATTTCATTAAGTATTAAAAAAAAATTATTATTTCACTAAACCTTCAGTTTAGTTAAATCGCATTGAGGATCGGAGATCCAGGGCTGCCCTAGTAACTTTATTAATTTTTGTAATGCTCATTCTGGGAACCAAAAGGGTCCATCGAAAATAACATTATTACTACAACCATCATTAATTATTCACAATTAACAGATTATTTTGCTTTTTTCTCGTATCCCGTGACGATGTTTAAAACGAATAGCCACCTATCAGAAAAAATACATCGCTGATAAAAGTATTTTGCCTTTTCAATTAATAGTGGATCTGTGATTGGGAAACCTTCAGAACGTTTCACTTTAAACCACTAGTATAATATTGCATCCAATTGTTCTAGCTTTGGCTTCCTTAAATTTTTACGTTTTTGAATATTTTTATTTGTCTCAGATCCAGCAAAATTTTTTAGAAGTCATTGTTTTCTTGCTTTAGTACCATATATCGTAGATGAGCTTATGTTATACTCGTTCATTAATATATGTCTATTTACCCCATTATCCAGACGTTGGCAAATGTCAATTTTCTGTCGTAAAGTAAGCACCATTCACTTCTCTTGTTTTCTACTACTGCTGCCACTACTCATGTTCTTTAGGATTTCTTTAAATGTTTATAAAATGAGGTTAATAACAAATAAAATTATTACGCAGTACGTCACGACTGTTGACAATTTGAAACAGAAGAGGAACTACTCACAATATGTGGTTAATATTATGGAGATTGGTCATGCCTGTGGTGACATCTATTTGACAATTGGAAAATGTAAGTTCACCGAAGATGCCGTTAGAGCGAGTTTGCCGCTAGAATGGGTGCCGTTAAAACGAGCTTTTACTGTATATAGGAGGATACAAAATTTTGACAATTGATGTATATGCGAAATGACAAAACTTATAACGAAACATGTTCCTTAATTATATGAGAAACAACATATAGCGGGGCAACATATGGCGGGGTTTTACTGTATACCTTGGGTTAAATGTGAACCATTTTATTGGTGAACATACCTTAATAGAATCTCCTTCAGAGAAAGGCAGTTCTTCCTCACATGCATCTGGATTTGGTGACATTGTGGTGGGGTCGTAATCAAAGAGAGCAACAAACCACCTAATACGCTTTCCACTCTCTCTAGGGCCTCCAGGAGGACCTGTTGTGCCTTGTGTATAATGGGGCCCAGGTGGCCCTCCAACTGCTCCAGGACCTACTGCCCCTCTACCCCGTCCACTGCCATACTCTGCTCCTGCTGGCCCCCCACGAAATCCGCCTGGTGGTCCAACAATTGCTCGTTCTCTTCCATCTGGTGCATGGTGATGTCGCTGACGATGACCTTGGTCATAGTAAGGATCGTGCATGTCCCTGTATTAATGCAAGAATTAAAAGTAAATTAATGTTTGACTTTGACTCAAATATTGAATTGTAAGCCAATTAATTTAGATGATCTGATGAATATGATATGACTATTAGTTTTTGTTCCATTTCAAACAAAGACCAATGTTAATAAACATTATATTGAATATCAGTCACTCATTTCATTAACTTAATTATATCTTAGTCAACTGCTTGTGAAGTGTTTGTAAATAACGAGTAGAAAAATAAAGAAAAATTTCACTGATTCAATATACCATATATACTCGTGTATAACATGCACCTGTACTTTTTTCCAAAAAATCCTGACTTTTTCTTATACCCCGTGTATAATGCACACCCTTGATTTCTGTGAGGTATAAGGACAAAATTATATCGTCATGTTAAGTATTAACTAGAGTATTGTAAATAAATATGACAAAGCATTAAATTATCACCAGTTAACAATTTTAAAATGCTTGGACTTGCCCATAAGTATTACGTTCAATAAGCTCCACATTAAATCTTAGAAAGACATCATCAATAATGAAAGTGATTAAGTTAAGATGGCATGAACTTCATACAGTAAGTTGGCCAAACTGATGCTGCATAGAACACCGCAGCACCACTGCTGCCAATCATTTTAAATCATACAAAAAGGGATCTATAAAATAGATCGAGTTTTGGTTTATAGTGGATGTTGGTTCTCTCTTTCTTATCTCATTCTAAAACTGTTTAATAGAAGGAATAACATGAAAATTTAACAAACAAATCTAGAAACAGGAAACACGACAGGTAAGATAAAGTTCATGTACCTCATTCTATGGGTTTTAAATTACCATATATACTGGTGTATAAGAAGGAAAATTTCTTCCTTTTTCAGGTCTCAGATTAATGTATTCAACTTATATGCCAGGCATAAATATTTTTGACTTTATAATTGACAAATTTCAATAATTTTTTAAACGTTTCAACCTCACATTACCCCTTTAAACAGACAGGTAATTTGACATTTTTGGCATTTCATCATTAAACAGATAATATGACACATTCAGCTGGCATAAGCAAAAGATAAACAAAGATGCTATAAACAGACAAAGATCTAGCAATCGCAGCTGTGCATATATTAAAATGATATTTTTCTTTCTTTTCAGGTTTTAATAATAAACCCTTTACTAATGATGAAACGAAATTCTTACAAAGCAGGGTTTCAATTGCGAGTTGTTGAATTTTCTGAAATTTATGGCAATGAAGAAATATAACGTAAATAAGAAGCTTGTTAGGGACTGGGTAAAAATTAAAGAAGAGCTGAAAAAAATGCTGAAAGCGAAACGTGCAAGACAAAGAGATGTTGCATCTTTTCCTGAATTAGAAGCTGAAGTAAACGGATGGGTTTTGGAGAAACGACAAAATGGCTTCATTGTCACGAGAGGATCTATTTGTTTCCATGCATTACAGCTGAAGAGAAGTGACAAATACAAAAATCAACCAGGTATGTCAATGATTTTGGCATCACCTGGATGGTGCTCTGGATTTATGAATCGGTACTCATTAACACTGAGGCAGCATTCAAAAATCACGCAAAAACATCCCGCTCCTTTGGAAGAGAAAGTAAATTCTTTTCATTCTTTGGTCATTCATCCAGGAAAAACAGTTGTGATCTTGAACAAATTTCACTCTCCTTAGTCAGGACAACATTATGAGACACCATTTTGATACGTGGGGGTAAAATAAATAACAAACGAAATGCCACAATTATGTCAAAGTGAAAGAATTCTGCAAAAGACTGCTAATGCATGCATTTATATATAACACACCTAAAGATGGCACCAGAAGTCGGAAAATTGTGATTTTAGTATGTGTCAAAATTTTTGACTGGCACTACGGTAGGACGCATACCATGTAATTTATCGATGGTTGAACTTATAGGGTTAATAATTAATTCCTATAATAATGTGTAATTAAACTATATAATATTAAAAATTTATTTAAAAATGAAAAATTTGTTTTGCATTATATGCTTATCATTTTTTGGTCATTCGACTTACTAGTGAATCTCCAATTTTGGACACTTTTTGACTCTCATTTGTAGGATCCAACTTATACGTCGGCCGATTTATATGCCAGTATATACAGTACTTACATTGTTAATTGTACATACTAGAATCATTAACTAAATAAAATGATTGCAATTTGTTTATTCTGTTTTTTTGTTTTCGTTACATGTTTTGCGGGAAGTCTATCTGGCGACTTTGCAAAGATTGCAGCAATCAGCTGATGAGCTAGTGAAATGTGGAATATTTGGAGAGGATGGAATTATAACTGTATAGAAGTAATTAGGTGTTCTATATGTAGAATTAATATATGTAAGTATGTATACACCCTTCCCTCGCCAACAGCGGGGTTTACGTTCCTGAAAAGTACCGTGGTTGGTAAATACTTAAGTACATATATTGGAAATTGGGGGTTAGGTTCCAAGGTTCATATTACTATACCATATATTATTGATCACTTACATTACTCACTTAAATACATTATATAAATATTACGAATACAATAACATGCTGTTCTTTTCTTACGAGCTCTCTGGTTTGGCATAGTCGAAACTCCCGTAGATGAAAAATGTGTGATGAAAAACAATCACCGCCAAGAAATAGCTTTCTGCTGCATTCAGCTGTTCGGAACTACATATTCTACCCCAGAATGAATTCTTTTTCTAACAATTTATTCAAACGTATCACACTACACATAAGCCAAACTATTGAGTAAAACAATTACCGACTGAAGAATTACAAACACCCCATAGGTAACGGAGAAATTACGTGCATACTACGACGTACATCACATCATTTTATACAATTTACTATGGTCTTCTAAACTTGCCCGGCGTTTTTTTGCATTTAAACAAATATTATTACGCACAAATTCAGAAAAATATTAAATGTTTAATTTATTTAGTATGCTGATATGAATAAAACACAACTAAACACGTCGTGTGGACTTGCGGTGCGCGAAAAGCATGCGTATGCTGATATGAATAATACACAACTGATCGCCTCGTATGGAATGTAGAGACTTGTGGCGGGTGAAAAGCGTAATCGTACATTACGGCAACAAAGTAAAAGCAAGTAAGTTAGAACAACAACATAGCCTTTGTGAGTGAGTGCAGATGACAACAAAGTCATACTATGCGCGGGATTATCCTGTTGAACGCAGTTGTGGTGCGCGAAAAGGATACGTAATCGTGTCAGTACGGCAACAACGTAATAGCGAGCAAGTTAAAACGACAACAAAGTCTTTGTGAGTGAGTTAAGATGACAACAAAGTCATAAGATGTGCAGTAGTTAAAAGTTTTCTTGGTCCGAAACATGGATACGCAAGGGAAATGTTCGTGGTTGGGAAGGGTGGGACTCAATATGTAGACCGCGTATATTCGAGGGCCACGGTTAATAAACCCACAGTTGGAGAGGGAAGGGTGTATATATATATATATATCAACATCATCATCAGCCTTTTTATATCCACTGATGGATGAAGGCCTCTCCCAGAATCTTCCAGTTTTCCCTGTCAATTGCCTCCCTCCTCCAAGTCTGCCCCAAAGACTTAACAAACTCTCTGTCCCACCTGTCTTTCGGTCTCTTGATGTTTCTTGGGATCCATTTGATGACACTGGACGTCCAACGCTGGTCATTTCTTCTAGCAATGTGGCCCGCCCACTGCCATTTTAGCACCTTCAATCTTCTAATCACATCACAGACTTCCGTCTTCCGTCTTACCCAGTCGTTCCTCTTGCGGTCTCTTCTGGTGATCCCTAACACGCATCTCTCCATGCCCCTCTGTGTTGTTTGCAGGCACTGTATCATTCTGCCATTCATGGTCCATGTTTCACAACCATATGTCAGAACAGGCAGAACACATTGGTCATACAGACTCCTTTTTAGGAAGACTGGAATATTTGATTTCAAGATGTTTGCATTCTTGCCAAAAGCATTCCATGCCATCTTCACTCTACGGTTGATTTCTCCAAGAAGCAAACCATCAGTAGTGATGAGTTGACCTAAGTAAACATAGCTGGTTACTTCTCCGAGTTCTGCACCGTTGATATGTATCTTCTCAGAATTTGTGAAGGAGTTGTACATAACCTTTGTTTTATTAAGATTCATCTTAAGTCCAGCTTCACGGCTTGCTTGCTCAAGCTCTTCAGTTCTTCTAAGGAGCTCTTCTAGGCTTCCTGCTAACAGTATGATATCATCTGCAAAGCGCAGGTGACTCAGATGTTCTCCATTTACCTTTATGCCTTTTTCCTCCCAGTCTAGCATTTTGAATACTTCCTCTAGAGCTGCTGTAAATAACTTAGGGCATATAGTATCTCCTTGTCTCACACCTTTTTCGGTCTTATGCAGCTGGACAGATGTTGTCGCATTTTCGTAGATATTCTTGATCAATATTATGTACGTTTCTTCTACTCCTTGTTTCTTTAGTGCACGTAACACCAACGAAGTTCAGACAGAGTCGAATGCTTTCTTGTAGTTGATGAAACACATACATAGAGGTAATTCGTACTCGTTAGTCCGACTGATTATTTCTCTCACGAATTGGATGTGGTCCATCGTGTTATACCCACTGCGAAATCCAGCTTGCTCTCTGGGTTGGGCAGAATCAAGATGGTTTTGAAGGTGCATAGCGAGTATTTTGGTGAATATTTTGTATAGTGTTGGGAGTAGGCTGATCGGTCTATAGTTATTCAAGTCTTCTTTGGAACCTTTCTTATGCAGAAGGATAATACATGCGTGGTTCCATGTTTCTGGTATCGTTTTCTTCCTCAGACATGAAGTAAAAATCTTAGCAAGAATCTTTTCCATATGATTACCCATTGCTTTGAATACTTCTGCTGTGATACCATTCATTCCAGATGCTTATCCATTCTTCATACTTCTGATTGGTGCCTCACCTCTTCCGGAAGGATACCTGGGACCTCTTCGGTGGGCATGTTTCCATCATCATTTACTTCCTCATTTCCTAGAGGATCCTCATACAGCTTGGTGTAAAATTCTTGTACCCGTTTCAGGATTAGTTTCCTACTATGGGTTATGGAGCCGTCTTCTAGCATCAGGGCACTCAGCTCCGATGGAGAGATGTTGCTTCATTTTCTTGTAGCTTGTATTGTTTTCTATCGTTTTCTCGATTAGCTCATAATTATATTTCTTCACATCTTCTTTGAAGCACTTCCTTATAGTTTTATTTAGTTATGCAAAATGGATCATTTCTTTAGGATTGTTAGTAATTTTCATTTTCCTTCTTTTTTCCATCAGCAGTCTTGTTTTTTTGGTTAACTTTTTCTCTGACTTTGTTTTAACTGTTCCGCCTATTTCTTGAGCGGTTTCCTTGAGTATCTCTATAAATTGTGATTCATCTTCTTGGTCTTCCAGTGCACTGAACCGATTTTTCAGTTGGAGATGACATTCTTCTTTTCGTTCTTTTAGCACCTGCGTGTTGATAATAGACTTAGGCTTCCTTATAAGCTTCTGTTTCTCTAACTTTGAGTTGACCTATAATCTGCATCTTACCAAGCATTGGTCACTTCCAGTTTTCAAATGGTTGAGGACGGAACAGTCTTCAGCCAATTGTTTCATATTGACTAGCATGCAGTCAGTTTCATTTTTAGTACCATTGGGTCCTTTCCAGGTCAATTTTCTATTGGGACTCTTTTTGAAGAAAGTGTTCATTATATATAGACTAGAACATTCAGCAAAGTCTACAAGTCGGTCCCCTCATTCGTTTCTGTCTCCATAGCCCCATTTTCCAACTGCGCTGTCATCTTCCTTTTGTTCTCCTACCTTGGCATTGAAATAACCAATGACCACTTTTAGATGGCAGCTTCTTTTGTCATGCAGTACTCCAAATTCTTGGTAGAAGTCTTCCACTTCCTTATCCGAGTATGATGACGTTGGCGCATAAACTTGGACTATTTGAAGTTCATATCTTTTATTTATTTGAAGCAGTAGTCTAGCTGCCCGCTCGGATGAACTTTCCATTTCCACGATATTATTCTTCAATTTTTTGTTGCCAATGAATCCAACTCCTCCGGTTCTTCCTGTGTCAGTTCCCCTGTAATAAAAAAGATGTCCACTCTTCAACTCCAACAGACCTTCACCTTTTCTTCTCACCTCACTAAGCCCTAAAATGTCCCACTTGATCTTCTCCAGTTGTTCTTGGAGCTCTTGAAGTTTATCTTCACTGGACAAAGTCCGGCAGTTAAATGTAGTTAGGTTGAGGTTAAAGGAATTGGGTAAGGATGAGACAGAGTGGCAGTGGGCGTTTAACATCCAGGGATTCTTAGCACCCTCTGCCTTCCTGCCTTGTCCTTGACTACATCCAAGGTCAGAGGCAATCCAGTCTCCGGAGAATGAGGGCCATTTTTTATGGGTGTACATGTCATGGGGGGATTGTGGGCCTTAAAACACCACTCTGGTCCAGGGCGGGTTGGTGAGTACCTCTTTCACTTTGGCCGGAGATATTGCAGAAAGACTTCACAGCATGGTTGAACCTACCGATGTTTCGAGGACACCACTCTGCTTTGCCCTTTAGCCTCCGTTTACAACCTTCCGCCGACTTTGAAGCAGTGAACTGAGGCAGTTGGAAGGGATATATATATACAGTAAAACTTCGCGCAACGCGTTTTCACGCAACGCAGATTCAAATTTATGCGGTCTCAAATGTGCGACGAGCTTCACCGACCGTGGTGGGTGATTCACTTTTACTCGGTTTCCTCCAATAACCATTTTCCCTAAAATTTTCGCCCTGAAAAAACGTTAGTGTGAAAAAAATTAGTACAAATATTATTGAGTTTTGCCAAGTCTTTCTGCATCCAATAAAAAACCGTTCAGAGCTTTTCAACCGACGTCCATCGTCAACCTAGAGATGAGGTTCCTTTTTGTCAGCTTTTTGTACGTCACGTGAGACTTAACATTTAACTACTGTCATAAAAAATAAGTCACATAAGTAACGCTGATGGGTCTCTCAGACCTCAAGAACATTTCCGATGGCAATATATTTTCTGCCAAAGATGCAGTGCACAAAAAATTCACAGCGAAGATCGACAAGGCAGAATCACAAAAGTGTTGACGAGATGAATTCTGGATGGTCAGCACCTAGCGAGATATCTCAGGTTTTGACCCACGGCGATAGTCATTCGAGAAAAGCAAAGTAAGCCCAATGCAAAAAGGCCTCCTTAAAAAGCCATCCGGGAAAAAGGGAAGGAGAATTCAACGGGCAATCCCTTGCCTCAGTTGTGACTCGGAGCGTAGCATAAACAGGCGTGTTAACTCTCGTATGTGTGGCGAAGTATTTATAATTGTTTTTCAGTAAGCAAATTCACTTCCTTCTCCCAATTCACAGTCGGTTGCATTCCCCCCTGTAACAATTTGTTCCTTTTGTAATAATCGCGGACATTCTTTCCGCGACTGTCGGCGAAGAGCTAGAGAAAATCGCTCCGTGAGAAACCGCCCAGCCATTTTGTTTTCCAATATAAATGACCAACTTGACATGCCTTTTGTAAATTGCCATGTTCATTCCGCAAAAATTCCAGCGTTACTAGATACCGGCTCCTCCTTGTCGATGCTTGACATTAATACTTGGCGTAAAATTCCCCGCACGGGACGGACCCAACAGTGTAACATTACGTGTCGGAATATCATTGCAGCTCGGATTATCTTGACATGATACGTTACATTGAGGGTCCGCATTCAAAACTTATCGTGGCGACATACATTCTATTTGTCCGATTTGCCTGTCCCAATGATATTGGGTCAGGATTTCATCAAAAGAACGCGAAAACTGTCCACGACTTTACCACGACGAGTTTTCCTTTGAAAACTGTCCAGATAAGAAATTCCCTTTCCACTTCAATTCCGACACTTCATTAGCGTCGTCCGATTCGCCCCCGGTATCAATTGTTCATATGCAATGCCAAAATGCGGCCCCACTTGCAAGCAGAACCCATTCCTCCACGGAAAATGTTTCCTCCGGAGGCGAAGACAACCTTAGTCGTCCAACAAAGGAAATAAAATGTCTCGTCGATGGCTATTCCGACGTAATCTCTTCACAGTTAGGCCAAACCTACCTGATGTGTTATGAGATTGAATTGCTCGATTTAACTCCGGTCAGATCCCCTCCATATCAATGCTCACCGCCAAAATTGGCCATGATGAGGGCTCATGTCGATAAGTTACTCGCCGACGGTATTATCCAGCCTTCGTTATCGAACTGGAGTTCACCTGCCTTTCTCATCCCCAAGAGAGATGGCTCCGAAAGACTTGTGGTCGACTATCGTAAACTCAATAGGCAGGTCAAGGCCGATAATTTTCCTACGCCTTCGATAGAACACGCCCTACAATATTTGGGTTCGGCCAAATTATTCACCATTCTTGATTTAAATTCTGCCTTCCATCAAATTCCTTTGACACAGCCTTCAAAGGAGTACACCGCCTTCGTCACACCGTTTGGGCTGTATCAATATAATCGTCTTCCATTTGGTTTAACCACATCTCCTCAGGTCTTTTCGAGGTTGATTGACAAGGTGCTAGTGGATTTAAAATATTCTTGTGTGTATCCATATATTGATGATTTATGCATTTATTCCAAGAGCCTGCCAGAACATCTTCGTCATGTCAAACTGGTGTTGGAGAAGCTAAGGGCAGCTGGTCTCACGGTCCATCCAGAGAAGATGAAATTGGCCCACGAATCCATTACCTTCCTTGGACATCGAATCTCCCAAGGCGAACTTACCACTGACCCAGAGAGAACACAAACACTTTCTGCATTCCCTGTTCCTAAGTCAGTTAAGGAGGTTTCACGCTTTCTCGGTATGTGCGGTTTTTATTCCAAATTATGCGGAGATTGCAGCCCTTCTGAATGCACTCCGCAAGAAAAATGTCATTTTCAAATGGACCAATTTGCAGCAAGATTCCTTTGTCACATTGAAACAATGTCTGTCTTCTCCCCCTGTACTTCAACTTCCTAATTTTGAGGAAGAATTCCATTTGTTCGTGGATGCCAGTCAGGTGGCGCTGGGAGGTGTTCTTCACCAGATGTTCGATGGGAAGCTAAAGCCTGTAGCTTATGCTAGTAGAGCCTTGAATAATTTTGAACAGAAGCAGCCATCTTATGAATTGGGGTGTCTTGCTTGTTGTTGGGCGGTCGAAAAATTCAGGACTTATCTACAGCCAAAACTATTCCATTTATACACAGACAATGGGGCGATAACCTGGTTGTTTAAACATCCCAAGCAACTAGGAAAAATTGGACGAATGGTTTTAAAATTGGCATCCTTTCGCTTTGTAATCCATCATGTCCCATCTTCTAAAAATATGGTAGCAGACTGTCTATCTAGAGCGGTTGACCAACCAATTGAGGATCCAACTCATTATTCTATGCTGTTACATCAAATACCTCTGTCCTTCACAAACATTCGGGATCACCAGAATTCAGATCCGCAGCTAAAACAGCTGATCGAGCAAATTAGACAGGGAAGCCCATCCCACAATTATTTCATTAAGAATGGGTTATTATATCATGGAACAAGCAGACTTAAAAGGGGTAGAGTGGTCGTTCCAGATGCCCTCAAGGCCATGCTATTTTCCTATTTCCATTCCTTACCAACTGCTGGACATATGGGCGTTAGTAAGACTTCTGAGCGAATCTGTAGGGAGTTTTGGTGGAGTAACATGAAGTCAGAAATAGCCCAGATGGTTAGAACCTGTCATGACTGCCAAACATGTAAACCTAGGAACACCCTTCCCTCTGGAAATATGAGTTCTACTACTCCTAACTACCCCTGGGAAAGAGTTTATATAGACTTTGTTGGTCCATTACCCAGAAGTCGAAGTGGGAATACCTGTGCACTTACAGTCATTGATGGTTTCACCAAATTTACCTTCATTGAACCATTACGCTCTCAGTTAGCCTCCCAAGTTGTTTCCACGTTATTCCAGAAAATCTTTCCTAAATTTGGCTATCCTAAATTCTTGGTTTCTGATAATGGAACCCAATTCAGATCTGCGCTTCTGGCAGATATGTGTTTTAAATATGGTATAAAGCAGATTTTCACAGCCCCTTATTATCCGCAACCTAACCAAGCAGAACGAGTCCACCGCAACCTGAAATATGCCTTAACCATCTTATCCCAACATGACCATAAGAAGTGGGATGAGTATGTGCCCAGCTTAACCTTTGCCTTCAATTCTGCCAAGCACAGCAGTACAGGATATACTCCTGCGAGGGTGTTTATGGGAAGAGAACTCACCCTCTAACAAATTTCTGGAGAATTCCTCCACAAGCTTGGTCGGAGACGTTAACACAATCTGAAAGGCAGTCCCTATGGCAAGATGTGTTAAGAAATTTAAAAAGGACAAGACTTAGACAAGCAGTGGCATTTAATAGAAGTCATTCAGGGAATCCCTTTAAAACTGGTGATATGGTCTTGTACAAAGCTTTCCTACTAGTTCAAAGGCGCTTCACCAAACCGCCAAACTCATACCACAATGGGTCGGTCCATTTTCGATTAAAAATTTTTTTCTCCTGTGACAGCTGTTCTGGAACTGTCACCCACTAAGGAGAGAATTGCCAATATATCACATTTAAAATTGTATCATCAATAATTCTGTTATTATTTCTTGTATGTACCGGCGTAGGGAATTAGCGACCCCATCGCCCAATGATACTGCATCATTGCAATCAGCCCCAGATAAGAATCTGGAAAAACATATCCATTTTCGGCTTATGCTATGCCTTTGTGAATACAAAGATGATGTTCGAGGCAGCATAAAGGATGATTAGACCTTTATGTTTGTCTCCATGGCTCTAAATTTTTATTATTTAAAGTAACCTAGCCATGCGTTTCTTATGTTTACTGGTAATAATGCCACTATTACCACAATAGTTTTTGTGCACTCTCCTCAATTGGGATAGTGTACCTTAAAATGTTTATTACACTGTATACTATTGTCAAAACAGCTGTGCATCTCAAACAGGGGAAATATACTAATTTAAAATTGTTTCACTAATCATAATTATCTGGACTATTCTAAATATTAACCAATGTTATAATAATTATCTGTACCACTGTGAAAATTAATTAATGTCATAACAATTATCTGTACCACTTACGAAGCTCAAAATGGTGAATGTCATACTGACTTGAGCCCTTGTCTTAGAAAATAACTGCTGGTAAGTGCCCAGCATAGAATACTGTTTACTTTACTTAATACTTTAAATTCAAAATAATCTTTTGTTAAATTTCGGTACTTCCCACTTGGAACTACCATGAATTCCTTGGTTTCTTATAATATCCATTGTCTTTTAATGTGCCCTTATTGTAAGCCTAAGGCAAGGAGTGGGCAATAAGTTTTTGTATCTCAATTCACTGGTGCTATTCTGAAACCACACACCAGAACCCTTCATGATAATTAATATCCGTTATGGTAAAGACATAAGTTGGGCGATTGAATTTCCATCCGAGAAGACATCTCACTCCAGTGCTCAGTGAACACTTTTCAAAACTGCCTTCAAGGAGTGTCTAAACCTGAACAGTGTTAATCAGTGGTGAATATTTTTCCATTCCCCCTGAGAACTTCAAATGGAACAGGGGCGCAGACTCGGATTTTCACTACAAAATAACATTTCCAGTGAATTATTCCCAATATGTTTCAATCATTCCAATGACATTAAATAAATTATATTAACAATACTAAAGAGAATTCATGTGTGTGATCTAATATAAAGAGTGATTAAAGAAGTGCTACAGACAAAGGGTGTGGACCATTGGGGGGAAGAGATGGTCCAGGGAATCTCCCCCCACCCTTCAAAACTTTATTTTTTTCCTTTTTCTGAGGGAGGATGCAGCGATTTTCCCCACACCTCCGCACTTAACGAAGCACTTTTCGAATAAACGCGACGAAAAACGTAGAAAATTGCCGAATATCGCCGCCTTTCGTTATCGGTGTCTTTCGTAATCGGTGAAGAGAACGCCAAACGTCTCTGCCGAATGGCTGCTCCCACACCAACGCGCTTTATATAGGGCGAATATTACCCCTATTTCCCATTCCCTCCTGTTCGCATGGTTATATCACATAATCAGGAAATTAACCAATACGAAGTCGAGGAGTCGCCCATTTAAGCTACCCGCCGAACCCCCCCTGAGCGGCGACATCAGGCGAGAGTGGCCGTCGAGAGAACGAGGGCAGAAGCACCGGGAGATACCGACAGCCGAGGGTCGCCGGCGGTGAGCGGGAGTGAGAGTCGAGTCACGGATACAAAAGCGAGAAGAGTTGTTCCTCGCAAGGGAGAGTGTGCTAAAGTTTCCTGTCGGACAGACTGTAACGATAAGTTGACATTTTCTGAAGTGGATAAGCTGCGAGACTTACATCTCAAGAGCATTTGTGTTGTTTATACTTTATTTTTTGTACAATATAGCATTTAGTTAGAGCTGTATGTGGCTATGTTTATTGGTCGCCACAAACATAACCCACTTACACGTTTCATACCACGTACAGAGCATTCGCTTAATTTAGCTTGTTATCACTCCACTGAAAAAACTAACCGTCAAATTAGGGAATTTTTTGCAAAGGTACAGAAACTGTTCCTTTATTTCGCTGATTCCACATCGAGATGGGTTGTACTAATAAAGGTCCTAAAGGTGACGTTGGGAAAACATGGCACAACACGATGGTCATCAAGAGAAAATTATGTGAATTCATTTGCGTTACAATTGAAGGAAGTTTATACGGTGGTGATAAAATTAAAGAATAAGCATAAATGCAGGGGTGCTGAAAGTTTGCTAAAACAGATATTTATATTTTTCTTGTTATTTTGGGACAATTGTTCCAGAAGAACAACCACCTCACTAAATCTCTTCAGGGTGCCTATGTAACTGTGGATAGAACCGCTGACATGATCTGCGATTTGATACCAGACATAAAAAGTTCAACATCAGCACTGAAAGAGTATATGGAATAGGCAAAGAAATTTTGTGATGAAAAAGGAATATCTTATGTGCTCTCGAAAATTAGTAAATGAAAAAGGAAATTTCACGACACGATGGAAACTGAAGCACCCTCAAAACCTGAAAAAACAGAAAATTATAAGTTGTCCCTTATAGACAAGGGTAGTTCAGAAATGATTTGGACAGTAACTGCTGTATCGGCAAATAACAAGCTCAAAGTTTGTGCGAGTTTTCGTGGGATAGCGTGGTCTTAGGACATCATTCCACCACCAAATGGCCCTAGTCGTGCACACCTGTGGAAAACTGCTGTGCCATTACTGAGACTAGTGGTCGAAATGCTTGGACAGCATTCACCAAATGGAAGGCGATTATAATGGGCAGAGATGGACTGTGTGGTTTCTGTGGAAGGAAGGTGTTACACAGTCAGATATTCATCGTCTGTTATCTGAAATTTGTGGAGAGCAAGCACCTGCACGCAGCACTGTGTTCAACTGGGTACGGAGCTTGAAAATTGGCAAGAAAACTGCACAGAAAGGCATAAGCCTCGGTCGTCTGGCGACATCGTGTACATTAGTCAGAGTGCAAACTGTATCTGATTTGATCATGGCGGATAGACGCATTACCTTTGATGAGTTGCAGCATGAAACAGACCTTGGTCGAGCAACTCTTCATGATGTCATCCATAAGGATTTGAAGATGAGGAAGGTGTGTGCACATTGGGTCCCCAGAGACCTGACACAGAACAGAAACAGATAAGAGTGGACATTTGTCGTCAATTACTGGCACTGCACGATTAAGGCACCGAATATTTATTTGCAAGATTAGTCACAGGCGATAAATCTTGGTTTCATTATCACACACCCGAAAAGAAGAGACAGTCAATGCAATGGAAACACACTGGAAGTCCAAGACCCAAAAAATTTAGAACTGCTCCTTCTGCGGGAAAGCAAATGGTCACCATTTTCTGGGACTCACAGGGAATATTGCTAATGGACTGGCTTCCTACTGATGCGACAATCAACAGTGACACCTACTGTGAAGCATTAAAAAGACTTAGGCACAGAATCCAGCAGCGACGCAAGGGAAAATGGTCACGCAAAGTTCTGCTGCAGCACAACAATGCGCACCCGCACACCAGTCAGAAAACCTATAAGGCATTAACATCACTAGGGTTCACTGTGTTGCATCATCCTGCGTATTCACCCGACCTGGCACCATCTGACTATGCACTGTTCGACAACATGAAGAATGCTCTACACGGTCAGTGATTTCCATCTCATGAAGCACTATAGGCGGCTGTCCATGAGTGGTGTCGCAACACCCCTAAAGAATGGTTCCATGAAGACATCCAGAAGCTCCTGCAGAGATGGCAGCGATGTATAGACCTAGGAGGTGAATATGTTGAACTCGCAGTTGTGTAGTATTCAGCCTACAGATAATAAAATTGCTGAAAATGAGGTGTGTCCAAATCATTTCCGAACACTGGAGTAAATCAAGCCTCACCTGTATATATACTCTCATCAACTCATGATTTTTTGTCTTTTATGATCGGCATACTGACATTGAAATCCTTGATTCTGAAATGTGTATTTAAGCATTTTTTTTGAGAAAGGATGTACTCGTGTGATTTTTGGCTTGTGTGTATTTGTGCATGTGTGAGCAAAAAAAGGGTTCCTGGCATTAGAGTAATTCTCCCTAAACTCAGTGTGTGAGATTGCACGTGTGTTTGGTCTCTGGCGTGGAGTAAATTTCTCTAAACCAGTCTGGATGTGAGTACTTTCCTTTTTAAATAGGTAATTTAATGGATATGAGGAGGGTTGTTCACTGATTATACTTAAGCAAATATATTGATCAATGTGGAGTAACTTCAAAGCACACAATGAAAACAATAATATACTAGTCTGCCTGTTGCAGTGCTGCTCACAAAGTTTTTAGTTGGCTTACAAAAATTTTGTTGCATTCATTAACTGCCAAAAATATCTTATAATCAGTCATGAAACATATATATCTCACTCCATTGGGGAGGTAGGGTATCACTAAAGGAACATTATAAAATTTGCTGGTTGATGACTATAGCAACAGCAGAGGGTCACTGAGAATACTGAATGTCAATGTTTATAATAAAGCCTCTGAATATACAATGTTAAAACCATTCAAAGTTTAAGGTATAAAATGAGTTTAACTGAATAATATACATGCAAACATAAACTACTGATGATGTACAGCAGTGCTCCGCGACCGGTGTGTTGTGGCACATTACTGCGACACACTACTGCGCCACAACAAAGTACTCATTGTGCTGCAGTAAAATTTGAAATCATAAGACAAGGGAAAAATGTTTTTTTTCTTCTAATGACAAGACAAGAGCACAGAAACCAAATATTATATCTCATGATATGATTTCTTAGGCTATTTCTAATACATGAAACAGAAACCAAGTTATTTCTTAATTGGAGAATTGGGATTTTTATCATAGGACTTTTTCATAAACTGGGCTGAATGAGTTGAAAAAATGTAGATGTTAGCAATCATTTTCTTCATCAATGTGGAAAAGGTGATTTTATAATTTTTTTGTTGGCTCCAGGGTGATAAAAATGTTCTACACAGTCTCGAGAAATTTGGTTCGGTGTGCAAGTTTGAGAGAACCCGAAAGTGTGCCGTGAAATTTAAATGGTTGCGGAGCACTGATGTAGAGAATATATTAAGCAACCTCAAAAACATGTACAGGTAGACCCCAATTTACATTGTCCCATTTTATGAAGTTTCGAAGTTATGAAAAAAAATTTGTCCAGTGTTTCATTATACAAAGCGAAACCTCAAAGTTACGAAAGAAACTTATTTTTTCTTTGAAAATCTCATAAAGAAAACGAGTAAGAGAAAAAAATAATAATATTACTAATCAATAATAACACAGTAATAATGTTTACAAAAGAAAAATCTAGTTTAAAATACATAATTTAACACGTTTGCAGACAAGATGGCTATAGCAGTCATGTCTTATAATTATTGCATTAGCATTAGCATATATATATATATATATATATATATATATATATATATATATATATATATATATATATATATATATATATATATATATATATATATATATATATATATATATATATATATATATATATATATATATATATATATATATATATATATATATATATATATATATATATATATATATATATATATATATATATATATATATATATATATATATATATATATATATATATATATATATATATATATATATATATATATATATATATATATATATATATATATATATATATATATGTGTGTGTGTGTGTGTGTGTGTGTCTTTATAAAAGTTTCAAAATCTATTGGATACTATAAATATGCATGTGCGTTTCTAGAATCATACGGCTATCATCGACTGTCCGTGAACGTGTTAAAATAGATTAAATTATTATACTTAAAAATCCTAATTAAAACTTATAATCTCGACAGGACAAAATTGCGAATGGACAGAATTGCAAATAGATGGAATTTTGAATGTATGGAATCTCGAAAATTAAATGTACTTATTTAAAGACCATCCTTTAAGAACATAGCGTTAACTATTTTTATTTTCACCTGCTATCTTGAAATAAAATAGCACCTGTTAAAATATTTACAATCAAACAGTCCATACGAAATTTGCTTTCTTTGGAAGAAAACTGAAATCTGAATGCATGCTCTCAAGAGGTTTTGTGCATGATATAATGTTTTCAACAATAATGTGCAAAGAGACATTTCTTGCCTTCGGCTGATTGCGGGATCAGATAACATTTTTATCATGATAGACTGCAGGTGTGATCATATTATGCAGAGGAAATTTCATGTTATAATAATTTTTTGTTTTTGTTTACCACAGGCAGCTGTTCTACCTTGCTCTAAACCCACTATCAAATAGATTGAATGAGACAAACTACAGCTACAGATTGAAATATAAAAGAAATGATAATTTCAGATTAACACATTTGCTATATATGGATGACTTGAAAATATACGCAGGAACGGACATGCAGTTAAAACAATTGCTAGCAAGAGTACAGACAATATTGCAGGACATACATATGGAGTTTGGTATAGAAAAATGCAAAGTAATGCACATCGAAAAAGGTAAACTAAAGGGTGGTGACTACCATATAGACAAGGATCATACAATCACATCAATAAAGGAAGGAGACATACACAAATATCTAGGAAGGCAGCAAGCAAAGCGTACCATGGATACCAAGGTCAAAGGACAGTTGATTCAGCAATACACCTATAGAGCAAATTAAATATTCAGTTCTCAACTATCAGCAAAAAATATGATTAGAGCAATAAACACCCTAGCTATACCAGTACTAACGTACTCATTTGGAGTAATATACTGGACGAAAACGGATTTAGAACAGATCCAAAGGAAAACAAGAACAATAATGACCACCCATAAACTACACCACCCCAAGTCATCAACAGAGAGGCTCACAATCCCAAGAGTAAAGGGAGGCAGAGGAATGATCAACCTATTGAATCTGCATGAATCACAAATACAATACCTCCGAAAATTCTTCCACAACAGAAGAACACACACAGCCCTACATGATACTATTTTCCAAATAGATAGAAAGTATACACCACTGAATCTTCAAAACACTACTAACGCCATAGAACAGAAGGATTACCTTAAACATGCATTACAAAAGTGGACTCAGAAGGAACTGCATGGAAGACATCCCCATGATCTAAGCCAAGCACATATCGATAGGATAGCATCAAACAAATGGCTGGCAGTAGGAAGTCTTTTTACAAAGACTGAGGGTTTCATGGTCGCCATCCAAGATCAAGTTATTGGGACAAAAAATTACAACAAATACATTGTGAAGGACCCAGCAGTTTCCGATGATAGCTGCAGGATGTGCCACATTGTACCCGAAATGATTCAACATATAATAGCAGGCTGCAAACTTTTAGCCCAATCCGATTATTTAAACAGACATAATCAGATAGCAAAAATCATTCACCAAGCACAGACTTTCAAGTGACAATACTCCATATTACAATTACAATCCCAACTCTGTGCTTGAGAACAAAACACATAAGCTTTACTATGATCAAGCAATACTAACAGACAAAAACATATATCACAATAGACCTGACATAACATTAATTGACAAGACTAACAAAACAACTCATATTATCAAGATAGCAGTCCCCAATACAAATAACATCCAGAAAACAACTGATGAGAAGATTAACAAATACACTGCACTAGCACAAGAAATCAAGAGAATATGGAAAATGCAGCATGTAGTAATAGTACCAATAATAATCTCCACAACAGGAGTAACACCTAAGAGTCTTCACGCCAGCATAAAAACATTACAAATAGCAGCCACCATCTACATAGATAAACAGAAAGCAGTAATGGTAGCAACTTGCCACAGAGTTTCTAGACAATAAATGGGAAAGAGAGAGCTAAAAGATAAGAGAGTACTTGGTCACTTAGCCCGTATCTCTTAAATGTATCAGCGTATGCTGAAAGAAAAGGATAATAATATGGCATCTACTCTACTCTGAAGGAACGTAACCTTCCATATTTTAGTTATTCCTTATGGGGAATATTCTCTCACTTAACATATTTTCGCTTAGAGTCGCGTTTTTTAGGAATGCAACTAGGATGCTAAACAATGGATACTTGTGCAATTATACAGATGTTTAGAATAATTGTTTTCCATAATAAATGTCCTAAGAAACACATTCAGTGTCATTTTACTATACTTAGGGAAGGATTTTTTTGCCATAGGAACGTATCTCAGCTTCTATAATGGGAGTCAATAAGTCAATTTACAATTTTCCAAGTTACTAAAGGTTTTTGAAGAATGTAACTCTTTCATAAATCTGGGTCTACCTGTATAGGGTAACTGTATAGTTATTGGCACTTTAAGCAGTTTTGAAAGTTTGAAATTATATAGAAAATATATAGAACCTCTGTTTGTCTGAAGAAAACAGTTTTATTTAATAATATCTACATTATCAAGGAACATGTAAAAAGATTACGAGGAACAACATGCTCACTATTATTTTTAAGGTTAATCAAAAAATACGAAAAACAGTAACTGGCTAATATCAATACAGTTCTTGGCACATTAAGCTACAGTTTTTTGGCAACCAGTTATCTAATAAAATTTATTGTTTAAATAACATGGAAACATTTGTAACATACATATAAACTAGAATCTACCTCATTACTTCTTTTTCTACTATATAAAAAATCAAAGAACTTAAAAATAACAAAACATAAATTTGCTAAGTGAAAAGTGAAAATCTACTAACTAGAATCGTAAAAATCACTCTCACTCCAATTTCTTTCCCAACATTAAGACGTGCAAAACCTATACAGTAAAACCCCATTATTTCGATCCCGGATAATTCAAGGTATGGCGTAATTCAAGGCTAAGATCAGTCCCCGGCATCTTATATGTGGGTATTTATGGTATTTTATTTTTCTACTTATAAAATAAGCTTGACCTATAAATGTTAATATCTATTCTATTTTTTATTATTAAAAGGCTTGCAAAAATTCTACGTTACTTACATACATACATATCAATCACGCTGTTCCCTTACGGGGTAAGCAAGCTAAATGTCTGTACCATTCACAATATTTCTCCACACCTTCCTATCCTTACATACTTCTTTCGCTTCAAACACATCCATGCATCGTTTCATACACCATCTTCCATTCCTTAAACTTCTGATCTCTCTTTTCTTGAGAGTCTCCTCCACCACATTCAGCCAGCTTTTTCTTGGTCTTCCTCTCCCTTTTGATCCACATACTCTACCATCACATATCAATTTAGTCACCAGGTTCTCATCCATTCTCTCCACATGCCCAAACCATCGCAGCACACCCCTTTCATACTGACCTCTTAAAGTTTCTTTCATTCCACATTCATTCATCACCCAAGTTTTCCTGACTCTCTCTCTCTCCTGGTTTTCCCACACATGCTCCTCATATAACCCATTCCAACTGCATTCACCTTACTCATGTGTTTCTCCTGAAACACTCACGTTTCGCTACCATACAACAAGGTGGGTACAAGCACACTTCTATACACGGCCTTTTTTGCTTCCTTAGACACTTCTTCACGATTTAGTACTGACCACATGCTACCTACGTTACTTGATACTAATCTATATATATATATATATATATATATAAAAGGCTTAATGATAAATGAGTTTGAAGGCTTGCAACGCGAGATCTCCAAATCTACTGGGTCAATTTTCACGAAACTTTCACTGAAAGATTCAGTGGTATCTCGAATAGGTTTTAGGCTTAATTTTATTCTTCTAACATAAGCCGTTTCAAAGATATGGCGATTTTTCCATGAACACCCATTTTCCATCAGCGAGGAAAGCTACTCCAGGCGATGTCGGCGTGCGCCACTTACTGCGCTATCTACTTCTTCCCAGTGGCGATTTTAGGGACTAGGATCTTCCTCCTATCCCTGCCCTCCCCTCTCGCGCTCTCCTATCGCCTTCCCGTCACCCTCTCCTCTCGCCTCTGCGAACACCCATTTTCCTACATTACTTTATGACGTTCAAGAGGGGCAGGCAGTGGGAGGGGTACTGAGCTACGAATTTCATGCATTTATGTACAAGTGAACACTTTTTAATACATTCTTCTTACTTGCCTAACTTTTCTTCTGATATACCTACCATACATCGTTCATGTTACTAAAATTTCTATTGTTTAATTTAAATTACTCTTTTGACTAATAAAATTTTGTGCATATACCTTTAAGAAAATGCCCGGAATTGGGCGATTGTCTCATTCAGCAAGGCAAAGTCATCGTTTTAGAGAAAATGAATCTACAACTTCATACCAACATCACCTAGAAAACGAACGAGAGTGATCTTCTTTACGGCAAGGACAATTAGAAAGTCCCGATAGGTCCCTTATTAATGAGAGGCAGAGAGAGCGTCGAGCATGCAAAACGACAAATGCCTGGGAAGTTCGCCTTGAAAGCCAGCGCATATGCTCATCTCGGCGGCACGCTCAATTGTCTAGCCAAGAGAGTGCAGAAAGGCAAGCTAGGATTGAGAGCCAAGTAGAAAGATGGGGCTCGAAAGTTCGTTCTGCTTTTCGCTATAGTCCCCGAATAGAATACAAAAATGATGTTGAATTGGTTAAAGGCAAAATGGACAAAATTTGCCAATTTTGCAAAGCTAAAAGTGGAAAAATGAAAGTGTTGGCTTTTGTTGCTTTAATGGTAAAGTTACGAATGATAATGGAACCTGCTGAACCACTAAAAAGTCTATTACTTGGAACACATCCCCTTTCCAAACATTTCAGTCCGAAATGCACCCGGGCAAAGCCGGGTACGAAAAGCTAGTAATTAAATATTATCTTAATTGATATTCATTTATAAAATAGATAATAAGTATACTAATTAGATTAATAAGAATTATGTAGTATTTATGCGCTATTTTATTTTTAATGACTTTTTAGTGACATTTTCTTTGATTTTAGCGACTTTTTAGCTACTTTTTAGGGTGGATTTAGTGACATTTTCAAATTTATTTTGGCAACTATGCTAACCTGTAAACGATGTTTTGCTTATGGTTCAGACTGGGGATGTAACCCCCCCTCTTAGGGGTGCAAGGAAGATCCATTGCCCCCGGCCGCCAAAGACCCTAGCTATGCCACTGGCTCTTGGCGCGTCACTCAAAGCAGATGATTTAGTGTTTCACATTCTCAAGCAGATACCAAAATTCGAAAATGAAGCTGAAATGAACAGAAGTTACAAGAACCCCTATTATCTCAATTCTCATGATATACCAAACCTGTGCAAGGTTTTTCTCATGAGAAAATGATATACTCCAGAAAAGATCGTGGAATCAGTGACATAACTACTGGGGTGCAATGCACCCAGGACCACTCAGTGGCATAGCCAGGACCTGGGCAACGGTTTAGGATTTTAGGGCCACATTTTTAGTAAACATAATAGCCATCCAGAGAAACCAATATCATATGAAACGGAACTAGTCCCATGAAATGAAAATTCCACAAAAACAAAAAGAAGAAATTAAGAAATGTCAGAAAATAACATCTTATGTAAAACTATCTTCAAATCACCTAGGACAGGGGTTGGGCAGTGACGAAAGAATATTATCTGAATCAGAAACTCCACAACGAGTAGGGAATGAAATCGAAGGCTCTTTGGAATTGGATACATTAGATGAGTTAAGAAATTGCATTGAATTACCTGATGATACTCATTTACAAACTTCATGCCCCAAAGACAAAGCCTTATACTCCAAAGATATGAGAGAAAATGAAAGACGAACGATTATTTTATGTAGACCAAATCAACCAAAAGGACCATTTCCTACAGACCTTAAATAGAATAACAGATCATTCAATGAATGTTATTATTTTCAAATCACACAATCTGGGATTAATATTAGAAGAGATTGACTATGTCATTCTAAAATAATGGATTATGTTTACTGTCAAATATGCTGGAAGCAGAGATTGGCAACATTTAACGCGAAAAATTCAACATCATGAAGAATCTTCTGATCACAAACAGTGTTGTGCAATGCTGAGTCAGTGGCGTAAAGGAAAAACAATCTCTGATGAAATCTAACTATATATTAATTTTACGTTGACGTCTTTAGACATTTGTTTACAATTTATATCGGCATATTTCTCAAGAACCGTTCGTCGTAAAGATATGCAGTAAACGGCATTTTGTTTCTACTGGCTATGAGGTCCCTGGAAAAATATTTTCGTTTGCTAAAGTGTCCCGGGTTCAAATCCAGGAGACAATTATATTTTCCCATAAGTTTACACGGGGTTTTCGATTTGTCAGAGTGCAAAGTTTTCTTCCTTCGTTCGTTAAAATACGTAAATATGGACCGATTTTCTTCTTTTTTGCTTTATTTGATGGCTAAAGCTCTATACTATCTTATTCTTGCCATGTTTATACGTTACACGAAGTTTTCAGAAATACGCATTTTTTGTTGAACATTTGCGGATATTTTGTACTCTTTTCGGGCATTGCCAAGGCGACCATCATTGTTGCCTCCGATTCAATTACTATCAATTATACCTTCAAATAGGTGAAAGAATAGCATTATTGCTTTGCACTTTTGTTTAACATAAGCGTCGAAATTAATGAAGCATAGCAACGTAAATATTTACGGATAATTATTTTGTTGACTGTGTATGGGAAGCGTTTCTAGCTGTGTCAATAACATGTGTATAACAAACAAGCTCCCAGTGTATTGAGTTTTATTTTAAATTGTGCAATTAATTTGTTTTTTGTTTTGTTTCATCATTTGAATGCTGGAATCTTACCTTTTTGTAAGTAGAACCATCATATTACACAACTGTAATCCTTATTAATGCAAATAGGCTAACGCATCAATTAAAAATTAGATGAGAATAGGGATGCATGTTACTTTGTAAACACATTATATGGTCATCTTCTCTTCATTGATAATCCAAATAAACGGTTGCATTGACATCGCCTTTATAGTAGCTCCTGTAAGAAGTTAAAAGGAGTCGTTGATAGACACTTGAAGTAAAGCAATTGTTTGTGAGTTCGTCTATAAGGATGCAACAATAATCACTGGAACTAAGGTAAGGTAGAGCTATTAGCCCAGCTACAGCTGCCAGAGAAAGGAAGAGGAGCCAGAGATCAAAGGAAGAGTATTGTAGGAAAGAGAGAGAAAAAGATGCGGAAACTCATAGGATTGCCCGTTTAGATGAGGAGCGGAGAGTACAAGAAAGACAAAGAAATAGGGAAACACGTCAAATGAATAGGGAACAAAGAAGATCTAATCTAGGGCCGAACTATTTAGATTATTTGCATTTCATTTATTTCATTAATTATTCAATCAAAATTATTTCACTAAACTTTCAGTTTATTTAAATTGTGTTGAGGATCGGAGATCCAGGGCTGCCGTACTAGTCTATCTTAAAATAAGACATGAAGCCTTATACTGGAGAAGAGTCCTTAATAGAATTGAATTGAATTGGGACCCTGTGACTTCAAACATCGACCAGCGCTAGTAGGCTTCTCAGTCTAAATCACAAAGCAAGTGAGGAGAGAAACCTGGTGCCAGCATTAGCCTATTCTTAATGAGAAGCACCAAGGGGCCAACAGATTTCCATCCTTTTCAAAGGACGGAGTGCTGATTCACATGCTCTCCTTTAAACATGCAAATATGGAGCTGCAAGATCTCTTGAAAAAATCCTACTTTCGCAGGATTTGTACCCGGTTCGCACTGGGTATGCTCAGTGTAGCAGGCCAATGCCATCGCCATGGCACCTCCCCCTTGATAGATTAATCATTGTAACGCTCAGATTAGCTTTGGGGAACTTGCCATTCTGTGGTCATCAAGAGGATAAAAAGTCAGCAAACAGAGGAAATTTTTTTTATCAATTATATAGCTATTAGCAAAGTATGATGACGTGTTGGATCAACTCTTAAATTTACCCCAGGGAAAAATAAAGTATTTATCGCCAAAAATTCAAAATGTAGTAATTGAAATATTAGAAAATGCTGTTTTAGAAAAAACATTTCAGAATGCAAACCAGCAGCTTTTTTACTTTCTCCATACGTAGTAATGGGAAAGTATTGTGATCATGAAAAAAATCGACTTCCGAGATTTCAATGGAAATACACGTTTTGAGGTCCCTAGAACACGTTTAGACTATTTTCGGAATGATGTATGCATGTGTGTGTGTGTGTGTATGGATGGATGTATGTGATTGTGGGCGCTCTTAACTCAAAAAGTACTTGCCGTATCGTTACCAAACTTCATATATAACACTTTAGCATGAGCACAAAGAACTGATTAGTTTTTGGACAATAACAGTTAACCGGAAGTCGAGGTTTATTCAAAACCGATTCGGTTTTTGTGGTATTTCTCCGTTAAAACATCATTAATGTATATACAATTCTATACAAATATTATAGAGAATGTAATTTCCTACAACTTTCATTTGAAACAATTTTCCATAGCAGTTATTGTTTAGGAATTATTTATAAATAATCTGTTTTTTTGGTTTCCATTAAATATCTCCTTAAAAACGTCATAATTGGTCATCTTCGTGAGGACCAAAGTTGTAGAGAATAATATTTATTCCAGGTTTTGTTTGAACGAAATTTTTGTAGAACCGTCTATTTCGGAGATATTCAACTTTTTTGTAATTTCCAGTATACAGCGCCACCACCATGTAGTGGTGAATTCTGTAAACATATTCAAAATACACGTAATTTACGGCAATAAGGATGACTGTATTCTTTTACGATATGAAATAATAATTTGGCTTATAATGTTATTCATAATAATTTAAATATCTATACCCCAAATATGGAGAAAGTCATGTGTTGGCCACATCAGATTTTTTCTATATTGGTTGATATGATGCAAGAGATATATAAAATCGATCAGTTGAGCATCATTGTCCATTATGTAACAATTGAGGACAATGAATTCCATAAAGCCTCGACATTGAAAATTAACGAACATTTTATTGGGTTCGTTGCAGTAGCAAATCATTCTGCAAAAGGACTGATGAACATAACTATTTCAAAATTAAAGGAGATTTTAGGTGGAATGGAGAAGCTTCGTGGCAATACTATGAATGGGCATCTGTAATGACTGGTGTGTACAATGGAGTACAAAAAAGAATACAGGATATTCAGCCAAACACCCCATACATACATTGTGCAAATTATGATTTACATCTGGTTTTAAAATACGCTATGTCAGATTTTGAAGGAGTAAACGACTTTTTTGATGTAGTTGATTCAGTTTATGTATTTTTAGTGTCAGTGTGATAAGATGGAATTTAATTACCATATATTCCGGCGTATAAGTCAACCCCTGCTTTTTTGGATGAAAATACATGATTAGGCGTATGTTCATCGTATAAGTCGACCCCCACTTTTTCAATTAAAAATGCTTCTCATGAAACAGTTTTCAGAGGAAACCAATGTCATGTACAATCCAGGTTTTAACAAAAAAGAAATAAACATAATAATAAAAACATAAATACAGGCGACTCCCAAGATTCGACTGTTCGAGATTCGACCAACTCGAGAATTCGACCGGTCGAAATTTGCTTATTCGACCCAGTCGATCGGTCAGTCGAATTAGGAATTAGTTTACAAGAAGTAATTTTCAGCCTGCCCAACCACCAGAGGTTTAGTTTCAGTCTAGACATCGTTATTTCTGCTCTAATTGTTTGAATTAGTGCTGATTCGACTGTTTGAGATTCGACCATGTTTTCAGGAACGCATCCCAGTCGAATTTTGGGAGTCGCCTGTATTGTTTAGAGTCCAAGATATTCTTCTTGAGCATTTCATGTGACAGATGTTTTAATTTCAACGAATAAGAAACTGTTATTCCTGGAGAGCTTGACCCATTAATAAAGTTTCCTATTATCTTATTCTCGTAAAATTTCGGAATTTATTTTCATCTCCTTTTAGTTCATTTATAATCCTTAAGGGTATTCTTCTCGGTCCTCTTTTGATTAATCGGGTGGATCCATAAGCATCTTTCACTCTCTTCCATGGAAGCGAGTTGAATCCACTGCCACAAAATGAGAGCACAAACTTCGTCATCGGACGACATTCTTGCAACTATTAGTCCAGGCCGAGACTGACCGAACAAGAATGATTTCAATGTATACAAAATGTCTTGTCTCAAAACGTGTTTTGCAAAGACGTTTTGTCTTATCAGTATGCGTTGGAGCCCAACAAAAATGTTTTGCCTTTCGACAGAAAGTTTTGTTCAACGACAGAACATTTTGTGTAATGACATTTTTGTATGACCAGTGTGCGTTGAAGCCCAACAAAATGTTTTACCTTTCGACAAAACGTTTTGCCTCGAGATGTTTTGTCTGATAAGTGTGCATTCAGCCTTATATTCATTTTTTGAGAAATATGAACTATACAGTATTATTGAAGACGTAAACTCAAGTAACTATACAAAATTTGATCAAAATCGTTTGAGCCGTTTTTGAGAAAATCAAATTATTGCTAAAGTGGCCTAGAAGAAACTTGCCTTATATTCATTTTTTGAGAAATATGAACTATACCAATGATGGCGAACCTTCTGTAGCCCGCGTGCCAATATTACCAAAATTGTCGTATCTTTTCCACCTTGCGTACCACAAAAAGTCCTTGATTTTTTTTGGGTGCCAACTAAATGAAATTTGAGATCAATAAATAAGATTGTAACCGTAAAACTAATGTTTACAATAGTTAACTAAATAAAACCAATGGTTTTGCTGCATTAAATCGGTACGATAAATGCTTTGTATAGTTTTCGCCTTTTGTTGGCGTGCCAACCAAAATCGTCTTGCATGCTACTTATGGCACACATGCCATAGCGCCATCGGGAGCAAACAAATTCTTCGGAAATCAATTCTTCGGAAATCAATTCTTCGAAAATCAATTCTTCGAAAATCAGTTCTTCGAACGAGCAGTTCTTTGAATGACAAATTCTTCGAAAATTGACAAGATTTCGTAAAGATATTAAAATATATAGAAAAATCTTAACTTAAACAACAATTAAGTTATATATAAACTTTTTCTGATTTGAAAAGTACCACCACCTTATTAACCGCTTCATCGATTATCATGAAGATATTCGGCAAATGAGATCGTATATAAATACTTTTACACTACTTTTCACTACAATTTTCGTATGTAAGCTTCACGTTTTCAATTTCTCGTGATTTTATTTTTACGTCTTGTATTTTTACTAGATAATAGTTTTTATTTAAGTTTTATTATAATAACATTTAATGGGATCATGCTTATTATTCATTTAATAAGATGGTTTAAATATGAAGCAAAATGAATCATTTTATTAATTGAAATTAATAAAAATTATAATTAAAAAAATCAACTTACTGTGAATGCGAAGGTTCCCGAGTTTAATTAAAGAATTGTATTGTATCACAATTGAAATTTCCACATAATTGTATTACATATTGGATATCAAATTGTGATACAATTTTAAAATTTACATTTAACTGATTACAATGTAAAGATATGAACTAAACTCAACTTACTGTGAAGGCAAAGGTTCCCGAGTTTAATTAAAGAATTACATTGTATCACAATTGAAATTTTCATAAAATTGTATTACATATTGGATATCAAATTGTGATACAATTTTAAAATTTACATTTAACTGATTACAATGTAAAGATACGAACTAAACTCAACTTACTGTGAAGGCGAAGGTTCCCGAGTTTAATTAAAGAATTACATTGTATCACAATTGAAATTTTCATATAATTGTATTACATATTGGATATCAAATTGTGATACAATTTTAAAATTTACATTTAACTGATTACAATGTAAAGATACGAACTAAACTCAACTTACTGTGAAGGCGAAGGTTCCCGAGTTTAATTAAAGAATTACATTGTATCACAATTGAAATTTTCATATAATTGTATTACATATTGGATATCAAATTGTGATACAATTTTAAAATTTACATTTAACTGATTACAATGTAAAGATACGAACTAAACTCAACTTGCTGTGAAGGCGAAGGTTCCCGAGTTTAATTAAAGAATTACATTGTATCACAATTGAAATTTTCATATAATTCTATTACATATTGGAAATTAAATTGTGATACAATTTTAAAATTTACATTTAACTGATTACAATGTAAAGATACGAACTAAACTCAACTTGCTGTGAAGGCGAAGGTTCCCGAGTTTAATTAAAGAATTACATTGTATCACAATTGAAATTTTCATATAATTCTATTACATATTGGAAATTAAATTGTGATACAATTTTTAAAATTACATTTAATTGATTACAATGTAAAGATACGAACTAAACTTTTATTAATGCCTTGTACATTCACTTCAGTTTGAAAATAAGTTTTGGGTGGAAAGGTATCGCTATGGCGTTGAATTTTGTTATGAGTGAGAAAGGAAAACGTAAACTGCTGCTTGATGGACATTTGTTTTACAAAGACAAGCAAGTTGAAGAAAAAATTTATTGGAAGTGTGAAAGATTTCAAACTACCAAGTGTGGAGCGAGAGTTATAACTAAAGCTCAAACTATTTTGAATAAGAGATGCGAACATAACCATTTAGGAGATGCTAGCCATGTAGATGAACACAGAGTAATGGCAGCCATCTGTGAAAGGGCAAAAAACACCTGCAAAACACCAACCTACGTAGTGTCTTCCTTGTCAGTTGGAGTCAGTCAAGCTGCTGCTGCAAAACTACCCTCTGTACCGAACATTAAACGTACTATCAGAAATGTTCGTAAAAAAGAAGATGCTGGACCAGCTATTCCAATTTCCCCTCACGATATTGTGCTTCAAGAAGAGTACAAGTGGACTGAAGGAGGAGAAGAGTTTCTTCTATATGATTCTGGACCTCTAGACGACTGCATTTTAATATTTTCCACTAGGAAAAATTTAAAATTTCTTAGTTGTTCCAGAAATTGGTATTCTGATGGAACCTTTAGGACTGTACCGCCTCTATTTCAGCAGCTTTATACCATCCATGGGTTAGAAGCAAACAACTCCATTCCTTTGGTGTATGCTCTTCTACCAGACAAGAAGGAAGTAACATATACCCATCTTCTGAGAAAAGTTAAGGAATTCGAGCCAGCTTCTGACCCTCTCTCTTTTTTGACTGACTTTGAAATGTCAATGATTAATGCAGTGAAGAGTGTATTTCCTCTTGCTAATCACCGTGGATGCTGCTTCCATTTTTGCCAGTGCATTTTGTGTAGAATTCAAACAAACGGTTTAAAGGAATTATATGAGAATGATGTGGAATTTTCTCTAAAGCTCCGTATGCATCCGGCTCTAGCTTTTGTTCCCACTGCAGAGGTTGTGAACTCTTTTGAAACTCTATGCAACAACGATGGTTTTCCAGAAGAAGCACAATCAGTTATTGATTACTTTGAGGATACTTGGATTGGGCATCCGGATCATCGTTTGAGTCGACGTCCTCCAATCTATAAGCATCAAATGTGGAACTGTTACGAAAGCGTGCTTAATGCACTGTCAAAAACAAATAACAATATTGAAGGATGGCACTGAGGATTCCAGCAACAAATCGATGGGAGTCATCCTGGCATCTGGAAGTTCATTTGTGGAATCAAGAAGGAACAGAGCCTGAACGAACTACGCTTAAGAGCAGTACACCTGTGGTCAGGAACCACCGCATCAGCGAAGAAAATATCGGGACAGTGCAGAAAGACTGAGGCTAGTTGTTGCTGATTGGGATGAAACTATAAACATTTGTGATTATTTGCGTGCTGTTGCACATAATATTGGATATTGATAAGCCGATAAAATGTAGCGTTTCCTTCTGGTACGATAAAGTGTAGTTATAAAGGTAGCGTATAAATTATATTTTTATAATGAATTAGAAACAAAAATAATTTCCATATGTGAACCCAAAACTTGTCTCTAATTCTTTATAACATGTTACTCTGTGTGAAAATAAATAAAATGTGTCCTGTGAATAAATATTTTAATGATTTGAAAGATTTACCAAAGTTAATTAACCGTCGCCTGACTTTTTCATTCTTTCAAAATACCAAATAATAAATGCTCTAGCCGACAAAAAAGGGAAGCATAATTAATTTTACTTTTAAATATACTTTAATAAAATAACAACCTTCACAATAATTTAATTTATTTATATAACTATTGAAAGAAAAATAGTGATACATAATCGGCCTGACAACATCTCATTTGCCGAATATCTTCACGATAACCGAGGAAGCGGTTAACAAGGTAAACACTTTTCAAATCAGAAAAAATTTATCGATAGCTTAATCTGTTTAAGTTAAGATTCTTCTATATATTTTAATATCTTTCCGAACTCTTGTCAATTTTCGAAGAAATTGTCACTCGAAGAACTGCTCGTTTGAAGAACTGATTTTCGAAGAATTTACCTAGAACCAGCGCCATCACTGAACTATACAGTATTATTGAAGACGTAAACTCAAGCAACTGTACAAAATTTGGTAAAAATCGTTATAGCCATTTTTGAGAAAATCAGATTGTTGTTTAAAATGCATTGAACAAAACTTCCCTTAATTATTGAGCAATGTCAACCATTTCTTCATATACTCTGCTCATTGTCAGTATGATAAAATGCCTAAGTACGAGATTTCATTCATTTTTGCTCTACCATTTTGGCTCAAGAGCCAGTAACAGACAGACGGCATTGCGAAAACCACTTTTTCAGATTCAGCGACACCTAAAACGTATATTTCTGTTAAATTCTCGAGGTTGTATTTTTTCTCGATAACAATGCTTTCTCAATATACTTCATATATGAGAAAGTAAAAACTGATAAATCCTATTCACAATGACTTCAATGTCAAGTGGACGGCAATCGGAGACTGTTTTAATGCTGTTATGAATCACACGAGCGACAATTCACTCCAATGACATCTCTCTTTAGAATTACACTTGATAAAAAATGTCTTTCCCTTTTCTGTTGGCACCTCCGAAATTTGTATTTACGTTATCACCTGATAATGCTATCATTTTTTCATTCAAGGACCATTTTTCCAAAACTTCGACAACATATTTCGTAATTATTTCGGAAGTTTCGCCTGAGAGATTTTACAATTCCAAAACTCTAATTTTGATTCCTTGATACGCGTCAAAAAAACATACTACTAAACGAACAAGTTTAAGGTTACCATGATTAGATGAATTAATCATGACATACAAAATTTGCATTTTCCAAATCTTTTATGATTTGATTCACCACAAAAGGCAGGAGGACATTTTTACCATAGCTACTGTTTGAGAACGAGCGCATTCAAACTTTTTACAATATTTTTATTTTATAAGAGATGATAGGCAGTCTGCTGATCTAAAACTTTGGTTGTGGGCAATACTGTCAAAAGTGAAGGTACCTTCCGCAGCTGCAAGATGTAAATCCTGTCTCAGGAATCACAGGAACAATGAAGCTCGTGAGTTTTTGATGACAGCTCTTGAGAACCACTGAACTTTTGTGCTTTTTACATTAAATGATACTGTATATCTGATCGTCCTCCATGTCCAATAAAAAACAGACCACCACACACAGAGTACATACTCAACTTTCTCTTCATGCTTGCTTTTTTTATGAAAGTAAATTAGTAAATTTTCATTAACCAAACAATTCCTTTTGCCCATGGGTATGTATTAAAAATTACTTTTCACTTATTCACTTCAGTTATTAACATAAATCGTGCTTTGGCTGTAGTTTTAATTGTCACTAAAAGGTAAAGTGGACTACACGAATGATACTCTTGTGCCAGTAGCCCACATACGCTATGCATTACGAATTGTAACTGACATGTTCAGTCTCAGTAGCCAAGTTGTAAGTAACAGGGTCAAACTAATCAAATACAAGTTGATACAATGTGACATAGGAAACACAGAAGGAGACAAAATTGCGACAGAAAGTCATACGAAGAAAATGTCAGAGGCGAGTATTTTGGAACAAAAGGTTGAAACCCCGATGAATGTTTTATTACACAGTTCATTTTCGATATCTTAGGTGAAATCGTCCAATATTATGTGATATACATTTAAATACATTTATTAAAATTGCTGATGTTGATATTTTGTATAACAGAAATGAGCAATCCAGGACAAATAGTTGTCCCGAAGAAGTTTTTCGGGACAGCGGGACATTGAGTCGAAATCCAGGACTCTCCCGGAATTTCCGGTATGTCTGGTCACCCTATCCTAGGGGGCTGCAACATTATTTTAGTTGTTAGGTGGGCCAATATCCGAGTATTTGCCTGGGCTGATTTTTGCTACCAATCCGCCCCTGATCATATTCATCATGAGGTGGTATATGATTCTAATGAGATTTAGATACACATTTATGGTGGAATTTTCGTTCACATATGGAGCATTCTAATGCAACTTTTTCATTGATGTTATTACCACAAATGTAACATAAGGAAGGCTGTTTGTTTTGTTGAGTAAATCAGTCTGCAATGGTGGTTTGCATGGCATTGTGTTAATTGATTTTGAGTAAAAAAAAGTCACATTAACAATGGTCCGATTCGGAATGGTTTAGGAGTTGTGGGTGTTTGAAAATAAGATAAGCATGTATCAGAAATGAGTTTTATTGAATACATTTACAACAACTAACAAAAAAATTGATGTAGATGACTGAATAACTAACAGCATCTGTTCAAAATGTCCACTATTGATCAAATGCAGGTTTGTACATGGCGTATTATTCATTGGTTGTGATCTCCAGAGTTTCAGGACTGTTTTGAATGTAATCTGCATCTTCCAAAATTCTTTGAAGGAGTGTGTTTCTGTCGTTGCTTTTCTGCTCATAGACTAGTGCCTTCATGTGCCCCCAAAGGTAGTAATCAAGTGGGTTTAGGTTGGAGGACCTTGCTGGCCATGCATGTGGTCCTCTTTTACCGGTCCAATGATTTGGATATTGTTTATTAAGATAATCCATCACCCATCTATGATTATGAGGAGCTCCGTTGTGTTGTAGATACATGCAAGCTCACATTAATAACGGAATATCCTCTAAAAGAAGCGGCAGTTCATTTTCCTAAAAGTGGAGATAAACCCTGTTAGACGACCATCGAAAACATGAGGCCCAATAAGCCTGTTTCCAATGATACCACACCACACATTTATCAAGAACTGTCATTGAAAGTTACTCTCAACTGTTGGGTGAGGATGCTCCTGAGTCTATACATGTGCATTTTGAGTATTACTCATCCTATCATAAGTAAATTTTGCTTCACCCATAAATAAAATGTCCCTGCATACCTCAGGGTTAGCCACAAGCCAACGGAAAAAATATAACCGCAAAGCATGACCTGCTGGTTCAGGATGCTGAACACTGAAGATGGTAGGGATACAAACCCTCATGATGTAGTATTCTCCATACTCTACTTTGTGGGAGGCATGCAGAAATTATTCTGGTGCATACTTTAGGACTATGTTGTACTGCTTGAAGCCCGACGTCTCGTGCTTGTCCAGGATTATCACGTTTGGAATTTATGGTGAACAATCCAGTCTCACGAAGACGTATGAATGTAGCCACAAAAACTTGTCGATTTGGAATTGTGCAATGTGGAAATCACCATTGATATTCCTCTACAGAAGCACGTGCATTACTATCACAATACTCGTGCACAAAGACAATGCCCATGTATTCCTCATTTGACGATGCAGAGTCATTGCAAAACGTAATACACAACCACAGCAGTACAAACAACAAGGAAATTAGCTACTCCTTGTTGACCACTTGTAATCAAATGATGTTCAATGTGCAGTAGAACAAACAAATGACATACAATGTACAGTAAAGCCAACGTTAGCCATAACTGCTTCAAACAGCCATAATTCCTTAACTGTTCCGAGTTGGACCATTGTTCATGACTTTTTTTGCTCAAAATCACTTGATTTAGACTTGATTTAGACTGCTCCCAAAGTTTGGCAGATTCCTCGTGAATCACCCTGTATACAGTGAAAAGAAGAATGTTTTTTTGGTGCTGAGTTAATTAATGTGGGTAAGTCTGAAATTAAATGCTCTATTTAAAAATAAAGACACTATGCCAAATATCTAATTTACTCATGTTTTGGTGGACAGTTATTGGGCACCGTCTATAAATCTGATTTATATCATAGAAAGAATAAATAAATGTTTGTATGAATAAATAACATTAAACAAAATATATAACAAAACTCACAGATAAAAAATTTCAATCTATTGTCGAAATTAACACTGATTACAAAAAACGATCTCTCATCCAAATCACAAGCAAAACAGCGATATGGTTTAACTGTCAAACATGATGCAATACTTTAATTTTTTCAACGATATACTGACATCTAGCTTGGAAAGTACAGATGACTCCCGAGATTCAACAGGGATGCGTTCCTGAAAACGAGGTTAAATCTCAAACCGTCGAATGTCGAATCAGCACAAATTCAAACAATTAGAGCAGAAATAATGATGTCTAGACTGAAACTAAACCTCCCGTGGTCGGGTGGGCCGAAAATTACTTCGCATAAACTAGTTTCTAATTCAACTGATCGATCAGCTGGGTCGATTCGACCGGTCGAATTCTCCAGTTGGTTGAATCTCGAACGGTCGAATCTCGGGAGTTACCTGTAATTACCTTTATTGAAGATCTGACATGCATCAATTGTTAAAATAGCAATCTAGTTGACCTTTGTGAATGTGCCAGTTATTTTCTGCACTTATTAATACGGGTGCCAAACAACTATAGCCTTTATTACCCTATATAATATATTACACTGGTAGGATGCAGCACTTAATTTACCATAAATTTTTAACTATTCTAAATGAGAATGGAATAAATTGATCTTAAGATCTTATGCAGACAGACATGAGATGGAATTCTGGACAATTTGCAAACAGGAGAAAAAATCTACCATGACCAAGAATTGAACCTATGTCTTCCACTTACAGAAAGGATATTCTACCACTGAACTACTGTAGCAGACAAATTCTCCTGTTTCAGAATGGGGATATTTTCTTAGGTTAGGACCGGGCTAGCCATGCAATTTATCAACCAGCCCAAATGGGTGTCTCAAAACACTACATCAAAGAAAACTCCTACCCTCTCAACAAGGTGAAATGGGAGAATTCAGTGGTAGATTATCCCCTGGGTAAGTGGAAGACCCAGGTTCGATTTCAGGTCATGGCAGAATTTTTCTTGTTTAAAAAATATTCTAATCAATTGTATATAAATAATAGGGACTCCACCCCTACTCGCTTCGCTCACCTCCGCCTTCTCACCCACTTGGCAGGCTTGTTAGCAGACTCTGGTGTGGGTCGAGAGGAAGGTGTGAAGAGGAAAAAAGAAATAAAAAATCAAATAAATTCATTGACTCTTTATTGTAGCACTTCTTTGAACACGATATTTGAAATCATGTTCTCTTGTCCAAAGGGCTTTGTGCCGGCCAGGTAGAGCTTGACCACCTGTCTCAATCGAGCTTGAGATAGGGCCATGTACAGTTGTTTGTGACCAAACAGAGGCTTATCCTGATTGATGTAGAGGCCGACTTGCAAGAAGCTCTGGCCCTGCACCTTATTGATGGTCATTGTGAACACTAGCCGTATGGGGAACTGTGTTCTGTTCAGGACAAACGGCAGTTCGTTGTCCTTTGTCGAGAGTTTGATATGTGGTATGGTGGTGATCTCACCTTAATGATTGTCTGTAATACCTCGCTGAACAGTATTCTAAGTTCGATGTTGCGGACGACTTCACCTCCATGAAGCTTCAGAAAGACTGTGTTTGAGGATGGGGCTTCAAGAGTGAGCTCGATGGATGTTGGATGGGGATTGGTCAAGGCAGGAATGATGTGCGTGGAGTGGGGGTACTCGGTGACGTATAGTTTTCAAGGTCAAGCATCTGACACGACGACCATCATAACATTTTTATTAGTATACAGAATAATAATCTATTGTTATGACTTTTGTATTCAACTACTCCATTCAACTTAAAAATTAAACATATTAATAAAGGCAAATAAAACTCATCTTTTGCTAATTTCAGAACTCAAATTACTCCTGTAAAAGTAATAATTCTGAGTTTAATTAACAAAAACGAAAATTTACTAAATATTTAATAACAAAACTATGAACATTAACTGAAACTAAAACAGTACTATCAATTTCAATATTCAATTTCACGTTTTATTTATGGTGACTGTTTGTTGGTAGACACCAAATAAAGCATAAATTAACTTGTTGACAATGGGCGTCATGAAAATTTTTTCGGTGGAAAACAATTAAAAAAATTACGTATATATTCCTGTCCCTAGGTCTTACGTGATCTGTAAGGTACCAATTAAAAAATGTATTCCCAGGATCAAATTTAAGTTTTTGGTGCCCATAGGCACAACTTATTGATGCACCTTTCTCTCATTAAAAATACAATAATCATATATTATTTTGACATGATAAACAAGAAAACTGATTATTTGAGTGTTTATTATATATTTATAAAAATATTATTTATAAGAAAATAAAAGACAGTCGCTTGACAATGGCGAGTCTTTCAAAGAATCAAGATTATTACTTATGTCCTAGTATAAAATAAACTGTTATTTTTACAATTTAAATCACATTTCTGAAATTGAACTATAAGTTCTTTCTTCTACATTTCTGACTTCATCATAATTCAGTGACATCGATAAATCCTTTTCAATCGCTAAAGCGAAAATGAGCCATGGTTGATCGTAAATAGCTTTTATTTTGTTTTAACGTGGAGAACGATCATTCCACACTGCAATTTGTAGCTGCTGTATACAAAAATATTTTTACTGCTATGCCAGTGTTTGGGTAAATAGACTGGATATTTTCCCGAAAAATTTTCACTGAATCAGAAGTGAAGTAGAATTATATTCACTAGTTCGGAAACTACTAGCTAAATACAGATGAACTCCACTTAAAGTGAGGGATGCGTTCCTGAGGTCTCCGCGTTTAGCGAAAATCCACGTTCGCCGGGGCACCATAACCTTTAGGCGCCCAGAGGGAAATAACTTTGCAAATGGTATTTTTGGACCCATATTCAATATAAAACATTTCTAATAGACTTTTAGAATGTAATTTATTAAACAAACTATAAAATTACCTAGTAAACAGTAAAACAAAAAAGCTTTTTAGCAGTAGACGTACATAATTTCAAATATTTCTCAGAACACCTATGAGGTTTTATTTAAAAAAGAGTCCAGGGTCGACTGCTTAGCTTTTCTTTCCTTATTACATAAAACTTATCAGTAGCATTCAAATAGTCCATCGCAGCCCCACTTCATGGCACTCATTTGTGTGAAGTCATTGTGCTCCTCCAACAAAGTCATGCACTGATCGACGATGCTCTTGCAGCTCTGCTTATAGATCAAACCAATAGTAGTGCGTGTTGGGTTTTCTGCAATTTATATATCATTATATACAGTGATGAGCTGAAGCCGGCTCCTGCCAGCTCGCTCGAGTCTCTTGTTAATTTTTCACAGAATTTGTGAGCCGGTTGTTAAATTTTTAGAAAATATGAAAATTTATTGATTTTGTCCTTTCAAGTACAATTTGCCCTATCTGATATTCAATTACCGACAGTGTATGAAATGGAATATATTATGAACCGATCGCTTGTTAAGCAAGTGGAATGGTATTACTAAACTAGAGCGATATGATGCCCCTGGCGTATAGGCCTCCTGCCACCGTTATACAACTTCCTAACCCCCCCTTTTCTTAGAGAGCCAGTTCTTAATTTTTTTCCAGCTCATCATTGATTATATATTATTATACATTATATGCATTCAAACATTAAGATCCCTCTGCACGTACCACATGGTTTTACTTCCTCATACGAAGTATTGAGAAAGTATTGTTATCTCAAAAAAATTGGACCCCGAGATTTTTATGGAAATATACATTTTAGGTGTCGCTGAATGCGAAAAAGTGGTTTTTGCAATGCTGTCCGTCTGTCTGTTACTGGCTCTGGAGCTTGGACGGTAAAGCGAAAATGAATGAAATCACATACTTAGGCATTTTATCATACTGAGCAGAGTATACATGGTTGACATTGCTTAATAATTAAGAGTAGTTTATTCTACGCATTTTTAACAACAATCCGATTTTCTCAAAAATGGCTCTAACGATTTTGATCAAATTTTGTACAGTTACTTGAGTTTACGTCTTCAATAATACTGTATAGTTCATATTTCTCAAAAAATGAATATAAGGCTAGTTTATTCTAGACAACTTTAACAACAATTCGATTTTCTCAAAAACTGCTCTAACATTTTTGATCAAATTTCATACAGTTACTTGAGTTTACGTCTTCAATAATAATCTACAGTTCATTTTTCTCAATGAATGAATATAAGGCTAGTTTATTTTTGGGCAACTTTAACAAAAATTGGATTTTCTAAAAACAGGCTCATACGATTTTCATTTTCTAAAGATAACTAAATGATGCATTAGTACCTATATATGAGAAAGTTTGTACAATGTATGTTGTACCGATTTTTTCAAATGTAGATCAAAATTATATAATTTTTTGTGTAGCATTATTGTTTTATTATTATTTATAATGATGTTAATATGGTAAATTAAAATTGTATTAAAGTAATCATCGAAAATTACAGATTTTAAAAATATAAATCATCAAAAACATTCTCTACGATCCACCGATGCCAAAGAAACATGAAGCATGAATCATATTTCTATTTCCATTTTTCAAATGTTTTCCGCCTTAGGAGATATATTTTTTGTGTTAGACCCATGAAATTTACAGGGGAAAGAGTGAAATTGGCCACCAGACGAAGCAATATTATGCAACACTGCTGAAATATAACAATAATTAGGATACTTTATGAAATTTGATTAGTGTGGAATTTAAAAAATCATAAGATATTAGACTGTGGTCGCCTTGTGCATAAGATATCTATATTTTTAAAAAATTTTAATTTGAAATATAATCCGCGTTATAACGAATCTGTGCTAGCCGGGGCCACGTTAAGCGGGGCTCACTTGTAATTCCAAAAACTGAATGCACTCTTCTACAAATGATTCTTCCAAGTCTAACGAGTAGTGGTGCAGCAAATGTCGTGCCTTCTCTGAAATTATTGACAGTTCCATAGTACATATCTTAGGAAGAAACGCAAATGGATATACGAATGTTTTATATGCTTCACCACGTTTACTTAGGTCAGATTTCAGTCTATCCAATATAGGTAAAAGTTGTTCACTTGAAAACTCTCCCAGTCATTTCAATTTAGTTGCCTTGCATTTCATCAAATAGTGGTTTTCTTCTTTTCCTTATTTTTAGGCGTGTTTCATTTCCAGCATGAGGGCCTATTATCGTTGTTCTGCCTGTCCGTCCGCCCACATGTTCGTTCTCGGCTTCTACCAAACGAATTTTGATGAAATTTGATATTAAGGACTTACAATCAAATTTAATAAGAAAATCACAAAAATGAATCACGTACGCTAATCAGAGGTACCACTTTACTGGTGACAAAAAATGAAATATTTGTCATATCTTGTAAAGTATTAGTCATATTAAAATATCTTTCAAATAAAAGTTTTAGAACTAGTAAAGAAAAGTATTTCGTTTCCTATACATTTTTATCATAGGAGTAGTCGTTATCAAAAAAATCAAACAAGAATGTCTTAATCTGAGTTGAACAAATTTTCTTGCATGGTTACTTCATTGTTACTAACATAAACAATCTCACAAACAAACATTTAATTTCCTTAGGTTGCATGCAATATTTTTAAACTAGCAGAACTGCCCACTGAATTTCAATGGATTTAGTGAATCTAAAACTTAGACCGTGTAACATGTAAACAACGTAAGAATAAGATAGTACACAGTTTTAACCATCAAATAAAGCAAAAATGAAGAAAACCTGTTCGCAATTACCTATTTAGATGAATGAAAGAAGAAAAATCAAAAATTACATATAAACTTATGGGTAAATAATTATTAAATTAAGCACCCCCTCCTCCCTCCCGCACCTGCCAAAATTTTTTATGGCCATATGGTCTATGCCAGGGCCCCTCAAACCGGCGCCCGCGGGTGCCATGGTGCCCTTCATAGAATTCTTTGGCGCCCGCTACTAAGGCTATGGCAAGTCATTTACTGAGGAGGTGCATAAGATACGATCGGATAAAATTTTATACAGATTTCGTTTTTCAGCTGAGTCTGTGGTAATTCGCTACAAAGTAGCTAATTATATGACATAGGAAAGCTCAATATTTAACATTGTTAAGAGAGGAAAGAAGCAATGTAACATTTTACGTTCAACATTTCATTGTTACACGATATGTACTGTGTTGAGTCTCCTACTCCCGCCTCGTACATCGGAATAACACTCCCCAGTTGGTAGCTCGCAGTCACAAAATTAGTGAAAACACGAAGTTTTGGGAAAAGGAGAATCTTGTTCACTAATATTATACTGCAAAGACAATAATTTAACCTAATCTCATCTAGAAATAATTGGTAAATATAGTTATGATATATGCTTTTGAATTTTAACTATGAATTCCTTCCGCTTTCTTTTTTGTAGTTTACTTTTTTTTAATTTAACAATTTTTGAGAATTTCATTTAATTTTTATTTTAAATTAGGGTTTAAGATCATGGCAAAGAGGAAAAGAACGTATTTCTTCAACTCCGACTGGGAGGAGCAATTTTTCTTCGTAGATTATAAACGGCAAGTCTGTGTGCTTATTGTGCTCTGGGAGTGTGGCAGTACCAAAGAAAAGTAATATTGAAAGACATTTTTTGAGCCTTCATACAAATTTACAATAATGGATTTCCTGTTAATTTATCAGTTCGAAAGAAAAAAATTACAAGAACTGAAACAATTTATCCGTACAACAAGCTCTTCTCGTAAAACCTTGTGCAGAGTCTAAAAATATAACTATTGCGTCATTCAAAATTGCCCATGTGTTAGCTAAACGAAAGAAGCCATTCCAAGACAGCGAAATAGTCAAAGAAGCAAAGCTTTTCAATCAGTTTAAGAACAAAAGTGAAATAACTGCATCCATCAGCAAAATCCCCCTTTCGAGCTGAACTATTTCGAGGACAGTAGAAAACATTGCCAGAAATATAGAATCGCTGTTGATTCAGGATTTAGAACTATGTGAATGTTTTTTGCTGCAACTAGATTTATCCACTGATGTTACTGATATCGATCAGTTGGCAATTGTTGTAAAAATGGCTTTTCAGGATTTCACCGTAAAGGAAGAATTCCTGAAAATACACCCTCTTCCTGGGCAAACGAGAGGAGAAGATATTTTCGGTGTTTTTAATAGTTACATTCAGAAAAATAATATCCCTGTTCAAAAGTTAGTGGCAATTACAACCGATGGAGCTGCCTCAATGGTTGAACGTAACAACGGTTTTCTTGCTTTGTGTCGCAAAGAGAATTCATTCCCGAAGTTTTTGTCGTATCATTGTATCATTCATCAAGAAGCACTGTGTGCAAAAGCGTTGAAATTTCAGCATGTAATTACTACTGTAACAAAAATTATAAATTCCGTCAGATCGTTGGCTACAAGCCATCGTTTATTTAAATCATTTTTAAGTGATAAAGGTGCTGTTTACGGAGATGTCTTGTTGCACATGGATGTGAGGTGGCTCAGCAGAGGAAAAGTCTTACAACGTTTTCTTGGCCTCATAAGTGAGATTAAGGAATTCTTAGGGCCAAAAAAAGAAATGTATCCTGAATTAGAGAATAACCTTTGGTTACTAGATCCATCTTTTTTGACCGATGTAACCGAAAAATTGAATGTGCCAAATTTAGAATTACAGGGCAAAAATCGTAAGCTTGTTGAAATGATTAGCTCAGTAAATGGATTTAAAAGTAAATTAAATTTATGGAAAACTCATATAGCTAGAAATTCATTGGTATATTTCCCCAATTTGAATTTAATCGTAGAAAGTATACAAGAGGAATTTGATCCTAGTCCTTTCGTTTGTTATATTGAAAACCTCCTACAAGAATTTAATAATAGATTTATGAGTGCTGTGTTTTGGAACCATTCGTTACATTCGTGTTGAATCCATTCATGCCTATTAACGTCACTGAGTTTGCTTTGCTATCAGTTAAGTATTTAAAAGTGTAAAAATTGAATAGCTTCAGTTGGAAATCACTGTCTTTCAAAACGATATATCCTTAAAAGCTCATTTTAATAAGGAAAACTTTTAGAATCTTGTTGATAAGGTTAAATATCCAGTGCTACGGAGCATTGTTATAAAAATTTACTCTTGTTTCGGATCGACGTATTTATGCAAAACAGTGTTTTCTACTGTGAGCCATATTAAATCTAAGCTTCCGTCAGGTTTGACTGATGAACATCTTGACGATTGCCTATGGGCAGCCTGTTCAAGCTAAATTCCTGATTACAACAAGCTAGCCGAAGAAGTACAAATTCAATTTTCTCATTAAAATATCAAGATTGTCATTATTTATTATTCATAAATTTTGTATTTAAATCAATATATTTATCTGTTTGAAAATAAAGAATCTAACCCATTTCTTTTAGTTTTATTTTTCTATGTACCACCTATTGGCGCCTGCAATACTTCTATAAATTCACAAACGCGCCCTCAAGGCTGAAAATGTTGAAGGCCCCTGGTCTATGCTATCTGCAGGATAAAATTATTTACCTTTGCGAAGTTTTGTGATGATATCTTCAAAGGTTTGAAAATTACAATTTGTGGAAAATCAACGTCTAATTACTTAAGTTACTTACGTATTTTTAAAAACAGTTTGCTTTGCAGAACTCTATACCACACTTTGTTTCTCTTCCTTCACTACTTTAGTTTATATTAGGTATATATATTATTTATTTTAGTTTATATTAGGTATATATTATTTCTTTTAGTTAATATTACATATTGTTTATAACAGCTGTCACATAAATTGTTAATCCAACAATACTCATTCCTGTGTTATTTAAATGGGAAAAATTAAAAGAGAAAAACATTTTTTATATAAAAAATGTAGTTCAAATCACTTTAAAAACCCTCCCATTTTGCTTAACTTTTTATTGTGGTTAAAATGGCACCTTCTTCTTGCTTCTACATTTTGTAGTTGTTGCACTATAAATGCACCAACCCACAAACACATTCTTCAAATATTTATAGAAGGGAAGAAAAAAAATGGATTATTTATGATAAAGAAATGAACTTTAAAATGCTATTTCCCTTACGTACAGGTATATAATTTCTTTCTAATACTCCATTATACGAAATGCGTACATTTGTGATACATTGTACACTTTCCTAACTTGTTTAACATATTCCGAGAGTATAGAGAAATTCAGTGTTTAGTTCAATTTCATCAAACCATTTGCACATATTAGAAACAAACCCAGTAAGTGACACATATAGTTCTGCTACCAGGCTGATATCAAAGTTTTTTGTTAACTGCTCTGAATCTCTCCAATATTATATTCCAAAAATTACACATGAAGGCCGTTTCCAGTTTGTTTAAATTATCTTGCAACGACGAAGCGCAGCGCAAGGTCAACTCAGCATAAACATATAAAATACGAGCTGTTGCAACATTGTTTAAAAATGAATAAATGATATCTAAAACAATAATGAATATTTTCAGATATTTTTCCTTAGTACTATCTTGAATATAATGTAAAATACGAAATTTAAAATGTGAATTTTTTCAAAGAATCCCATCAATACTGACAGACATTATGCTAGTGTATTCTTAAATGAGATGATATAATTCAAAATTTGTATACTATTTAAAGAAAACTTAGATATTTTGTGTCTTTCATAATTTGATACCTTCATAATTTTACTTACTTTCACTTAATAGCATAATTGTTTTTTAAATTCGTTGCTGTGAATACGGCCAACATTACAAAAGCCATATTGGACCCATATAGATAATAACAACGTCAAAATATTTCATAGAATAGAATTTTAGAACTGTGTAATTTTACTTACTTTTGCTTAATAACATAATTGTTTACTTACATTCGTTGCTGTGAATATGGCCAACATTACAAAAACCATAATGGACTCGTATAGATAGTTCATAAGGAGTTTTCTAATATACTGATAAAAGGCATATATTTCCATATCTAGTAGGAAGGTAGCGTTTGTAGCTTATGTAATATTTGAGTTCTTCTGTACACGGACAGACAGACAAATGAACCAAATGCATAAGCTATTTTTAGGCGCGTTTCGCTTACAGCGTGAGCGCCTATTATCGTCGGTAGGTCCGTCCGTCCGTCTGTCCGTCCGTCTGTCCATCCGTCCACATGTTTGTTCTCGGCTTCTACCAAACGGATTTTCATGAAATTTGATATTAAGGACTTTCAATCAAATATAATAAGAAAATCGCAAAAATGAATCACGTACGCCAATCAGGAGTACCACTTTACTGGGGACAAAAAATTAAATTTTCATCATATCTCGTAAAGTATTGCTCATATCAAAATATTTTTCAAATAAAAGTTGTAGAACTGGTAAAGTAGAGTATTTTGTTTCCTATACATTTTTATCGGAGTAGCCGTTATCGAGAAAATCAAACAAGAATGTCTTATATCAAGTTGAACTTAGAAAATTTCTTGCATGGTTACTTCATTGTTGCCAACATAAACAATCTCCCAAACAAACGTTTAATTTCCCTACGTGTGCATGTAATATTATTAAATAGGAAGAAAATTGATTATATATGATGAAGAAAAGAACTTGAAAACGCTATTTCCCTTAAGTACAGGTATACTATAATTTCTTTCTAATACTCCATTGCACGAAACGCGCCCATTTGTGATACGATGTACACTTTCCTAACTTGTTTTTATAAAAAAGCGCTAAAAATGAAACTCAATGTTAAAAAGCTGAAATAATTTTTAAATAATTACAGTGGAACCTGTTTAAGATGTTCTCGCTTAAGATGTTTTCCTGCCTAAGATGTTCAAATCTTTTGGTCCCAAAAATTTCCTCATAAGAACAATGTAATTTTTTCCCGTTTAATATGTTTCTGTTAAAAATGTTTTCCCACCTAAGATGGTCATAACGAACTTTAAAAAATGGAAATGTACCAGTTTTATATGTTTTTGACAACATTTTACATGACTCGTCAACCAAAATGTTTCAAGTGTACATATGCCAAAAACTTTAATTTCATTTCTTACATAAAAATCGGTACAACATACATTGTACAAACTTTCACATATACTAATGCATTGTTTAGCTGTCTTTAAATAATGAAAATCGCATGAGCCGGTTTTTAGAAAATCCAGTTTTTGTAAAGGATGCCCAAGAATAAACTACCCTAAAATCCATTCATTGAGACAAATGAAATATGTAGTATTATTCCAGATGTATACTCAAGTAACGGTACGAAATTTTATCAAAATCGTTCAAGCCATTTTTGAGAAAATGGAATTATTGTTAAAGTTGCCTAGAATAAACTAGCCTTATATTCATTTTTTGAGGATTATGAACTACACAGTATTATTGAAGACGTAAACTCAAGTAACTGTATCAAATTTGATCAAAATCGTTAGAGCCGTTTTTGAGAAAATCGGATTGTTGTTAAAAATGCGTAGAATAAACTACTCTTAATTATTAAGCAATGTCAACCATGTATACTCTGCTCAGTATGATAAAATGCCTAAGTATGTGATTTCATTCATTTTTGCTTTACCGTCCAAGCTCCAGAGCCAGTAACAGACAGACAGATGGCATTGCGAAAACCACTTTTTCGGATTCAGCGACACCTAAAACCTGTATTTCTGCAAAAATCTCGAGGTCGAATTTTTTCGCAAAAACAATACTTTCTCGGTACTTCGTATGAGAAAGTAAAAAATTGGTATAACATACATTGTACAAACTTTCTCATATATGGGTACTAATGCATCATTTAGTTATCTTTAGAAAATGAAAATCGTATGAGCCTGTTTTTAGAAAATCCAATTTTTGTTAAAGTTGCCCAAAAATAAACTAGCCTTATATTCATTCATTGAGAAAAATGAACTGTAGATTATTATTGAAGACGTAAACTCAAGTAACTGTATGAAATTTGATCAAAAATGTTAGAGCAGTTTTTGAGAAAATCGAATTGTTGTTAAAGTTGCCTAGAATAAACCGGCCTTATATTCATTTTTTGAGAAATATGAACTATTTGTTATTATTGAAGATGTAAACTCAAGTAACTGTATGAAATTTGATCAAAAACGTTAAGAGCCGTTTTTGAGAAAATGGAATTATTGTTAAAGTTGCCTAGAATAAACTAGCCTTATAATCATTTCTTGAGAAATATGAACTATACAGTATTATTGAAGATGTAAACTCAAGTAACTGTACGAAATTTGATCAAAATCGTTAGAGCCGTTTTCGAGAAAATCGGATTGTTGTTAAAAATGTGTAGAATAAACTACTCTTAATTATTGAGCAATGTCAGTATGATAAAATGCCTAAGTACGAGATTTCATTCATTTTCCCTCTACCGTCTAGGCTCCAGAGCCAGTAACCAACAGACAGACAGACGGCATTGCAAAACCCACTTTTTCGGATTCAGTGACATCTAAAACATATATTTCCGTAAAAATCTCGATGTCAAATTTTTTCGCGATAACAATACTTTCTCGATACTTCGTATGAGAAAGTAAAAATTAATGTGATCTGCACATTCCCGTGTGCAGTTTCCATATTAGTCCCAAATGTAATTTTACTCTAAATATTTTTAAAACTTTTCTATAAAAAGAAATCTAATATCCCAGTGATTCGTTCATTTTGGAATGGAACACCTTGCCACCTAATATTGTTTCTATGAAATAACACTACAATGAACACATTATGCCAACTGACGGTGCAGAACAGATGAAACAACTGACGAACTCAAAGCGACAAGTGCAAGAGGCTAACTTATGTAGCGGTACAATTTTAAAGAGGGAAATCGCTGGACGCGACGTTCCGAATAATTACCAAAAAACCATCGCCTTATATTCCGGTCAGTACTGTAATTCCCTATGTTATTGTAGTTTTTGGCTCTGACCATTCAGTTATGATAGTGTGTTCGATGTATTCATAGTGTTCTGTGTGTTTGTGGCTGTGTCGTAGATTTCCTTTTTTAAATTCAGTTTATTAACCAAGTATATTATTTTTGAATAGGGATATCATCTAAAGAGGGAATTAAAAGAAAACCACTTTCACTAAATGAAAAACTGGAGATTATAATTAAAGTGGATGCCAATCGAAACTTTACACATGTGAAGATGGAAAAATTACTTAATATTCCCATATCTACGCTCAATAAGATCATGGCTAATCGGGAAAAAATACTGAACGATTCTCTTGTTCAGCAACCAAATCAAAAGAAGATGAAACCTGCAAATAACGAGAAACTGGAAAGTGTTGTTGGAATGGTTCAAACAAATGCGTGCGTTAAACATTCCTATTGGTGGAACTGTTATATGAGAAAAAGCGGATGAGAAGGCTCTTAAAATGAATTTGGAATTCACTGCATCGAATGGATGGATTGACTGATTCAAAAGAACGTGCAGGACACATTTATAAGATAATTAGTGGTGAATCAAAAAGTGTAAATACTGAAAAAGTAGAAGCAGGGAAGGCAGCTGTACTTCCTAGACTAATGAAGAAGTACAACGAGAAAGATACATTTAATGCAGATGAATTTGGCTTATTTTTTAATTTGCTCCCAGACAAAACGTTTGCTTTTAACCTTTACAGGACGGCTGACGCAGCATATGCGCACGCTTTGGTGGGCTTTAACGGCCGACCAACGCAGCATATGCACGAATAACATTTCGCTAGCATTTTGTCTATTATTTTATTGGTATGCCATATAATACCAATTTTTCTTTACCCAGCCACTCTAGAATGGTTGTTCTTTCCTATGGCTATAGATTTTTCCTTTCATTCAATTGTACCTCCTGCCACACTCCATTGCGGTGGTTTGCAGGGTGAACTGTAGATATAGATATAATAAAGGGATAGCAATCAATTAGTTCCTGACGAAGTGTTCTCTTATTTACAACTGGCAGCTAATTGAATAAGATGACCTACTTCCATACAATGATTCAGATTGTGTCCAAGTCATTCTGACAATGCAGTCTAAATATTTTCCCTATCCTTATATGAGTGCTGTGTAAAGATGAACCAGCAGACGAGGGGATAACCCCAGCCTCTCTTGAGATAAGTAGCATAAGCATTTCTCTGGCTATGGGAAGCCCCTGCCTGAGGAAAGGGAGATGACTCAAACACAGCGCTGAGTGACTGTAAGGTTCACTCTCCCTTTGTTTACAAGGCAGTTCTTTGGTGGACCTTCTGTGAAAGCGGTTTTTCTGTAATCTTTCAATTACGAAAATGGACAAGGAAGGACCCACGGAGGATGAAATAGAAATATTTCTTGATGAAGACTCAGAGGCAGAAACAGACATCGACAATTCGGAAGATGAAGAAGAGACCCGAGATTTTACGAGTGCAAAGCATAGTCAGCGAAGGATAACAGGAAGATGCATCCCTTCTGGAGTCAATATATCTGCGGCACCAAATTTGAACGCCAGGTCTCAACCTTTCGATTTCTTTAGATTACCATGGAGTGATGAAATTGTATATTAATTATATGTTCTCTTGATCATCATGCATCTTCTTCTACACAAAGAGGATGAACTAGTGCAAACCACCAACAGCTGACATGTCTTGAGTGTCGTCATAGCCGACATTGGCCAGAGAAAGAGAGAAGACGATGATGCGCTGTCTGTTCTGAGAAAGGGCGATGCCGTACAATGCAAGTCCAGCATCCGGTATGTGATCTCGCATTGTGTTTGTCACCATGTTTCAGTGTGTATCATACAAGGGTTTCACTGCGGGAGTGAACTACAGCAGAAAGAGGCAGGTGCAATTGGAAGGTGATAACTGACTTTCATACAAAAATGTACGTACTTTTCTGTTAATAACATAAAGAGGGTTTTTCTATTGTAAAAAGTTTCTTAATTAATAAAATGCTTTTTCTTTCACTTACTTACGATAATTATTGGCGGAGATATAAAGGAATATCTCAAAGAAGACATTTGCAAATTTAAATGCCAAAAAACCCGGCCAGCTACCTATACCACGGACTTTAAATTCCGTCCTCTAAAGCTTAAAGGAGAAAATTGCCATGGGGGAAATGAAGCAAAGAAATAGTGACAGTTCTAGTGTGTACCATTATGGATGGATCTGAAAAGCTGCCACTACTAGTCATTGGAAAGTCTGAAAATCCACGATGTTTCAAAAATGTGAAGTCCCTCCCATGCACCTATCGGCATACTAAATCTGCATGGATGACATGTAAAATCTTTGAAGAATTTATGACACGTTTAGCTAGATAAATGGCCTCAAGGAACTGAAAAATTGTTTTATTTGTAGATCAATGTGCAGCTCATCCTGAGGATCTGAAAAATGTGCATTTAGAATTTTTTCCAGCCAACTCCACATCTGTACTTCAGCCCTTGGACCAAGGCATTATAAAAGTCTTAAAAGAATGATTTCGAAAGCACCTTGTGTATAAGCTATTCTGCAATTTAAGTGGCAATACAAACAAAAACAATTTGTCTTTGCTGGAAGCAGTATCTTTCCTGGCAGTATCTTGGGACACAGTGCCTCCTGAGGTTATAAGAAATTGCTTTCGGAAAGCAGGATTTGGAGATACACGCTCAGAAAGTGAAGAGGTGGAGGAGGAAAGAGTGAATGATAACATATGGAATGTTCTTCAGGAAAAGCTTGATTTCAGTGCCACATTTGAGGATTACATCAATGCAGATGCCAATCTTGTACTTTGTAGGGTTAAAAGTGTTCAGGAACTTTGTCATGAAGGAGATTCAGGAACAGAAGAAGATGAAAATGAAGACCTACACAAATCAGTGCCAACTTGTGCTGAAGCTATACAAAATTTACAAGAGTAAAAGAGATTTCTTGTTAGCATCCTTGGTGTATCTAGCTCAATAATGCAAAAATTAAGAGACTTAGAAAATTTTACTTAAAAGCATTTGAGAAAAATGTGAAGCAACACTGGACAGTTTTTTCAAAAAATGAAGTTATTTTTCTACTTTTGTTTGGAAATTTAATAAAGTGCAATTACTACTTAGAAAATATTTCATTATTTGTTTATTTAACATGATTTAAAATAAAGTTAATAAATGTTAACACCTATGTATGACTCTTGGAAAGTATCAAAACATTAAATTCTATCCTCTCCCTTCAAAAATTTCAATTAAAGTGAATTTGGTTCTACCCTTTTAAGATGTTTTCCTGCTTAATAAGTTCAAATCACTTGGTCCCTTGAAAAACATCTTAAGAGGGTTCCACTGTATTAATAATTATTAGCTAAAAAATGAGATTATAATTGGGGATTACAGAAGTGAATTTTAAAGTGACAGAACTAATAATGAACGTTTAATTAATTTATTGACGTTTGTCTTACTTCTTAAGGAGGGCCCAGACCCCTTGGACCCCCCCCTCCCTCCCCCCCACCTGTGTACGACACTGACTCACTGATAAGCCATCTTTTGTGATCGGCCTACTGAGGACGGAATCTTTGATTTTGAAATGTGCAATTAGGCAATTTTATGTTTTTTGTGCATGTGTGAACAAAGGGTCCCTGGCGCAGGAGTAATTCCCCCTAAACCCGGAGTGTGCATGATTGCATGAGCATTTGGTCCCTGGCATGGTGTAAATTCAGTACTTTTCAGTTTTGGGCCTGCAAATATTTTGATCCTTTTATTGTTGGCCAGTTGTCATAGAAATCATGACATCTTAATTTTAAATGTCGTATGTGGTCTATGAAATGGTATCGCCATTGAGAGCTTTCGGCTCACTTTATCATTAATCGGTACAGACCACTCATGGCACCCTTCGCTATCCTGGAACGAAAGAAAGCCTCACCATGTTGGCGGTGATTAGGTGGGTAAATGTCGAAAAAGAAACAGTAGACCGCATATGACAATTCTATTTTCTCCCTGATGTTGTGAATTACCCAGCCGATTTCCCCGATGCAATTTCTTTTGTTTTTATGCTGAGCATACGAATTACTCAGCCAACACTATGGTACAGTACTAAAATAAATAAAATTTAACAATGAAGAACATTTGCAGGACCAAAACTGGAAAGTACTGTAAATTCCCCTAAACTTATATGTGAGTAGTTTCCTTTTCATAAATTCAGTATGGTTATTAGGAGATTTGTCTGTTCATTATCACCTACAAGTCTGTTTGTACATAAGCTGACCCCCTAAGTCAGGGTTTCCCAATCTTTTTTGGCTGTGTACCCCTTAGAACACAATCAATCAATTGAAGTACTCCCTTATAAAATAATACGACAAGTATTACACAAAATAGACTAAATTTAAAAATGAAAGAGTTTACATATAATAAATAACACTTATTGAGATTTATGTGCCTGTTTTGCATGATATAAAGAGTCAATCATTGACTCTATTGAAGAAAGCCTCAATCGTAAGATTCAACATGCAACTTCTGATGATTTTTTGTCTTAATTAAACTCAGAGGCAAAAATCTAGATTCGCACAGGCACATTGTGGGGACAGGAATGAATATTTTGCTCATTTAGCCACCTCCCCATACTTGTTTGATAATTTTTCCCCGAAAGCAATCAAAGATATCTTCGAGAATTTAATTTTAAAGTCATTCTCAATAGAAATATATATCAGGCTTTCCTGTTATTTTCCTCTTAGATGTGGAAGCGAAAAATCAACACATTATGCACCCAATTATAATAATCGTCTGTTATCATAATTGTTCCATGAGTTCTTCCAAATGTTCCTATATATTTGGCAAATCCAAACTGAGGAATAGAGATTTGTATGTATTTCAGATTCGTCAGTTTGATTTTACCTAGTTTTATGATTTAGTCCGTAGCACATTTCCTTTTTTTTTGGGCAACGGAAGCAAACAAAATACCTAAGCCACCGCCCTCAGTGAAAAGGCTGTAGTTTACTGTTATGTATGCATTCAATGTTTTTAGAGACAAAATATATTGTATTGTAAAACATATTCTATAACAGAGATGTTCAGCAGATTTTTCACGTTTGCCACACTTGTGGTGACCAGGTCAGCCTTTTCGCCACATAATACAAAATATTATTATTAAACAAGTTAGGAAAGGGTACAACGTATCACAAATGGGCGTTTCATGCAATGGAGTATTAGAAAGCAATTATATACCTAATGTAAGGGAAATAACGTTTAAAGTTCTTTTCTTCATCATAAATAATCCATTTTCTTCCTATTTAATAATATTACATGCACACATAAGGAAATTAAACGTTTGTTTGGGAGATTGTTTATGTTAGTAACAATGAAGTAACCATGTAAGAAATTTTCTAAGTTCAACTTGATATAAGACATTCTTGTTTGATTTTCTCGATAACGGCTACTCCGATAAAAATGTATAGGAAACAAAATACTCTACTTTACCAGTTCTACAACTTTTATTTGAAAAATATTTTGATATGAGCAATACTTACGAGATATGATGAAAATTTAATTTTTTGTCCCCAGTAAAGTGGTACTCCTGATTGGCGTACGTGATTCATTTTTGCGATTTTCTTATTATATTTGATTGAAAGTCCTTAATATCAAATTTCATGAAAATCCGTTTGGTAGAAGCCGAGAACAAACATGTGGACGGATGGACAGACGGACGGACAGATGGACCGACCGACGATGAAAGGTGCTCACGCTGTAAGCAAAACGCACCTAAAAAGGACTTTATACGTACAAATACAAGATTACAGTTTTACACACCAATGATTTAAATTATTTATTAGCCAATAAATCATTAAATTCAAAAAATAAATTTTAATGTGATGTTTGACAGTTCATTTGCCTAAGTAGCACATTGAAATTTGGCATAAAATTCACACTAAGTGTGCATCTCAGCTCTGCCTTAAAATTTTCATCCAGGATCTGAGACCTAAACCTTGATTTCATCAACGTTACTGTGGAAAAAGTTGATTCACAGAGTCAAGTTGATCTGAACATAGAAAAGTTTTGGAATGACTATATTGAGAACTGCAAAATAATTTTCTTAAAAAATACGAGTCCACATAATAACAATCAAATCATCTTTCAAATGATGATTGCTTTGACTTTGCAGCAAAAGCATATCCGTCTTAAAAACACGCCTGTCCAAAGAAAATAAACTTCTGAGCTCTTGAGACAGTCGAGAATCAATGACGTCAAAATGATATGGATCTTCCATTAATTGAAAGGTAATTCTGTACTTTTCAAAAACTGAAAAGTGCTGGGAAATATTTTGTCGCAGATTCTGTAACCAATCCACATAGCACTGACGTCCAAAATCAGGCTTTTCTGCATACTGCGCCATGTTGGAAAAGTGCGCGAAATCTTGGACCTCTATATGTTCCACAAAACGTTTCAGTTTTGTCAAAAATTCTCGTACATACTGTGCCAAATTATAAATTAGCTTTCCATTTCCATGAAGTTAAAGGTTCAATTCGTTCATGCAAGCAGTGATGTCAGTCAGAAAACAAATATCGCATTGCCACTGTTCATCCTGGATCACAGAGTAAGTTGTTATCATTTCTTCCTTCACAAGGAAGTCTCGGATTGGTGTAAGCAAGGCAGTAAATCGTTCCAAGATCTTTCCACGACTCAGCCACTGGACATTTGAAAAGTACACAACATTTTTAAAACCAGCTTTCTTCACTTCATTCAACAACTCTACAAATTGTCAATGGTTCAGAGTGCTGGCACGGATATAATTGACAACTTTAATAACTGTTTCCATTACATCTTTCAATATGTCTTTCTCCGTCACTTGAGCACAAAGATTTTCTTGGTGTAAAATGCAGTGAAAGGAGCTCAAATCATTATTATTATGGCTCCTTCAGATACCAAGATGTTTTAATCGTTTGTCGACGGTCCTCGTGGATGGCCCGATGCACTTTTTCAATATTTTCTTCAGTTCTGCTGGTTGAGGGTCGACCAGAATGTTCAGAATCCTCAACCGACATTTGCCCACGTTTGAACTGCGAGAACCACTCGAAAATCTGGGTTCTGCCCATGGCATCATCACCAAATGCTTAATGCTTTTTAAGCATTTCATGGGTCTCCAATGCGGTTTTGCGGAGTCTGCAATTTCTCTTCTCGCAAAAATCGCAGAACACCACTAACACTAACACTAGTCCATACTACATCCGGTTAGCGCTCCACATGGCCAGTCTGGGAACTTTTTGATTGCACCTTGTATTTATGCATTTTGCTTCATTTGGTAATTTATTAAAAGTGTTGGCTTGGCTGACAGCCAGCGGCACTATGCGGTAGCTCGAAATGTTTGTTCATCAGCTGATGTATGAAAGTCCGAATTCGGCATACGAAAGGCGGTTTAGGGGTGAGAATGTATAATGTACGAAAGTGCAAGTTGTACGAAAGTCAAACGTACAAAAGTCGAGGACTGCCTGTATAGAATTTGGGATAATATTGAGATGTATATTCTTTTTTAGGCACGTTTCGCTTGCAATGTAAGTGCTTATTAGTGTCGGTCTGTCCATCTGCATGTTTGTTCTTGGCTTCTAATGAATGGATTTTCATGAAATTTGATAATAAGGACATAAAGACAATAAGAAAATCACATAAATGAATCATGTAAGCCAATCAGGGGTACCAATTTACTGGTGACAAAGAATGAACTTTCTGTCATATCTTGTACACTCTTAGTCATATCAAAATAGTTTTCAAATAAAACTTGTACCATATATACCTTTCCTTTAGAAGGACAAAAATGTTTCAACTGTAATGGAGAAGGGTACCAATACAAAAGCTTAAATAACTTCACACAATCTGGAATGCCACCTCACCAATTACAACTAAAAATAGAGAGAATTGTTATATTACTAAGAAACATGAATACTAAAGGTAGACTCTATAATGGTACATGACTTATCATTATTAAAATGATAACTAAAATTTTAGAAGTGAACATCATAACTGGATCACACTATGGCAGAGAAGTATATATACAGTAAAAGCTCATTTTAACATCACCTGTTCTACCGGCAAACTTGCTCTAACGGCATCTTTGGTGAAATATATTTTCCAATTGTCTAATAGATGTTGCCACAGTCATGACTGATCATCTGTAAACTTAACCACATATTGTAGCAGTTCCTATTCTGCTCAAGGTGTCAACAGTCGTGATGTACTGTAATAATTCTGTTTGTTTTTAAAGTTATTTTATAAATGTGAAGATTGAGAAGGAGAAAAATAAAAGTTTAATATTCAGAAAAGACAACATGTGATTGAGATCTTTCATGTGTTTGCCATGCTGTTGCTAAATGGTTAAGATTGGAAAACCCATGCTAATTCCATACACCATTCTCTTTTGAGAATAATAAACATGGTCAACAAAAAAAGTCTAGATTGCATTTCACAGCCAGTTAACCATTCCAATGTCTCATATTGTGAAATGGAAATATGTCTCGTTATTCAGATTTTGCATCTTTATGTTTACAAAGTAGATTTGGAAGAGGTGGGCAAGGCATCCCTTCTTCCACAATGTTCATATGATCAGCAAAGGTTCAAGTTGAAAACTGTACGCTCAGTAAATCTTCAACTCTATTTCCTATTATATAAGATGAGCAAATACTTCAAAAAGTGTCAAAAAGTAACTGAAAAAAATTTAAAGAAACATGTACAATAAACTAATATAATAGAAACCACAATAGAAGAAACTTAGTAGCACAATGCCGTATTCACTCAACAGGTTGCTTGCTGATGACCAAACACCTAATTCCTTCCTATGAGCTGTTCATTTAGTGCATACCTTGCAGTTGGTAAGCTACAGTGCATAACCTATATCTCTCTTCACTGTGCAGCTCTAAGATGCTATGCTTCTATAGGGTAGAATTCATGCAATCTCAGAGCTCTCAACTCTCCATAGTGCTGCTATTCTGTTCAATGCTCCGTAGGGGTACTAAGCGTGTGGACTCAGATTGCATGACTTAGTTGACTCATTGCTCAACTTCCAGGTGGTAACCCGTCTCTCTCCACTGTGCCACTATTTTGTTTGACACTTCAGAGGAGTAGTAAGCATGCAAACTGAGATCGTGCAACTTTACTAGATCTTCCAGTGAACATATTTTCGTGCATGGAACTTATTCGGCACAACCGCATTTCTAAGTTGCCAGCATACTGACAGTTTTCGTAATATATATTGTGATATTAGTAAGAGGATTGAAAAACCACACTTTGTTGGCAAGAACGGCCATAATCATAAAATAAAAGCAAGGCAGCAAAAAATGGATATATGTAAATATTCATTTGTGAATTGCACGATAGAAGAATGGAATTCTCTCCCTGAAGAATTCTTAAACCCTTTCCCTTCTAGTATTAAGGCACTGAAGTATAGATTGAGATGAAAGATACTTTGTAATGTTAATGCTTCTTAATTATGTTTGTTCTAGTATATCCATTTGTAATTTCTTTACACTTCACTCATGCTTTTCTTACCTTGCCACCAGACTAAATGTCTATTTGCATTGTAAACTATAAATAAATAAATATTCAGTGGGTGTGCACCAAACACCTAGCATATCCTGAATATATGCCCCTTACACACACATTTACACATATGGTAGTTTTGGAAATGAAACTTTGTGAAAATCCTATGACTGTTTTGCTCCCAAATCTCATATGCAAAAACAAAATTGGTATTTTGGAGAAAAAGAATCCCTCTTTGTTCTTCATCTTGGTAAGTTTGAACAAAAGAGTACCAAAATTAGGCCAATTTGGTAAATGTCGTTAGCGTGTGCACAATTATTCACAACAACTGACTGATTTATGGACACTGGAAATAATATATGGTAGATTAAAGTTTTAAAACTTAAAGTACGAAAAATTTCATCTAATATGCAGATAATCTACTTTTATACATAAATAATAATAGATAATTTCTGATATATTCTTATGTAATCTCTTTTCTGGTTCTCTGCATATCCACTTTTAATGAAACATAAGTCATTTACACATATCATTAAACTTTTGTTAACAAAACTTAACCTCATCAACACTTAACTGTAGAAAGAAAATTTAAAACATATATTACTTTAAATAAAATATTAATGCTTAAGTGATTTTTAAAGATCATACCGCTGTCCTTGAGAAGGCCCACCCATCATTTGTTGAGGCCGTTGTCTATCCATGTGGCTACGTGGCATTCTTTCCGTGTAATGTGCACCTCGCATTCCAGGACCTCCCCTTCGGGATGGATCATAATCATCTTCACTAAAATTTCCCTCGCTTGCTGAATCTTTTGTTATTTCTGCAATAATAGCAACATAGAAAGTAATTAGTATCTCTGGACTATATTTTAATAAAATCATTTTGTCAAAAATAAAGGCCAAGGGAAACCTTCAAGATATTGATGCATTCTGACATTTTATGTTTAAATTTTATGAAATATTATACATAACTATTCAACCAATTAAAATAGGGAAGTTGATAAAATAAAGTCCTGGTATGTGCAACATTGCAAATTTCTCCTTCTTTATAAAGTTTCAGAATAGACATTATAAATGCACAACATTGATACTATGCAAAATATTAATCATTCTTACATGCCATCAACTAATATAATAATATCTAAATGATTAAAACACTCAGAGTGACTTAAAAATCATGCCCATCAATGTTACAACCAACAGTTAGATAATAATTAACACCATTGTTTGAAACCGTCAATTTCCTACATAAAAACAACTATTTCTACAGTTTAACCATTACATGGTACAGTTTTAAATTAAAACTGTGAGCAATAGCAATGAACTTCTTAGATTATATCATTTGCAAAAAAAATCACTAGCATATAATTTGGAATGCATATATGATTTTAACCATTTTTTGTTATAATAACAAAAGAGGCTTACTTCTATTTATGAGTTTTTTTGCTTTCTCAGGAAAGTACTCACTACTTTTTTTTATAATGCAGTTAAAATGAAAGATCTCATCTGAGAAGCTTCAAACATTTCAACAACTACTCTATTTGCAGGCCTACAAGATGCACTTTTTCTGGAATAAAGCTGTCTTATAGGCCATTGATACTAAGGTACTTTAGTTTTAAAATCCCCATAACAACAGATTAGGATTAACAAGAAGTGTGTTTACAAGTAGAAGGAAGAGTTCTCTTCTGTTGCTAGGTTGCAGACTGCAAAATCACTTTGGTGATGTAAATGGCTCAAATTGATTTTGTACAGAACATCATATTATGTACATAAAATAATATGCAAAAAAGCCAATACTTCAAATTATTCAATGAATAAGAAGAAAATAAAAAAGCACTGAATGAATAAATTTCTTTTACAATACTAAAAATGCCTTTTGGAGAAAAAATAACCATCATTGTGATAATGGAAGATGGCCACTTTGAAATCAATATGCTTCTATAATTAAAAATAATAATTTTGGCATTGGTTAAGGAGATGTAAGCATATCATAGAAATTTTGAAAATGTCTCTCAAACATAAATATTTCATCTCAAGTTAGCATTTCGTTGTCCCAAATTATAGATGCAACATTATGCATATATTCTTTTGGTATGTGATGCAAATTTAATGCATGTATTTGAAATGTATGTTTTGAATCTATGTGAGATTTTGTGCTGAATAAACAGTTTTTCTGGTTAAATTACAGTTCTATATCGGTTCTACATTGGTCACTCTGAAGAACGTATTTTATAATACAAATAAAATCTTGGTGTGTCTTATAGGCCAGCAAATATGTTACTTCTATACAGACATCTCTCATATAATTAAGACTGGCATAGAACTGAAAGTTTCAATTAATAAAATAAAACTACAGATACACCAATAGGATTACAGAAAGTGAATTGATGCCATAAACTGTGCATGGGTACACTGAATGAACCAAAGGGATATAAAAATTGGCATTAAATAGCCTTAGCAAGGATTACTCAAGATCTTTCAAACTGTAAAACAAATTACTATGTCAATGCAACTCCATTTACAACATATTTACATTAAAACTTTGATATCATGCAATAATTATAATATTATGCACATATACCATAATTTTCCAAATGTAAAAGGTAATAAATGTGCTCATTACCTTTGGTACAACCCTCGTACTTTTGGGCAGTGACCAAATTTTTGAAAAAATCTTGATGTGCCAGTATGTATTAAATTAAAATAAATGTAAAAAATCTAAAAATGACACGTTTGATTGTTTATCTCAAAAACATACCTGGAAAATTATGGCAAGCTACTAAAAGTAACATCAGGTAAAAACTACAAAGGCCATCATGTAGTATAATTTTTTAAAAGATCTATAATTTTTAAACCTAGCCAGATTTCATTGCTATGAACCACTATGTTATTCCTGCAACATGCAAGAGGTCATGTAACTTGGATGCCTAAAATTTTATCATTCTAACAGACCTGAGGTAAAATAGCACCTGAATAAGAAAAGTTCAGTACAAGTCAGCATTAACAAGCTCAAATTATGCCACTGAAGTGATCTTTTCAAAACTTATGGTATTCTAATGAATATGAAAACGATCATTGAAATTCATGCAAACATACTAGCAATTTTCATGTTTATTAGAGATATTTAAATATCTTAATGTGATTTTGATTAAAACATGGCCAGTTTTTATATGTGGCAAAACAAAACAAGGATATGCATGGAAACAACATTTTCTCTCGAGTTGATTAAACATCATTTTTGTGTCCTACGAGTAATTTTTCACAATCCATTTACCCCACATTCTGAAAATAGATTTACTGACAAATAAAATCACATATAAAGAACTTAGTAAATGAAGTGATTCATATAAACGCAACTAAAAATATTTGTTTCCATTAAAAAAATGTTCTTGTATAAAACAAGTGTTTAGATTGAAAATCTATAAGGCAAGTAAATTTGAGCAAAGGTTAAACAGCAAATGAAGAAAAAGTTTAATTGATAAACAGTTAAAGATAAAAACGAATACTGAAAACAAAAACACTACTTTTGCACGTAAAGAGACAATGAGATTCAAAGCCACATGTAATGGAAAAAACAGATTAACGCATTCTTATGCAGATATATTATGAGGTAAGGGTATGACCATAGAGCCAATAACTATTTATACTGAGCCAATTACTCTATTGGTTGATGAAAATCAGTTAAGTTACATAAATCTCTCTTTAACTTTTTTAGTATAATCAAGAGCTGAAATCTTTTGAGTTAAGCTTTGCTTGACCAAAATGAATATACCTATTCCTGAAAAACACCTTGCAATTAGAAAACACGCTAAATGAAAATTAATTTCATCCAAGAATGCGTGTAAGATTAACATGTGTACTAAAACAAAAATTTCTTCACACAAAATGCCTTTTATTGTCTTAATAACATCATGAAGCCTCAAGAAGTACAGTGGAATCACAGACTAGCATCATATTTTATATTTCCGGAATAAAAGTTGACAAATAAGTAACATTATTTTTCCCAATCTATTTCATTTCTTTGATAATACTCCTTTCAATCTTGTAAACCAAGATTTATGAGAATTTTAGGTACTTAGGGAATAAATGGTTTGCACAACTGAGTTCAATGCTTAGCCACTAGATGGCACTACTTATGCATGCCATTGTACATCCCAAGAACTTCCAATTTTGGCCAATACGTGACACTGTGTGCATTAGTTGCTCTTACGTGTCATGTATCTTACGTCGTGATTCTCAGAGGAATGGGATTTTCCCGAGTTCATGCAACACTGGGTTTTCTGCTACTCTTCCGTTATGTGCGAAGGAAAATTGTCTTTCCTAAATGAAGTAAAGTTGGGTTGGCAAAATGTTTTCAGAAAAATGGTTGGGTTGGAAGAATGTTTTCAGAAAAAAGGTTGGGTTGGAAGAAAGGTTTAAAAGAAATTGTTGGGTTGCTTGGAAGAAGGGTTTCAATAAAATTGTTTGGTTTCGTTGGTTGGAAGAAGGGTTTAAAAAAATTGTTGGGTTATGGTGCACTCTTGGGACTCTAAAAAATCTCATTCCTCTGGAACCACAACAAGATACATCACACATAAGAGCGATTAATGCACACAGTGCCACGTACTTGCCAAAATTGGAAGTTCTTTGGAGACACGATGGTGCACATAGGTAGTGCTATCTATCAGCTACGTGATAAACTTCATAGTGTCAACCGTTTATTCACTAATTACCAATTTTTACTTAAGACTGTCCATTTACATCACTATTTTTGATTGTTTTGACTTTGAAAAGTTTTCCTAACAACTTCCTTATTATAGCCTCCCACTTGTGCCCCCATCTTCTTGAGAAACAAAAACTTTTAGAGTATAAATTTTATCAATAAATGAATTATATGCTTAATGTCAGCTCTCTAAGTTTTTATATTGTGTGACATTTCAATTTTAGTAAATTAATGGACAGACAAATAAAGTAGGCTTGAATGAAATAAAACAAACTAAAAACTGTGTGCAGTATATCTCCTTAAAAATTCAAATGTAAACTCATTTAAATTTGATTTCATATACATAAATAATACCGGTGTAAAATGAAAAAGTTCTCAGATTTTAAAACTGCTAGAAAATGAAAATTGCAGAAGCACTAAGCAGATAATTTCTCCTATTTCAAAACCACGCCAAAATGAAAACGCGCTATACAGAAGCATGTACAATGAGGGATAGGTGTATTATTTTTTCTCGATCTTATCTACTTCATGACTAGCATGCTGACATTTATTATCAAACAGTTGTTTGACTACAGGTGAAAATATACAAAAACCTACTCAAAGTATGTGCATAATGTATTCATACAATTACATTGGGGCAGCCTACTTGGCCTTTCACTGACACAATGACATTAAAACCAGCTCCTTATAGGCCAGAAACATTATTGCAGTGACTTACCAGTATGCTGAAATCCCTTATTAACTGTAAAAAAATGATGAATAATAATAATAATATTTGGAAATTTTGCTTTTAAACTGTTGGTCAAGAAATTCAGTTAGATATAAATGAGGTTAATAACTTACAAAGGGCATAAATAAATATGGAAAAACATGAAATTTTACAGTTATTCTGTATCATAAATGTACTGGATAAATGAAAAGAAGTACAGATCCTCGACTTACAAACACCCGAGTTACGAACACTCGTACTTATGAACGAAGCTCCATAATAAGGTATTAATATTTTAATAAATTGGGCATCCAAATGCCAACTCGCACATTCGAATCAGCCTTTACTCTCTGGAATTACTTGCGATGGTGGAGCATGGCGTCATCCCTCCGTGGGATGTTCTTTGACACAGTAATCCGTTACATTCTTAAGCTCTAAGTTACTTGCTCATTCGACGATCAGGAGGATAATGAAAAACAACTAAAATTTAAAATAACATTTTTTTCTATTATTATTCATCGCAAACATACAATATTTTAGTTTGATTTTGAATTAAATAGGCTTTTGTGGACTCACTTTGGAATCTGACCACCATTTATAAAGTATTGCCTTTGGTTCTGAGTTCTGAACGAAAGACTTATGAACAACCCATTCGTAAGTCAAGGACCTACTGTTTCTATAAAAATAAAGTTCTTGAAGTAATTGAGCTCAAACAGATGAATGGAAAATTATTATATTTTTGAGAGCACATTAATAGATAAAGTGGTCTGATAAAATTACTTGTAACATAAGTTTAAATATTATTATCCAAGGGTTATCCAATAAGTGAGAGACAGGTAATATAACATATATATATATATAGATATCACGGACCTGTCAACGGACAGACTACCTATGATGATATATATATATATATATATATATATAAATAAATAAATATATATGTGTGTGTACTAGTAGACGGTGCTTGCATTCTGCAAGCATCTCTTAAAATTTGGCATTTTTACAATTTCGTATCTTTTGCCATCGCTTTTGTCCAAAACCATAACCGTGCCAAATTTCAAGTTCATCTGAAAGTGTCTTATAACTTTTATCCTCATATGGGGCAATAATAGGACAAAATAGCCCCTAAAAGTTGGAAGTTTTATAATATCGTATTTTTTCCATCGGTTGTGACCAAATTTCAGGTATCTAGGTCATCTGGAAATGCCATATACCGTATTTACTCGTGTAAGCCGCACCCCCGTGTATCCTGCGCACCCCGGTTTTTGAGCCGGCTATAGGGGAAAAAATTTATTTGAGCCGAAAAAGGGTTTTTTAAATCACCAATTCCTATTTCTCAAGTTAAGCATCTTCACACTCCTACGTGATGAATTTATTGGGTGATCTCTTTATATCGGTACTAGCAGAAATCTCCTCGGTAGTCCTCTTTTGTTAAACACCTAACTGTTTTTGTCGTCATATTGGTCACGTTCGGCAGAAATCGCTCCGGGAGCGATCATCGATCATTCTGCTGTATGTAATTTTCCAGCCATATGGTCACTGATCACTACCGTAGCAGTCGTCATTTTTTTGGCTAACTAAAATTATGATTGGTTATCATTCAATGATCACCACGGCAGCCAAGACTTTCATAGACGTATCAGTGAATAAAGGAAGCATGCCGTATCTGAACATGGTAGGCGTCGTCTGCTGTGAGCATAAAACCCCCACCAACCCAAACTGGTCGTGCATGCGCCGTGGCCTCTGTGATGTTTGCAGTAGAAGACTTCATCGAGTTTGGGGAGCACCCGTTAATAAACTTAAAACTCATTTAAAATTTTTATACATTGAATGAAAATGACTAAATACACCGAAATTTGGAAATAGAATAATAGATACGGCATGGGTGCTAGCTTAATGTATATTTGTTTACCGACACGACATTTTAGGAAAATAGGTGCGCGGCAAATAAAAGAATTCGTGTAAGACGTGCACCCCCTTTTTTTCACAGGCGTTTTGGGAAAAAAGGTGCGCGGCTTACAAGAGTAAATACAGTAATTTTAAACCTTGTTTAGGACAAAAATGGGGCAAAACAGCCTATTACAAATGGAAAGTTTTATAATATCGTATTTTTTTCATTGGTTGTGACCAAACACATACAGTTTTGTCACATTTCAAGTATCTAGCTCAGGGATGGCAAATACATGGCACGTGTGCCAGAAGTGGCACGCTTGGGATTTTACTTAGCAAGCATAAGCTTGTATTCTCTGTATAAAATATGAAGTTCCTTACGGGAAGAGTAAAATAGCAAGACAAAAAAATTCTGATAATTCACATTACTTTCTTGGCACGTGAGACAAAAATCATTTGCTATCCCTGATCTAGCTCATCTGGAAACGCCATATAATTATAAACCTCATATGGGGCAATAATAGAGCAAAACAGCCCCAAAAATGGGGATTACATCAATATTGGATTTCCTTTATTAGGCATAGTTTAATATTAATGGCATTAAAATATTAGCCTCTGATTCCCATTAAAAGCTTACCCATATGAAAGCATTGAGCTCACTATGTCAGCCGATTGTTGGGACACAGAAAAAGTACCATTTTGCGAAAAAAAACTATAAATTTAAGCTAATTCTATTAGGATTTTAATTCTGTCTTCAAAAATAAGAAACTACAATTTCTATACTTTCCGATATTTTAAGTCCCTAGTTCGAATGTTGACAGGAAATAATTTTAAAAAGCAAAGATAAAACCACGTACACCAATTTACGTACTTTTCTTATGGATAAATAACGAGGCCAAAATGGCCCTTCAAAATTAGAATTTCAACAATTTTGGATTTTTTCCTTCGGTTGTAACTTAAAACCTATAATCGTGCCAAATTTCAGGTATTTATCTCATCTGGAAATGTCTCCTCCCATATATATACAGTGGAACCCCAATTTAATGTTTGCATCGGGACAAGTTTTTTGTACCTTAAATCGAGTAATACATTAAATGAGGGTTATCTAAAATTGAAAGACTAAACGGCAGTTCATTAATGTCAAATATGTTTTATTAGTTAAAACACAAATATAAAATGTATAGATTAATTACGATCAATTTTTTCATTTGTAAAATTTCACAGAAAGAAGATGGTTGAGAATAATACCAACTGTAAGTCGCCAGCAAAGATGATTCTTCTAGCTTATGGTTTTTTTGCGAAATTAGTGGTCATTTCATGGCTGTGACCCTCACTGCACCTCCTAGCAGTGAATTTGTGATCTTTAATTCTTTCGAGACAAACTTTCTTAAAACTTTTAAGCAAATAAACACACTTAATTGAAGCGCTCATATATAGGGAGAATCAACCAAGCATGCAGATCCTTTCAGTTTTTTAAGTTCGCATGCTATAATGAATATATGATATAATTGGGCTCGCATGGGTTATATAAGATAATACAGTAAAACCCCATTATAACACGGGTTTCGGGAGACAGAATGTACACCCACATTATCGACAACCCGCAGTATTTTGGTATATAATTTTAAAAAATGTGAAATTATATGCGTTATAACAAATTTAATTGCAAAATACTATAAAAACTGATATCGTATTTTGATTTAAATGCATACCTAACTTTAATCGGTGTTTTTAAAATAGTCGGATATTTTCTTTTGGCGTGGCAGCTGATGGCGTTTCTTCATCACATACGTTTTATTGTTTTGCAAGTGTAAAAGATGAAGATGATCACAATCACTCTGTCTCTCCACCCAACTTATCACTTCACTGATGTTATCCAATACTTTGCTTAGCTAAGAGGTCTCAACCTCACACATCTCTTCATTCTTGCTGTCATTTTCCGATAATTTTTCTTCTCTTCTGCGGTTTTGGACTTCAGCTACAATTTCTTATCATTCTTATAGACAGCGAAGGGAGTTTAGCATCGCGGTAAAATTTGAACCAAGTTTATGAAGAAAATAAATCTCGGTAAAATTTGAAACAAGGATGTTTATGAAGAAAATAAATGGAATCATTTTGGGGGATATGACTAGACCTGTGGTATAGTGAGGCACGTTATAATGGAGTTTTACTGTATTTACGAGTTTCGAATAATTATCCCTCAGTGAAGCAGTTTTTATTCTCATTTATTACATTTCGGCCCTTTATGCGAAGTGGGCTCTCAAATTTGATTGCGTGTCTTGTACAGTGTAGGGAAATGCCACAGTGACTGACGAGTAAGAAAACATCCAAAGTTTTAATAACATCACCGCCTCGATGTAATAATAACATTGTTGTGAATAAGACTTCCCTTTTTTGGGGGGAATTTCTTACTTTCGGGTTAACAAGGTAAATATGGCTGTGGTAAACGCTGGTGGCCCAACAAGCTAATGCGTCACGTTAGTGAGCGAGCCCCTGCGAACTGAACGTAAAAAAATTCGTATTCACGTGATGACGTCATCGCAACTTTCGTGAAGTATGTAACAGATTAGGACATTTAAGGCGGAGTGACAAAACAGCATGACTAGATATAAATTCTTTTGAGTTTATTTAATGTAGTAACAACGACGATATGTGTTGTGCCATTGATGGTTAGATTGAATTAATATTACATCTCCAACAAATGAAATACTCTTGAGTCACGGTGTAAACGTACCTGAAATCGCAAGGGACCAGAATTTTGTCCCTTAATTGAGAGCAATTCACTAAATCGAGGAACACTAAATCGGGTCATACAATACATTATTTGTATGGAGCTTTGGTCGGGGCCGCAAAAAAACCACCTTAAATGCAGGTAAACCTTAAATGGGAGAACCTTAAATCGGGATTCCACTGTATATGTCATGTGTAACATAGTTGTAATTTTCGACTTTTTTCTCCGGTTTTGTCACTAGACCTACCTATGTAGCAAATTCCAAGTTTCTGCCCCCCCCCCCTCCCCCCCCCCCCTTTGCTCGCTGTTTCTTCGTTCCTACCATGTACCTATTGGATTTAGATTAGTTTAACGGGAATATGTTTTGAATGTGAGTTTAATGAATATATTTTATAAGGGATGTATGTTTGGTTTTTAATAACAAATTAAGAAAATTAGTTGAATAACTCTATAAAAAATAAACTTAGAGGGCTGAATTTCCCGGAGATTAAAAATGGAAAAATGGTTGAGATATAGAGCGTTAAAGAGAGAGAGAGATAACCAGAAATAGGATTTTAGTAATATAGATAAAAAATATAAAAAGCATGAATACTGCGGTCGATTTATTTGCATTAAATTTATATCTTTGGTCATTTCGAGCAACTTTTAATCTTATTTTCGGTCTTGAAACCTTTATTTAAGTGCATATGCGTGGAAATTACCGAGAACAACAACACTGGTAACCATGGAATATATTGTTATTAAAATCTTTAAAAAATTACCAAAACTCGAGTATAAATTCAAAATATGAACGAATTCGAATGAGATTGAGTATTCGACGGTAAGAATAAGAATCCTCATTCATTTTGGTTTGTCTTATTGCAAATTTTGTGTCGATAACTTAATTTTAAGCTATTTTAAAAAGTAAAAGAATGAAAGCCTTCAAAACAAAAAGGTGATTTTTAGGTGTTATCTTATGGGAAACGACATTCATCCTCTGAAGTAGAATCCGTTACCTTTTTTGAAATATTTTAAGTCATAATGTAAAGATTTATAAACACTGAAATCCTGAGAAATTTCAGGCTTCTAAATTTATTTCTAATGGAGTTATTCACCAAATTAGAGAATTACACATCATGATGACCATTACGATTTTATAATATAGAGAGATATACGTATATAAATATATCACGTGTAAGAAGTGTCAATATATTATAGATATAAGCCTTTGTGCATCTTAACAGAAGCTGTAATTTGTGACTGAAACAAATCACCGAGTTTCAAGACTAATGGAAAGTTTTAAAAAATGGAGAGATATACCTTTTATGGAGTACAGGTAGTCCCGGCTTAACCCGAGAGATATGTTGATAATAAGTGTCATGTTAAGCAAATTCGAGCTAAGCGAATGCATAAATACTATAAGAAACCACGTAAAAGGTTTTGCAGGCCATCTGCTATGGGTATGCTGAAATAGTCCATATTTTATGGGACATCCCGTTTTTCAGCCAATTTTTCCTCAAATGTCCCATATCCCATGTGAAATCAATACGGGACGCACTTTGTCCTGTATTATTTTATGAAAATAGTAGGTCTTCGTTATATGCGAACTCGATTTACATGGATTCGCTTATACACAATTGACAAAGTAAGGAACATAATTCAATTTACAAGAGCAGAATTTGCTATAACGCGATTTGGTGCATGGAAATGCCGATCGAATTTCTTGATGAAAATATTACTCGTGATGCTGATAGTTTCTAGGATACGTCAAAACACCGCACTATGCAATCAACAAAATAGGGAAAATAATTTGATTTACATGAGTGGAATTGTCGTAATAAACGCTTCCCATACGCAGTCAACAGAATAATTATCCTTAACTATGTACGTTGCTATACATCATTAATTTCGATGCTTAAACAACAGTCAGAAGCGAATAACGCTATTCTTTCACCAATTTGAAGGTTTAATTGGCATTAATTGAATCGGAGACAACAATTACGGTCGCCTTGACAATGTCCGGAAAGAGTACGCAATATCTGCAAAATTTCGAAAATAATTGCGTATTTCTGAATGATTTGACCATGTAACATGCAAACATCGCAAGAATAAGATAGTATTGAGTTTTAGCAGTTGAATAAAGCAAAAACGAAGAAAATCGGTCCATATTTACATATTTTAACGAATGAAAGAAAAAACCTTGCACTCTGAAAAATTGAAAATCCCGTGTAAACTTATGGGAAAACAAAATTGTCTCCTGGATTCGAACCCGGGTCGATTTTGGAAATCCCAGTTACCCTATGTTACTCGTAGAGTCATATGAAGCCAATTTGCAAGGTTTGGTCCCGATAGCTCAAAGGGCATGGGAATGTATAAGGAACACACGGACAGACATTCAATTTTATTATTACTTTCTCCACGTAGTAATGGGAAAGTATTGTATTCATGAAAAAAATCGACTTCGAGATTTCAACGGAAATACATGTTTTGAGGTCCCTAGAACACGTTTAGACTATTTTCGGAAATATGTCTGTGTGTGTGTGTATGTTATTGTGGACACTCTAATTCAAAAACCAAACTTTATATATAACACTTTTACATGAGCACAAAGAACTGATTAGTTTTTGGACAATAACGGATAACCAAAGTCGAGGTTTATTCGAAACCCGATTCGGTTTTTGCGATATTTCTTCGTTAAAACATCATTATTGTATATACAATTCTATACAAAGGTTATTGAGAATGTAATTTCCTACAGTTTTCATTTGAAACAATTTTCTATAGGAGTTATTGTTTAGGAGTTATTTATAAATAATCGGTTTTTTGGTTTCCGTTAAATAACTCCTTAAAAACATCGTTACTGGTAATCTTCGTAAGGACCAAAGTTGTAGAGAATAATATTTCTTCCAAGTTTTGTTTGAAACTAATTTTCGTAGAACCATCCATTTCGGATATATTTCGCTTTATCTTAATACCAGTATACAGCGCCAACACCATGTAGCGGTGAATTCTGTAAACACTCAAAATATACGTAATTTACGGCAACAAGGACGTGTCTTCTTTTACGATACGAAATAATAATTTTGCCTCGTAATATTATTCATAATAATTTAAATATCTATACCCCAAATATGGAGAAAGTCATGTGTTGGCCACATCAGATTTTATAAGATATGAAATTAATTAAATCAAAAAATGGAAATGTTCTCACTAATGAACATCTCGAAGACTGTTTCTAGTTACATGCCCAATTACCATTCACTAGCTGAAGATATGCAGTGCAAACGTGCACATAATTGTGAAAATAAGGATTAAATTTAATTAAATTAATCAGTTGTATAATGTATAATAAATGCATTTTGTGGTAAATTTGTAGTCTAATTCATTCTTAAAATCCCTTTTTATATATTGAAAAAATAAGTAGCCCGCAAGACAATTACCAAGATGAAAGTATCCCATGATATGACAAAGTTTGGGCACCCCTACCCTAGAGGGATCTCCAAACTCATAATGCTCTCCTGTTATATTAATCTTCCATTTGGGAATTTGTGTTTTTCTTTAGCCATCTTATTCAGTCTTCTAACTAGAGTGGTAGTAGGCTAAGATGAGTGAAATTTTTGCAATAATATTTTTTCCTGTTTTTATTTCCTCTAAAAACAGCAGCATCCAGTTCTCCATTATTTTTACTATAAAATACTTTTTATTTGAACATTTTATCACCAATAGAGACATGATTTTTCCAAAAAATGGACAATAATACCTTCAAATACCCAAAAATAAATTTATTTAATTTATTTATCTGCCTAATGGCATGCCACTGAGTTCCAAGTCTGCTCATGTATGCCGTGGGGTTTCAGAAGAGACTTTAGGAAAATGATCTCACTCCAAGTGAAGACAAAAATCCTGATAGTCAAAGCTTAAAGAGGAGGGGAGATGTAAGAGTTAAAGAAAACACTTGACTCTTAAAGTGTTATAACTCCACTCTTGGATATGACAAGGAGAAAAATAAACAATCGCGAGAAAGGTCTATACAATTTGTTTCTACACATCTTGTGCACCTACACATTGCCAAAACAAACCGGTCTCATCAGCATTATAAATTTGATCAGGGGTTAGGTCATGTTCCTTAACTAATGTTTCAAAAAAATCACAAAATTTTTTGGCACCTTCTTGGTCAGCCGATTTTTTATCACCTGAAACATCTAGGCATCTGATATTAAAACGTGTTAGCCATCCATCTGAAAATGCACACGGCTCACTAATCTCCATTTGTTCATAAAAATCTTTGGCTTTTTCAATCAACATTGGTACAGAAATAGGGGCTCCTTCCACTTTATAGATAACCATTCATAAATACCAATATCTAATTGCTCAAGTTTCGGCTTATGAAGAGTGCGCAGATCTTCAACTCTTCAAGCTGTCTCAGAAGACGTAACGAATTTCATTAACTGTGATTTCTGTGCCTTAATGTAATAAATAGTGGAAGAACCGACATTAACTCTTTCATTAAAACATTGCAGTTCTCACTTTTCTCTAAATGTTTAATGATATGAAGTTTCTGGGTTAAGATTAGCACAACCCGTTTCCTTTTTTCACCTTTAGTGCATATTGGAGTTTGAAGGGCATTTAAAAAAAGGGCGTGAGAAATGTAAATTTTGTAGATTTTATGTTGAAGTGTGCCGGGCATTCATGAACGGCTTAGAATACATTATTCGAGATCAAAGAAATGAGCGGGAAATGGTTTAGTTGTTGGCATTTTGAAATATTACTCCAATTAATAATTTTGTGTTGTTGAATAATGTTCCACTTTCAGTGACAATAATTTCATTCATCTTCATTTTCACAACAGATCAAATATAGTAATAGCAATCTCGTCAAGATAATTTTTCATCCAAGTCTATTTCCAATGAAATTAGCATTTACATTGCCTTAAGAAATTGCATTTTATAATTATACTTGTTCCATGTAAAGTTTTACTGAAATTCAAACAGTTGAGCATCCAAAGCCGTCAATGCATTTTGCATAATTGTCTGCATAGTCAATCTATGTAAATAATGTGAAAAACCCAGCCTTAAATGGTAACAAAGCACAGGTAGTGCTAAATTCAATATTCTAGCCTTTATTATTTATTCATTAATATTCATCGTAGGTCAAATATTTACTTTATGAAAAATATAGTAATATCATTTGAATGCGATGGAAATGAGAGACGTGCTGCCATCTATGGGTGACTACAAGATTTAACCATAATCAAAATTTTCATCGGACTCGCATTTAAGCCTAGGGGTAATTTTTTTCATGATAGATTTTGACAAAAAACATCGTCTTGTATTCGGGCAGATACGGTAACTGGGAGTTTACTGTATTATTAAGTAGATTGTTATTATTTAGATTAATATATTCAATGTATTAAATTAGATGGCATCGTGTGCACTTTCATGGGGCCAGTAGCACATCCCCAAAATAACGATTGTATGAGACTAGATCCTGCAAAGCCCATCTTGCCCAGTGCCGGGAAAAGTTGTGTCTGGCACTGATTGTGATATGGTAGAATGACATCCACAGGGTTTCAAAACAATTATCATCCACTTTTAGAACATCCTATATATAATTTCTGAAGTGTCTGTCTGTCCGTACGTCTGTCCCCCCTCTATCTTGAAAACCGTTTGCCGTACAGATTTGCAGTAAACTGCATTTTGTTTCTACAGGCCAGGAGGTCCCTAGAACACTATTCTCAATTTCCTAAAGTCCCTAAAGTCCCGGGTTTGATTCCAGGAGATAATTATATGTTCCCATAAGTTTACACGGGATTTTCGAGTTTTCAGAGTGCAAGGTTTTTTTCCTTCATTCGTTAAAATACATAGATATGGACCGATTTAGTCCATTTTTGATTTATTCGACAGCTAAAACTCTAAATTATCTTATTCTTTCAATGTTTATACCCTACACTGTCGAAATTTTCGGAAATACATAATTGTTTTCGAAATTTTGCCGATTTTTTGTTCTCCTTCGGGACGTTGCCAAGTCGACCGTAATTGTTGTCTCTGATTCAATTACCATCGATTAAACGTTCATATTGACTTAAAAATGGAATCCTTAAGTTAGTAAGATCATTATACGCTACATCTGTGCTTTAATTAAAGTTTTATTGTTATAAATATAACAATGGATGAATTCATTAAGATAATGATTTAACTCGAGAACATTCAGTAAGATTATTTTCTGTGACTAGGACGCGTTTATAGTAGATTGTGGTAGAAAAGCATATTTATTTTTTAAAATACTGTATCTGAGTATTCAAACTTTTGGAAATACTAAATGTTTTCGTTTTTGTGACTGAAGCGACCAAGAATCACCCTGTCAGTGGAAATACGCGTAAGACTGCCATTTCATTACGAAGGCTTTGGTGAGGAGGAATCTTCCTAAACCCCGGTAAGTTTATACTCTGCATTATTCCACAATCAATTGTTTCAGCGCTTACTTTTTTAATACTTTCGCCTGGCTTAAGTGGATAAATAATTATTTTTTGTGGCATCGCTTTTACAAGAGTTATGTTTTGTGACTGATTAAGTGGATGACATTTCCTGTAAATTACAGAAAGTTCACATCTTTCTTTTCCCAATATTTGCTTTCTTTGAGGTGTTAAGAGCCAGTTTGACTCCCGGTCTTAGCAGTTCTATTCTTCTGTTTCCTCCTTTCACATCACTACAGTTTATGCCCGTCGCGTAAGTCTTCCGATCACTAATCATTTCAATTTAATTACTGTGCCGCATCAATTTACTCTCTACCGTAACTTATAAAATACAGATTTCTGATTACCTACGGATAACATTTTTTTAAATATGCGCACACTGCTTTTCCCTCAGTGAGATTCTAACACGCAAACCTTACATAGGGAGTCAAATATCTAACAATAAGTATCCTATACTGTGTAAATTCATTGCTAGAGTAAAATATGAATTATTAACATCAACTTATTTTACAAACTTATTATTTTTTATGAAGCAGTTTAAAATTAAACGTGCAAATTTTGGGCGGGCTCAGCTAGTATGATTAATTTACGTGAAGTTATTCCATACTACATGAATATCAGACGACTCAAGATTTTTCAGGCGCTAAAATTAGAAAAAACATCGCCTTATATTTGGAAAAATATGGTAATGGTCACATCTGTTTCCACAGCAAGTAAAAATGTATTCACGCATAACGCCTTTATACGTAATTTGGTGTGGCACCAGGAAAGATAGTATGTTTCTGGATCCACTACTGCTGCCACATGTTATTAAATCAAGATCAAAATTCACTATGTGAATGAAAATTTATTACACTATATCTGAGTAAAACACTAATGCGAAGTACACTAAATCGAGGAAAATAATATATTGTTTATATGGGATGATTGATGGGACTCTGGAAAATAAACACTAAATGCTGGTCAATGTTAGATGGAGTACACTAAAATGGGGCTTGACTGTATTTATGTTAATTAAAAAATAGTGAACTTGTTCACTGCTTTATAGAATAAAGAAGGCAACTTAAATGGAAGTGGGCAAATGATTTTAACTGGTCCCATGACAAGAAAGATCCTCCAACACCTAGTTAAGAGGCTACATGAAGATATACATTAAACTGTGTAGTAAAATCATGTAATATTAAAATCACAAAAGAAACTTTAATTATTTCCATTATATACACACAATTATAAAATCATGCATGAAAAATTTAACTGATCACTCTTTCAGAATAGCTCTATTAGATAATTAATTAAATTGAAATAATATTACCTCATAGGCTGAATAAGGGTTGCCAAAGACACAAGCAAAAATTATCTACTATTCTCAAAACAAAACAACCAAATGAGACACACGAATGATTGTTTTTCAGCGTTCCCTTCCCCTCCACAATAACAGGAGAATAGAATACAGGCCCAGCACATGCACGGGTGCATTGTACATGAGCGGCCAAAATCTGGGGGACGTCACAAAGAGTTCCTTCTTGAGCCAAAAATTGTGTGATATATGTATATAAAGCCGTCGAGAAATTCAGCGACAGGAAAAACTCTCTAGCGAAAGTGAAAGCAGAGATTTTTTTCTGCCAATTGGTCAACCTTCATTTTTACTTTCTCATATGAAGTATTGAGAAAGTATTGTTATCGCGAAAAAATTCGACATCGAGATTTTTACGGAAATATATGTTTTAAGTGTTGCTGAATCCGAAAAAGAGGTTTCTGCAATGCTGTCCGTCTATCTGTTACTGGCTCTGGAGCCTGCCCAAACGGTAAAGCAAAAATGAATGAAATCTCATACTTAAGTATTTTATCATACTGAGCAGAGTATACGTAGAAATGGTTGTTATTGCTCAATAATTAAATGTAGTTTATCCTATGCATTTTTAACAACAATCCAATTTTCTCGAAAACGGCTCAAACGATTTTGATCAAATTTCATACAGTTACTTGAGTATACGTCTTTAGTAATACAGTATAGTTCATATTTCTCAAAAAATGAATATAAGGCTAGTTTATTGTTGGCAACTTTAGCAATAATTTGATTTTCTCAAAAACGGCCCTAACGATTTTGATCAAATTTCGTACAGTTACTTGAGTATACATCTACAATAATACTAAATATTTCATTTTTCTCAATGAATGAATATAAGGCTAGTTTATTCTTGGGCAACTTGAACAAAAATTGGATTTTCTAAAAACCGGCTGATACGATTTTCATTTTCTAAAGATAACTAAACGACGCATTAGTACCCATATATGAGAAAGTTTGTACAATGTACGTTGTACCGATTTTTACATTCTCATATGAAGTATCGAGAAAGCATTGCTATCGCGAAAAAATTCGACCTTGAGATTTTTACGGAAATATACATTTTAGGTGTCGCTGAATCCGAAACTGGTTTTTGCCATGCCATCTGTCGGTCTGTCTGTTACTGACTCTGGAGCCTAGACAGTAGAGCGAAAATGAATGAAATCTCGTACTTAGGCATTTTATCATACTAAGCAGAGTATACATAGAAATGGATGACATTGCTCAATAATTAAGAGTAGTTTATTCTACGCATTTTTAACAACAATCCGATTTTCTCAAAAACGGCTCTAACGTTTTTGATCAAATTTTGTACAGTTACTTGAGTTTACATCTTCAATAATACTGTATAGTTCATATTTCTCAAAAAATGAATATAAGGCTAGTTTATTCTAGGCAACTTTAACAACAATTCGATTTTCTCAAAAACAGCCATAACGATTTCGATCAAATTTCGTACAGTTACTTGAGTATACATCTACAATAATACTATGTATTTCATTTTTCTCAATGAATGAATATAAGGCTAGTTTATTCTTTGGCAACTTTAACAAAAGTTGGATTTTCTAGAAACAGGCTCATACAATTTTCATTTTCTAAAGATAACTAAACGATGCATTAGTACCCATATATGAGAAAGTTTGTACAATGTATGTTGTACCGATTTTTTTTGTAAGTTTAGGCATCACCTCATTCTGTGCAACAGGTGTTTTTGGGTCCAAAGACAAATTGCTTTTCACCCAAAACGTTTCCGATCGTCCTCTCGATCAGTGAGGCGGTGAGGTGAGTTACAAAATTAAAGGTGCGTTACATACTACTATGTTGCATTAGAGGCGACAGAATGCCTGCAACTCTGGGGCGTCAATGCCGGTTGAGCGAAACGATGGTTATTGATCTCTATTGTGTCTCTATTTATTTACAACCCTTCTGGGAGGTCCCATTTTTACACAAAATTTAGGTCCATTCCACACCAACTGGCTGTCTAGTGTTTCAAAACTAAATCTTCTTGACATCCGCTCGCAGTAAGCATCAAGAACTCGTTTCAAGTGGTTGTGAACTCCATTCTTGTGAATCTTTATCTGATGTGAAGTGTTCTAGGAAATAGTGGAAAGTGATTTAGTTCTTCCGTATATTCGCATAGATTTTTTACGACATACTCACAATCTGATAAGTGATCTTAATGTTTCCATTATGCTACATTTTCCTTAATCGTAAATTTTCAACAAATCAGCGGAAGAGACATCGGTTCCTCCAGAAAAAACTCCTCAGGCAGTAGTGTATAGGTGAGTTTTAACTGCAATATAAATACAAGTCCTACCAGGAGACTTTGGTGTAGTAATTATTACAGTTGAGGTGATTGTTTTCTTATCGCCAAAATACGAGTAGCATATAATGAAAATTTTATTTGAAATTTGCGGTAAAATATTATGCTATTTTCTGATGAAGATATGATAAAATATGATGTTATTTCATCTAGATTTCCTACCTCAATGCCAGGAGAAAGGTGTTTGTCCCACTGGGTAGAACCTATTGAATAATTTGATCCGATGTACTGCCAAAGTTGCGGCTATGGTCATATATTCTATATACATATTTTTGATCTGTTCCTATCATTTAACGAGAGAAAGCTAAATTTCTGTATTGTTTGATATTTTCGGTAGTTGTATACCGTATATACCTGAATATAAGACGAGGTTTTGTTCCAATTTTTATGACCGAAAAATCGCTAGTCATCTTATAATCGCGTGGTGCGTAATAGTTTGACTGACAGAGGAACCGAAGCCAGAGATAGCTGGAGATGGGAAGAATCGAATAGCTATAATCGAAATATTCGATTCAAATGTATTCGAATACAAATACTTTTTTGAGTTTTATCCTATATATTATGCACGTAGTGAAGCTGCGTGTGTCCATGCGTATGAAGTCTCGCGTAAATACATCGGCGTATTTCTCGAGAACCGTTCGTCGTAAAGATATGCGGTAAACGGCATTTTGTTTCTACTGGCTATGAGGTCCCTGGAAAAATATTTTCATTTGCTAAAGTGTGCCGGGTTCGAATCCAGGAGACAATTATATTTTCCCATAAGCTTACACGGGATTTTCGATTTTTCAGAGTGCAAGGTTTTTTCATTTATTAAAATACGTAAATACGGACCGGTTTTCTTCTGTTTTGCTTTATTCGACGGCTAAAGCTCTATACTATCTTATTCTTGTGATGTTTACACGTTACATGGTCTAATTTTTTAGAAATAAGAATTCTTTTTCAAAATTTCGCGGATTTTTCGTACTCATTCTGGGCGTTGCCAAGGAGACTCTCGTTGTTGCCTCCGATTCATTTAAGGCCAATTAAACCTTCAAATAGACGAAAGAAAGGTGTTATTGTTATCTTCTCTTCATTGATAATCTAAATAAACACTTGCATTGACGTCGCCTTTACAGTAGGTCCTGTAAGAAGTTAAAAGCAGTCGTTGATAGACACTTGAAGGAAAGCAACTGTATATGCCAACTAACACTACAGTTGATAAAAAAAGGGCAAAGTCAGTGACAGTTAAAACCACTGGAAACGAAAACCTAAGGGTAACAGGGTATCGGTATTAGCTGATGGGACAAAACTGCGACCCTTCGTAATATTCAAGAGAAAGAACCTACCAAAAGCAAAACTACCACCTGGTATCAACTAAAGATGCAATGAAAAAGGCTGGATGATTAGTGACTTGATGATTCAGTGTCTGAGTGAATTGTGGGATAAATGACCTGGTGCTCTTTTAAAGATGAGATCAATGCTAGTTCTTGGTGGTTTTCGAGGACATCTTACAGGTGATGCGAAATCCAAAATATCACACCTCAACACTGATCTGGTGATCATACCAGGAGGCTTGACCTCCCTACTACAAGTGCTTGATGTGGTTGTCAATAAGCCCTTTAAAGGTCATCTACGGCGTGTTTATGGGGAACGGTTGCTGTCAGGGAATTGTCCTCTGACTCCAGCAGGTAAAATGAAAAAACCAACAGAGGCTCTACTGGGAAAATGGATTAAGACTGCATGGGACAGTATCTCACCAGCATCGATAGTCCATGGATTTAAGAAGTGTTGTGTTTCTAACAGTTTGGATAGATCAGAAGATGACATTCTGTGAGAGTAGGAAGATGATGCAGCTATTGGAGATTCCACCAGTAGTGAAAATGAAAATAACAATTAAAATGTGCTAATGAGCAATAATTTGCATGAGAGATTCTAATGTTCCAAAATATTCAATTGAAAATTCCAATCAAAGTTGCTTATTTCAATTGGTTCTATGTTCATTAGTCAATGGTATAATAAACCTCTGTCATTGTGTGCATAATAAATTTTTTCCTTTTATTAGGAGTTCAAAATGGGGGTCGTCTTATAATCAGAGTCGTCTTATATTTGGGTATATACGGTATATATTTCTTGGAATTTGAAAAGCACTTCCTCCTGAAGTTGTGGATGTCTCAATTTATACCTTTTAACCAACAAAAGGTATTTTGGTTCTATTGGTTTACAATCAGGTATTGTTACTTTTTTATGCAATCATTAAAATAAATTTTTAGAAATAATGAAGTGGATTAATTCGAAAAATATGCTGCTAAAACAGTTGTATAATTTTAATACCCATAAATGTTAAATATAAAGATACTTGCAGCTAACTTATCATTAAGGGTGTTTCATGGTGCAGGTGCAACTTTCCCCAAAAATTAACGAAAGATCGCGTTATAATTGAGTTGTGCGGCCGCGAGAACCGATGGATACAGGAAACAGAAACGAAGAAATATGGAATATGTAATCAACATCGAAACAACGTAGCAGAAATCCCTACAGTTAGGGCGATACATGAAATATAAACGTCTGAAGGGTAATAGAAACTTAGTGGGTGGCTGACTTGTTCTGCACACGGGCTGCCGATAAGCACGCGCCAGGTCTGAGAGCATATGATTTTTTTAAACACCTTTGTGATGTTTTACCATTCATTTCCTTTAGCCCTTTTAAAGAAAGTATTTTCCATACCCACTGACCATTTATTAAAAAGACTGATAGATAATTTTGATCAAATTTAGCACATATTAAAATCATTTTCATCAGACTTTAAGAAGAGACTCAACATAAATGAATATCTTAATTAGAAAACTATTTAAATAGTGTTTTCAAGCAAAATTGCAGAAATGCACAGAATTTTGGAAAAAATGTGCATAGTAGCCATATTTTAACCTAAGAACCAAGCCAATGCAAATTAAATTGAGTAAATGAAAAAGAAGATACTTCTAATAATGCAATCAAGAATATATTTTTAAATATATTCATTTGTGATATTTTTTGTTAATCATAAGCATTTTTAAAACAATAAAATGTTAAAAATTACCTCTATTTTAAAATTATCTAATTGTTTATTGGCATTATAATCCTGGAAGGAAACTAACCATAAGAATTAAAAATTCAAGAACAGTCATTTCAAAATTAAAAACACACCTATCTCAGGTATTTCCAATAGCCACAACAAGATTATAAAACCAGTCACACATGTACAAAATGAAATTTTTTTAGAATCTAATTTTGGTGAATTGAAGATGGCTACTTTGTTGCTGAAACATGCATCATCGTGCACATTTTTCATAACCTTTTTATGGCTACTGGATATAAAGAAAAACTCCAAAACTGTAAAATAGACTAGAGAAGCACTCAGTAAATAAGAGAAAAAATAGAAAATGTTAATATTAAAAATACTTACTGGTTAGCAGGATGATGGCCTTATAGGGGCCTGTTGTCAACAAAAACTATGACTTCAGTTAATGAAGATGAGAGCATAGCTCTCGAAATACGTATCTAGCTGCATATTTCCAGAGAAGCTTGCGCAATTCTGATAGTGCATTGTGTTTCTTCTTTTTTAGACAAAGTTTTTGTTGACAACAGGTTCCTGTAGGGCTATCGTCCTGCAAACCAGTATTTTTATTATTAACATTTTCTATTTTTTTCTCTTATTTACTGAGCGAGTGGTTATCTGGTCAATTTTATGTTTAGGAGTTTTTCTTTATATAATTCCAATCACAATAGTCTCCACATTCTATCTTCAACGTGGCTACTGGAGATATATGAGATGAGCATGTTTTTATAGTCTTTTGATTTTTTAAGAGCTCATTCTTGAACTTTTTCTGCCATATGACAAGCTTTGTAATTTTCTGGTGACTAAGGGTCAACAAAGAATCTCACTCACTAAGAATAGTTAGATTGCTCACCAATAGATGGGATGCTCATATGGGCTCCAGGATAAATCTCCTTGTCGCTCAGGTTCTCATCTGTCTCAATCACCACTTGCCCATGAGCATCTACTCTAACACCTCCTCCACCACGGCCCATCATTCCACCCCTGGCACCATGTGCTCTCATATGCGGAGGCACAGCAGATCCTGGAGGAGGTGGACCATAGCGATAATGCCCTTGAGGACCTCCCTGTTGTTGTGGTCCCATACCACCCATTGTACCTTGTTGCTGTTGTTGTTGCATCTGCATTGCCCTCTCCTCTTTCATCATTCTACGTTCAGCCTTCATTTGGTCACTGGTTTCCTGTTTTTTTTTGTAGGGAGGAGCCAAAGTCACAAAGAAGAGTTATATTCTCGAAACATCTTGCCCAGCACTGTTAGTACTTGTTAAATCATGAAAATGAAAAATTTCTTGCAAATTTTGCAAGAGATCAATTTTTTTTAATTTATAAAATTCTGCAAAGATTACTTTATCGAAACTTCTCAATTTTTACTGTCAAACTTAACATACCTTAGTTTGAATATAGAAAAGGGATATTACTGAAGTTTTCAATAAGGAATTACACCTAATAAACATTTCAAAAAATTATTATGCTGAACCAATCATTCTAAAATCATGTGATCTTTTGAAAGCTTAATAATGTCTGACAAAATTCTAGAAAATATTTTGTGAGTAAGATTTATCAATAAAAAAATAGAATTAAACAGCAAGTGTGTGCAAATAGGCAAATTAAAAATGCTCATTACCAAGCAGGTAGCGTATATATTTATCTAGGAAGAATGAAATGAAATGCCCTCAGCAAATAATAATGCCCTGCCTTAGTTCTAAGTTAAGCATTTTAGAATAAATAAAAATAAATAATTCAATATATTAAATCATTTGTAAATTCTTCAAATTAGGTATATGATCTCTAAGGGAAAATCAATTATTTATTTATCTTAAGAAAATTTTACTGTTGTTGGTTTTTTATAAGTGCTGCTAAAATGTAAGAAAGAAGAAAATAGTAAAGGAAGATAATCTGTAAAACAAGTTCATTAATTCTCCATTAAAAAGGAATGTTACAAGAAATATTTAAAAATATATATGAAAGCTAAATAACAGTTATATAATAAATATATTTTTTTAAAACTTGACAAAAGATTAGGTTGATGAGTATTTCTCAATATTGTAAGAAAAACAGATTTCATATTGGCATTTTAAACTTTATATAAGAGCGTGTCTTAAACTACCAAGAAGCATCAGTTAACAACAAAAGAATCCACCAATTTAGATTTAAATTATTAAAATGCATGCACTACATTTTTAATGGTGGGAGGAAGAGAAAAACAAAAAAGCTTTATAGATTTATTGGCTAACCAACATGCTAGAAATTTGATTTATTTCCTTTTTGAGATTATTAACCCACTGAATCTTTTATTTTTACCTCCACTTGTTCTGACATCTCTTCCTCAGGCTCCTCTGCAATGTCAGACAATTCTGAAGGCCTGTCATCCAAGTCCCCTTCATCGGGAAGCTGGGATACATGCAAGCATCCACAAGTACATCCATGTTCACCCATGCCCACATACACAATTTCCAATGAGTAGCTTTAAAAGCATTTATTTATTTAACAAAACAGTAAGCAATGAAGTGAAAAAAGCAAAATAAAGTAAAATAAAATTGCAAATAAAATTATACCAATTATATGTTACTGAATCACTATAACAAAGACTTGAATAATGTGATGAGCAGTCTATTGTCCTTGAATTCTAATCAGCCTTTTCGAGGAAATAACACTTAATACATATTTACAACTCTTTAAGTGAAAGAAGATACTAAGAGAGCAATAAGTCATGCTTTATATATCCAGTATATTTGATTTAATTTATATTTAAGAATGTTACTCCAACAGAAGCTACCAAGAAATTGTATCTTTATTGGCATAAGTAACCAAGGTTGCTACAATGAAAATGATATAGAAAAGCAATATTTCTGTACTCAAAGAAAAGCTGCCAGGTTTTGATAAAAATTCAGTGAACCATAAATTATTATGGAAAATATATCATTGATAATTATATAGTTATTTCAAGGTATTAAAAATTGGTCATCAACTAGATGGTTTTTGATAAACAATTCAATGATGTTTTAACAGAATATGGAAATCAAAGATAAATTGTTTCTTTCTTAGTTAAAAAAAATGAAAATATTTCAATTGGCAATCATCAACAGTTATATCTATTTTTAATTTCAAAACACATACAACTTTCCTTTGCATGACAAATTTCAATTAAGTCACAGTCCATGCTTGGCGACAGCTACAATCTTATTCACATATATGTACTGTGTACAAAATAGCTTTCCTTCTTTATGTAATAATTGCGGATGGTAATAATAAGTTATTTATTTTAATTTCCAACTGAGAACAAAAATAGTCTCTTCTGTTAGCATTTAATATGATAAATTATGAATATTTTCTATACATATTAACAGGTTAAAGTTTTATGTCTATTAATATTTTTACTATTATATGACACTTTAATGAAATTAAAAGAGTAGTATATGGAAGAATGATTCATAAAACATGAATGAAATTCTTAAGTTTCCATCAAGTAAGATATAACTGCGATCCCAAGTTTGTATAAATGAAAACAATAAAATTAAGACAACAAGGGAAAAAATCACAAATTCCCTATGAAATGGAGCTCTGACCTGATCACAAATTCTCTATGAAATGGAGCTCTGACCTGATCTCTTGGGCATTTCATTCATCTGTATCCAGCATAATATATTTTTTAAATGAAACAAATGGATGAGGACATTCTGAAAAACTTCCTTCAACAAATATCCTTCATGAAGAATGCCCAAAGAAAACCTATTCATATCCAAAAGTTGTTACTAGCTTGTCTTCAGCATGTGAGAAATATCCACTACTTGTTATGTCTTTATGTCCAGTACATGCCTCTCTGCATAGTATTTACATCAACACTTTAATTTGCTTAAAGTGGCGAGAATCAAGAAGTTTTTTTTAATTTGACCACCTCTCACTCTGACTGAATATTACTTTAACACTTTGTACTCCAATTTTTCTAATCTTTGTCTAGTTCATTCCAAACTATTACCATATCATTTCTGAGGAAAGTATGTACTATGTTTTCATCATTAACCAAAAGTAAAGATTGGACAAACATCAAACATGAAATAGCATTGACAACTACTAGTTATCTATCATGCAGTGTTTTTAAAAATTTTCCTCTGCATATATTCCAGGTTTGCTATGTGATAATCAATAAAAACTGGTCAAAATCTATAAGAAAATCACATAACTCATAATCCTTACAACTTTCAGTAATAGTACAGTCATTCTTTTTACCATCAATAAAAATGTAAAATTGGATTGTGTTGGTATTTATGTGTGAATCTCATTAGCCCAAGTGCATATTTGAACTATTTTTAAAGACCACAAATTAATTATGTAAGTAAGTTATGATATGAACCTCACTTAAGACGTCTAAGAAGGTGTCAATATCAAAGCAGATATATGAACATGAAGCACTTGGTCAAGCATGGCAATGGAATGCAAAAGATTGATGGAGAAACATGAGCAAAGAAATTAAAAAATTGCAGATAATCCAAAAATATTTCAAAAATAACTGTGGCAAACATATATGCTATTACATTTCAATATCACTGTGACTGACGATACAAAAAAATGAACAAACATAAACAAGAAACTTACAAAAAATCAAAAGTAATATTGTGTATATCTAAGTATACTATTGTTCCAGCTAAAATATTGAAGTCACTAAAACATTATTTTAAACTTTATTTTAAACCTTTTGCTGGTTTTTGTTTCATTCCAGTGTTTTATGTTCTTGTGATGATTAGAGCTTATCTAATTCTATTTTGCTACACAAATTTGAACCATTTTGTTATTGCAGAAAATCTGTTTAAGCTATTAGGGCAAGTAAACGACAAATATAATTTTTGGAATCAATTCATTTTTCATTCATTTCACACACAGTATAGAACAGTGATGGCAAACCTTCCATTGCCTGCATGCAAATATTACTGAAATTGTTAAATGTTTTCGACCTTGCGTGCCACAAAAAGTCCTTGATTTTTTTTGCATGCCAACTAAATTAAATACATGATTAAGACATAAGAGACTGAAATTTGTAACCATAAAACTAATGTTTACAATAGTTAATAATATAACACAAATATTTTTGCTGCACTAAATCAGTATGATAAATGCTTTGATTGGTTTTCTCCATTCGTTGGGGTGCTAAGCAAAATCGTCTTGGGTGCCACTTATGGCACGTGTGTCATAGGTTCGCCATCACTGGCATAGAAGCTTGCCAGATAATAGGCTCTATACTGCATAGAATAGATATTGATTCATTGATTAGATATTTTCATAAAAGCTATAATAGTTTATAAAATACATTAATAATTTTATGTACAAATGGCCACCTATAAAAACTTACTGAATGTTTAATCCACAAAGTTATAAAAAGCCAAATTAAATTATGATTTAGAAATAGAATAAAATACAGTATAGAACCTTTTATCCGCATTCCAGTTATCCGTAAATCTAGTTAACCGGCTATTTTAAAAAATAATGCATTTTTCCAAAATTTGTTAGGAGAAAGAAATTTAAATTTAAAGCCTCATTAGTAATTACCTGGCTCACCACCGTGCGTTGGGTGTGCTCAGGTGAACAAGTGAACATGTAATTTTGAAGAGAATAACGAATTTATGTTGGAAAGTATCCGATTACCAGAGCCGGCTAGTAATTTGGGTGCACTCCGGTGAACAAGTGAACATGTAATTTGGAAGAGAACATAAAATTTATATTGGAAAGTAACCAACTACCAGAGCCGGCTGGGAAAATTGCGGGGCACGGTGCAAAGTATGTATGCGGGACCTCCCACGCATCAAATATTTTTAATAGTAATTTTTAATAAATAAAGCAGTCTCTATCGCTGTAACACTTCAATATTTTTCAGATTTTCTTTAAATTGCATGTACTTTATAAATACGACAAATATTTCTTAGAGAGCGCATGGGCTCTTTAAGTGCGGAGCCCAATGCAGTTGCACTATTCGCACCGCCATTAAGCCTACCCTGCCGATTACTGTAGTATTACTATTACTGTACAGTACAGGAGTGATGAGATGGAATAAAATTATGAACCGGCTCTCTAAAAAAGAAGTTGTAAGTAAATTTGTATAAGGATGGAAGGGGATGCCTACGTGCCAGGGGCACCAGATCGCTCTAGGTTAGTAATACGTTATGCTAGCTTAACAAGTGTCCTGTTCGTAATATATTCAATTTCATACACTGTTGGTAACTGAATGTCAGAGAGGGAAAATACATTCTCATATTTTCTAAAAATTTAACAACCGGCTCGCACGAGCTGGCTTCCGCTCGTCACTGAGTACAGGTATGCATTATAATAGTGCTTGAAACAGAAAGTATTATGAAATGGAACGCATGTTTCGGTAGTGGAACTGAAAGCAGTGAACGTGAAATAACCGATAGAACATTTATAATAGAGTTAAATTGCGATTTGTTCCTTGTGCACTACAATGAAGTAAAGAAAAATTTTTGTTATTTTTATTAAATGAAGTTAACAAAAAGGTAATACTAAATGTTTGACGAGACGGAACAATATTATCAACACATGCGACTGACCAGAACACCGTTCCTATGAGTTCTCGCTCTTTCCAAGCATTGTTTATGATTAGATTCCAGATAACTGGCTGTCCCTGTATACAAAGTTTGCCAGATAAAAGGTTCTATACTGTATTTCCAATGAAATGGAAAGATAAAATGACCAATGGAAAAGAATCTCAATTATATCAAATTCAATTAAGAGAAAAATAAATATTAAGTTTTTACAGTTCCTTCCTTTATAAAACCAATTGTATAGTTTACCCCAAAAGGTTATATATTTGAGCAATGCATCAACTAACTGATCTCTCCTATTACACATGATTACACATAAAACTTATAAGTGGTGGGAATGAAGAAGAAATATGAAATATATAATAATATTATGTAGCAGTTAAAGATGAACTGACAAATAACAAGATAAACAATATAAACAAAGGTGAAGTTTTTATGACAGTCAGAAACAGTATATCAAGCCAATTAGAGGAGTTTAACATCAGCGAACACTGCAAAATGATATGGTGCTCCCTTCATACGAGAAATTGTAAACAGTTATTGTTTTGCTCATTTTACCGCCCACCTTACTCAGGAGTCGAGAATGTTATAGAAATCAGTTGTACATTGCAGGTGATTGCCAGGAGAAAGAAAGATCCATTAATTATTCTTGGAGGAGATTTTAATCTTCCATCGATCGATTGGAAATCCGTAACCTATGTTAGTGGTGGAAAAAATAGAGTAGATTGTCGTAAATTAATTAAAGAGTTTACCCTAAACTCGCTAGGACAAATCGTCAACGAGCCGACGCGATTGACAACAACGGAAACGGAAACATATTAGATCTGCTAGCAACCACCCACCCACTATCGACTAGAAACCTACAAATCGACGATGGCATAAGTGATCATAAATTGTAATTGCCGACTTCAAATACACCCCTGCGTCAATATATAAGCCAATGCGATTAGTATATATCTTCAGTAAAACAGATCTCCCAGGTTTCAAAACTTATGTTACAAATCAAATAGTGACATTTATCAATTTTGTGAAAAATAACAGCATACAGGACGGAAATTTTGTGCATCATTCGCAAAGGGCTCAAAACGTTTGTCCCAACCAAACCCGTTCGTGATTGCAAGGATCTGCGGTGGATTAGCACCGTACCTTAAGATCGTATTAAAAAAATCTTTAGACGAGGGAGTACATAGTTCCTTTCATATGGAAAACAGCCAACGTCACACCTATACACAAAACAGGAAGTAAATTTAAAGTGGTGAACTGCCGTCCTATATCATTGACATCAATCTTCTGTAAGGTTTTTGAGCACATTATCGGCAGCTCAATAATGTGATTCTTCAAAAGTAAAGGTGCTCTGAATAGAAATCAGCATGGTTTCCAGAGAGGCAGGTCATGCGAGACACAGTTAGCTCTATTCACACATGATATTGTGAAAGCAGCGGACAAAGGAATAGGAGTAGATGCAGTATTTTTAGACTTTAGGAAAGCCTTCGACACCATTTCCCATGCAAAAATAGTGCAAAAATTAAAGGCTTATTCAATTAACGAGAAAAATGTAAATTGGATAACCTTGTTCCTTTCAGATAGAACCCAGAGAGTAGTTCTCGATGGAGTTGCATCAGACGTCGTCAAAGTAACTTCCGGCATGCCTCAGGGAAGTGTAATCGAACCTCTGTTATTCTTGATATACATATATAAATGATTTAGCGGATAATATAAAGTGTAAAGTTAGACTCTTCGCGGATGACACACTAGTGTATGGTGAAATCAACAAAATATACGACCAGGAGACTTTGCAAAGGGACCTTCAGGCTATTATGAAACGGTGTAAAGATTGGCAACTCACCTGAATGTAGAGAAATGCGCCGCAATAAACTTCACGCATTCCATGAATTTAATCCGTTACCCATACGAAATATCTGGATTAAAGCTAAAATACGACAATAGCTACAAATACTTAGGAGACACACTCAGTAGCAATTTGTCTAGTAGGGAGCATATCAAAACCGTCATAGCATCGGCAAGCAGGGTTCAAGGGTTTTCATCTAGAGTCCTGCAGGGAATACCCTCGAATGTGAAGGAAATCACATACTTTTCCCTAATATGACCCATCGTGGAATACTGTAGCACCGTCAGGGACCATTTCGAGGAGGGCCTAACTAGGGAGCTCGAAATGGTTCAGCATAGAGCGGCTAGATTTGTAAAAGGAGAATATCGGTATGATGCGAGTGTATCAGAGTTATTGAGAGATCTGAAATGGCAGACGCTGAAGAGTAGAAGAACTGAGTACAAAAGGAAACTATTTGAAAAGTTCCCACCTAAAATGTCAATGTAGATGCCATTGAAAAAGTGCAAAGGCATTTTATAAAATGGCTGTACTACAAAACAAATACAATGTATAGGAAAGAAGAATACCTTTCCCTCTGTAATGACTTCAAACTTAGCCCCTTGACTAATAGACGAATGACCTCGGATATCATTTTCCTACAAAATATTGTGAACAGCGTCATTGACTCCAAAGAACTAGTTTAACTACCGTATATACTCGTGTATATGTGGACTCCATGTATAGTACGACCCCTGATTTTTTGATGAACAAACCTGATTTTTTCATATATCTCGCTTATAGTACGACTCCAGCTTTCCACTGGGGTCGATATATTTCGTTTCGATAGCTCGATAAGTACTAGTGAGATATATTGAACGACCTTGATTTTCCACACCACCATAGAATAGACCGTAAATGTCGTAAATAGTATTTCTTGCGAGTACACTAAAATTCGGATAAGTTAAGTATCTTACTCCTAAAACATTTAATAAAATGTGATATGAATCATGATTGCACAAGATGAAATAGAATCGTTTCAATTCTAGTACATCTGGATTACGTTCCGCGTACGTAATGGTTCCACTCGCTCATCTACTTAATAGGTAGGTATTACGGATAAAAAGAAATTACTTTTAATATTCCAGAGTCTTTATTGTTTCTTCAATCACACACCGACCGGTTTCCACTACAAAATCATTCTAATGGTGTTACTATATAACCGACGTAACACCTTTAGAATGACTTTGTAGTGGAAACCGATCAGTGCGTGACTGAAGAAACAATAAAGACTGTTGAATATTATAAAGTAATTTCTTTTTTCCAAGATGTCGAAATTCCATAAAGTTACGCCGTCTACGATACTTTTAGTCCAACTCGTTCCAATCCATCCCTTGTAAAAAGACGCAAACAAAGCTGTACATACATAAAATTCAAGAAAGGAAGTCCACGTAAATCTTCCCTTATATCAAGTATTTGTGAATTTGAAGCTGTATATATGAAAAAGATTCTACTCTTCACGAAGCAACATAACAACAATAAAGGACCTCACCGTTAAGGTTAGCCTACCATTAGAATGCGTTAATTAATTTTAAATCCTCAAATGCATTACTCGTGTATAGTATGATCCCCAATTTTTGCAATAAAAATTTCATCGTAAAAACTCGTACTATACACGAGTATATATGGTAATTGGCCTCAATGCCCCCCCTCGTAGATCCCGTCACATGCCACTCTTTCACGAGCCATCATACAGAGTGAATGTCTATAAACATTTGCCTATCCCCAGAGCAGTTAGGACATACAACGAGGCGAATTCCAAAAGCAGTTCTATGGACATATACAAGGACTCCCTTCCTGTATTCAGGAGATGTGCAGAACACACTGGGAACATTCTGAAGTATTATGACTGTGTGTGTTTTTGTACGAATGTGTATAGTGTTTTGACTTGTCTTGTTCCATTTATTTATTTTTATATTTATACCTTTTTTATTATTATTCTTTTTTATTAGAACACATGTAATTGGGGTTATCCGGTTTGGTTTAATAAATTATTATTATTACGTTTATTAAAGCTCCGAATTTGTTGAAGACGTATGTGGCATATTTATAACCATCGGTGTTAGTGAGCGAAATGTTAGATCAGTGTGTACGAGAAAATATGTCGAAACAATTGCAGGAACTGACAAATACTACAGATATTTTTCCCAGACACGATAAGACAGTCCAACAGAGGCATTAATTAGAGTTCATTAGTGCTGTGACAAACACTTCTGGCGGCTTGCAGGGTATTAATGTAAATGTAAATGTAAAAGTCACAGCAATGAATTGCATTGATTTAATTCCTCACTGTAGCAAATATTCTCTTGAAATTAAAGTATTTACATATATAGAAAATGAGACTCACTTATTCCATGCAGGATGATTTATCTTTTCCTTATTGCTGGCAACACTTTGTTATTCACACTGATAAGCGAAATATTTTGATGGAAATAACAAATATACAAATTTTTTATTCCTAATTTCAGTAACGATTAACATCCAATATAAAATTGAATTTTTCGAGTTTACAACGTATCTCTCTATATTTTAAAATCGTAATAGTCATCATGATGCGTGACACTAATTTTGTGAATAACTCCATTAGATATAAATTTAGAAGCCTGAAATTTCTCAGGATTTCAGTGTTAATAAATCTTTACATTATGACTTAAAATATTTCGGAAAAGGTCACGGATTCGACTCCAGAGGATGAATGTCGTTTCCCATAAGTTAACACGTAAAAATCACATTTTTTGTTTGAAGGCTTTCATTCTTTTACTTTTTAAAATATCTTAAAATTAAGTTATCGACACGATATTTACGATAAAACAAACCAAAATGAATGAGGATTCTTATTCTTACCGTCGAATACTCAATCTCATTCAAATTTGTTCATATTTTGAATTTATACTAGAGTTTTGGTAAATTTTTTAACATTTTAATAATAATATAGAGGTATCCCTCGCCGTTCGCGGGGATTACGTTCCCGAAGACTCTGCGAATCGCAAAACCGCGAACAGCAAATGCATAAACTAATGGAATAACAGGATTCCGTTCCTACATCCGCGAAAGTGCTCCTAAGTGATTATTTACTTTACCTTACTGACGACTCTAGGCCACAGAAACAAATAGTAAGCTAGAAATCTGAAAGGAAAACGAAACCGACGAACGTTTAAATTTAGGAAAACTAAGAAAACAAGCTTATTAACTCACCGTGAATTATGTAGAGTATACGTAGGATGTTGACAATGGAGGTGTTTTGGAAGAGCATTATTTGGAGATGGAAGAGGAAGATGAGGGACTTGGCTTCAGGAATTCTGTGATTTGGAGCTGTTTCCCTTTTGTTTTGATTTTTTTATAAATTTCGTCATAGGGAGATATTGCAGAGTCAATTATTCTCTTAAAATTGATGCTCCTTTCCATAGATGGATCAGCCTGCATTACTTTCTCTTTCAACTCGTTAGCCATATTTAAAATTTCTGCTAAGATCTTCGCTGAAAACTGTTTTATCTTAGGCTTTACATCTTCTTCGTTTTCACTCTCACTTGATTGTGCAAATTCTTCAAGTTCCTCATTTGCTAATTCTTCTTGTTGAAAGCTGAGCAATTCTTCCACTTCTTCCTTTTTTATATCTTCAAAGCTCTCTCCACCTACATTTCTAGCCATTTCGATGATCTCTTCAACTTCTCCGCGAATGCTGGGATAAACTTTGGAACGAACAGCTTTGGGCCAAAGTTTCTGCCAACATGCATTTATTGTTGATTGTTTTACTTCGCCCCATGATTCTTTTATCATATGAGTGGCTGTTCGAATGGTGAATGAACTCCAACATTCATGAACAGAAATCAAAGAACTGGTGTCCATTTGCTGTAAAATATGTTTGAAAGTTCGGCGAATATAATAAGATTTGAAGGTTGCAATGATCCCATCGGCTGTAAGAGTGGTGTTGTGTTTGGTGGTAGGAATACAACTTCTATGTCAGAATAGCCTTCTGCAAGAGAAACTGGATGACCCAGAGCGTTATCCAATACGAGAAGCACTTTAAATGGCAAATTCGTCTGCCTCAGATAGATCTTCACCTGCTGTATGAAGCAGTTGGCAAACCAATCTTCGAACAGTTTACAAGTAACCTGTGCCTTCTTATTAGACCTCCAAAAGACAGGTAGATCTGATTTAATCATCCCTTTTAGAGCACGAGGATTTTCTGAACAGTAAATTACCATTGCTTTGCATTTAAAATCTCCCGAAGCATTTCCATATAATATCACAGTGAATCGATCTTTTGCAGCCTTTAAATATGGAGCAGTATGTTTCTCTCTGGAAATAAAGGTCCTATTTGGCATTCTCTTCCAATATAAACTGGTTTCAACGACATTGAAAATTTGTTCTGGCTTATAACCTTTCTCCTCTATAAGCTTCAAAAATTCACCGGGGAATTCCCTCGCTGCCTCTTGATCAGCTGATGCAGCTTCTCCTGATAGCTTAACACGTTCGCTGCGGATGGCCTCTTAAGAGGCCAAGGCGGTCTATTCATTGTGACGGGTGGACTCTTAAGAGGCCATGTGATTTCCAGCTGTTCGTCTGCCCTTTTCTCTTACGGTTGGGCTTTGGAAGGGGTTTTTTCTCTCGGGACCCTTCAGTTGTTTACCTAGCGTCGTGTCGGAAGCATCCGTTCCTGAATTCAGTGCCGTGTTTTCTTTCTACAAGTTACATCCTAGAGGTAAGCTTTTTTTCTTTTTTAGTGTATTTTTACTTGCCCCGCGTTGGTTTTAAATTTAGTTAGCACGCAGTCATGATTAATAAATTACCGGTGCTCAATATTATACATAAATCAGTATAAATTAATCATGCATGTGCATTGCATGTAATTATTGTAATTTTTATCAGTTTTACATTTGCCTAAATGATGTAGTTGTTATATTTGTGATTATTCTCTATTTACAGAGACTTCATCTATTTCTCAACACAAGCTGTTTTGATTTTAATTGTTTATCCTCGCCTGCATATCGACAGCGTTTTAATTTACATAGTGTGTAGGTGAGTGGCAGTGGGTGTCATTGAAGCAGTCTTGTGGAAAGTGTCAGCGGGAGTCAAAGAAGGAGATATTTTTTTAGGTAAGATAGTATATAGTTTGGTGCTCTTTGGATTTATTTTAAAAATTATGTGAATTTACAAGCTTTAGTAACTGTGTTTAGGCTAATGGCTGCTGCATTATTTATTTTACAATTATATATTTTGTATTTAATAAATACCGTGCGTCCGACCGTTCATCCGCCCGCCTTTATCTTAAAACTCTTTTGATTTGAGACATTCCATAAACTGTAATTTGTTTTAATAAGACGGAAAACCCTCAGAAAAATCTTCCATTTTTGTAAAGTACTGGGTTCGAATCCTGGAGGTATTGAGTGTTTTCATAAGATTTCACGTAAATTTTTATTTTTCGTAATTTAAAGTTTTGTTCCTTTATTCATAAAAAAACTAAAAATATAATGTGATTCTGTTTTTGTTTTCTTTATTCAATTTGAGTCTCTACGACGCTTATATTTAAATTTTCCATTCATATAATTTACAGAAATGGACCGAGGCATATCCAAGACTTTGGATGTGGACGATCAGGGCCCATCTACTTCTGGTACGTAATCAGTCGACTGTATTTTTTTTCTTCCTACTATTTTAAAAATCTAATTTTTCGCTAGGTGCTCATGAATTCCATTTTTTTAAACATTTATTATTTTTAGGTATTCCTCCTGTGAAGAGAAAGAGAGGCCATGCAGAAAAAATGACGGAGGAGGAGCTCCGGCATATGATAGAGGCCATGTCCTCCGAAGAGGATTTCTCGGACGAAAGCGACAGTGAGTTCGTTGTGGAAAGCGAGGAAACCGAGGAAAGTGACGAAGAAGACCTGGATTCCGAGAAAACCCGTGAGGGTCCTTCATCCTCTGCCGTTACATCGGCATCGGTAACCGCTAGGGACCCAAAGACATGGGAGGTGGACCAACCCTTACTCCCACTCATCCCTTTCACGGGCTCGGTAGGGTTGAAAGCTCCACTGGAGGGGACTAGCCCAAGGTCTTTTTTCGACCTTGTAGTAAACAAGCGGGTTTTCGACCTAGTAGTCACAGAAACCAATAGGCAGGCCGAGGAATTGTATTCTAAAAATATATCTCCATGCGCGAGAATCAGTGGCTGGAAACCATTGCATAGCGAGGAATTCGAAGTATTCCTCGGCCTTTTATTCCACATGGGTACAATAAGAACAAATCGCCTAAATGACTACTGGAAGAAAACCCGCTTGTTTAATCTACAGTGCCTGTCGAGCCACATGAGACGGGATCGCTTCCTTGGGATTTTGCAAGCACTCCATTTTGCAAAAAATCCCGAGGAAGACGACCCGATCCCAGACGACAGGCTGTATAAAATAAGGCCACTGTTGGACATATTTCACGAAAATATGTCCAACATCGAGTCCCCTCCAAAAGAGTTAAGTTTAGATGAGTCAATGGTTCTTTGGAGAGGCCGCCTAGTGTTCCGTCAGTACATAAAGAATAAGCGCCACAAATATGGAATTAAACTTTATATGCTGACGGAACCCTCCGGTCTGGTTCTGAAGTTACTTGTGTATGCAGGATCTTCAGACAAGGAGGTAGGCGGCCAGGGGCATGTGAGCAAAGTCGTAAATAAACTATTAGATGACCGAACAGGGGTTGGACATTCAGTTTTTTTGGACAACTTTTATACAAGTGTTCCATTGGCAGAAGAACTCCTAGGCAATAAGATATATTGTACTGGGACTCTAAGGCCGAACAGAAAAGGAAATCCCACCGAAGTGTCAACAAAAAAATTGACAAAAGGTGAGGTGATACACCGCTGGAACGATAAAGGGGTTTGCGTTCTCAAATGGAAGGATAAGAGAGATGTGATGATGATCCCCACGGAATTCGGGCCGAAGATGGTGGAAGTGTCCAACAGAAGAGGGAGAGTAAGTCAAAAGCCGGAAGCAGTGGCTAAATACAATCAATTCATGGGAGGTATTGACCACTGCGACCAGCTGATGGCTTACTATCCTTGCGAACGCAAATCCCTAAAATGGTATAAAAAACTTGGAATACATATTTTCCAATTAATGCTACTAAATAGCTATCTTTTATACCAAAAGTACAGCGGACAGAAAAAATCTTTGTATGACTTTCGGCTGGAGGTTATCGACTCACTATTACCGATTACCCCCGGCCAAGGCTCACGGCCTTCCACTCCAAAGGCTTTTGACTCACACTTCCCGGATTTCTTGGAGGTTGAGGGGGCAAGAAGGAAACAAAAGAGGTGCCGCATGTGTTACGACAAAGGCATCACAAAGAAGGTCACCACATGTTGTCCTGATTGCCCTGAAATACCAGGTCTCTGTCTGAGACCGTGTTTTAACGACTTTCACAAGAAATTGGAGAAAGGTGAAATAGAGTAAATAGTTTTGTTTTTAGTTAGTGTTTTATTGAAATTAAATTGTATTGTGTTTTTTTTAGATACTAAGATTAGATAATATGTTGTGTAATGTTGTAACTGCGTAATATAATCTTTTAAAATAGGCTTAGTTTTAAGGTGTTTTCTACTTATGAATATCTTGTAATATAAACCTTTTGTAAATACCTACTGATTTTTACTGAACTTCAATTCGTATTTTTATGGGTACCAAATTTGGATAATATCTTGTGCAATGTTGTTACTATGTAAAAATTTAAAATTGGAATAGTTTTAAGTTATTTTATAATTATTCATATCAAATTATTTTTTAAAATATAAATTTGTATTTCTGTGTTTTTGCGGAACTTCAATTCGTCTTGCTTTATAAGGATGCACAATTAGAATAATATGTGGTGAAATTCCGTAAGCTTGTAATGTACATATTAAAAATTGGGATATTTTCATGATATTTTTGTTTATAAATACATTGCATTTTAATTTTCGTAACAAAAATTTCAATTTCTGTTATACCTACTGAACTTCAATTCGTATTTCTTTTATTGATGCAAAATTTGACTAATGTGTCGAAAAAAATGTTGTGTGATGTTGTAAAATTGTAACATATATACTAAATTTGAATTATTTTCCACGGTATTTTATATTTGTACATCAACTTCTTTTTCGAATTTCTTAATATACATTTGTAATTCTGCGATGTACTAAACTTCATTTTGTATTGTTTTTATGGTTATAAAATTTTGGTAATACACTGTGTAATGTGATTACCGTGTAATAAAAATATTTAAAAGTCGAATATTTATATAATTAATTGGAACATATAATCTTCGTAATTACTAAGAATACGAAATGGGCAATTTTTTAGCGTAGGCAATCATCGCAACGAGCGGGTTGCCTACCCACCATTTCTTTCAGTTGACGGATGGACTCTTAAGAGGTCACGAATTTTTTTATCGATTTCAGAAGTTTTTTTTGCATGGGTGTCGTTTTATTATACCTTATGCTACTGAATAATATATTTCTGTAGGGAAATATGAAAAATAATTCTCCCGCCACCGGTGACAGACGGAAAATTTCTTCCCGCAGCGAACGTGTTAATGTAATGCAAATTTAAACGCTTCTTTAAATTATCAAACCAGTCCTTACTCGCTAAAAAACAGATGGAAGAATTCTCTTCATCATCATCTTCAGTTCCACTCTTTAAATGTTCATATAGGTTAAGTGCTTTATTTCTTATTAACTCCATGCTAAGGGGAGCAGTTTTCTGTATTTTATCCTCTATCCACACACTTAAAGAGTTTTTCCATTTTTTCTAACACAGGGTCACGTCTACTTACAAAAGAAACTTTAGCACTAGACGGAGTAGAAGCCATTACACTACTTCGTATTTTGTCTTCGACCCTTTTTATAGAATGTACGGTTGATTCATTTACTCCATATTCTCTACCAATGGAAGCGTAACTTGCTCCACTTTGTAACTTATCTAATATCATGATCTTTTCCCTCAAAGTCATGACTTACACTGTCTCTTAGCTAATGCGTCCCTTCCACTTATATTAACATGTTTGGATACCATAATAATGTAAAAGAATGGGTTAATTAAAAAAATTACAAATGTTTATAAATATACTACAATAAATATAATACAATGTCAACGTCACTAAGCATAGTCCTGTCTAATTTAAAATGAGAGAATAAAATGAAACATCACATTAATACCACAAACACACCAAGGATATCAAGTCATGTTGCTTGCGGCACTATAGAACAGAAAGTGATATAAATGTGGAAAACGGAAACTTGCGAAGGTCCTCCCATATTCCCCTAAAAGTCTCTTTTTCAACAAGCCGCGTGTCTTTTAGTCCGATGGCCATATTTATTCTGCGTAAAACAAGCAGACTTAATACTGTTTACACAGGTGGCGAGAAAAATAAATAGAACATAGAGTGGAGCAAACTGGGAGATTTTCCCATTCAGTATTCTATGGATCCTTCAGAAAACGGAAGATTTCCCTGTTCGGTACGCCAAAAAAATGAGTAATGGGTATTGCTGAGAAACCGCGAATAAGCAAAACCGCGAACGGCGAACCTGCGAACGGCGAGGGATACCTGTATTCCATGGTTACCGGTACTTTTGACCTCGGTAATTTCCATGCATATGCATTTAAATAAAGGCTTAAAGATGGAAAATAAGATTAAAAGTTGCTCGAAATGACCGAAGAGATGAATTTAATGCAAATAAATCGTATGCAGTATTTACATTTTTTATCTATATTACTAAAATCCTATTTCTGGTTGTCTCTCTCTCTTTAATGCTCTATACCTCAGCCATTTATAATCTCTGGGAATTTCAGCTCTCTTAAGTTTATTTTTCATCGAGTTACTCAATTAATTTTCTTAATTTGTTATTAAAAACCAAACATACATCCCTTATAAAATATATTCATTAAACTCACATTCAAAACATATTCCCGTTAAACTAATCTAAATCCAATAGGTACATGGTAGGAACAGAGAAACAGCGAGCAAAGGGGGGGGGGGGGGGGGGGGGGGGGGGGTCGGCGAGCAAGGGGCTTGCCCCCTAATACCTATTTAAAATTACTAACCTGTAACAAAGAGCAACTAATGCAGAAAAATGCACAAGGAACAAACGTGGAACGATCCTTCTTCAATAATTAACAAGGTCAGACTGATGGATTCTAGTTCATACGAAGGAATGAAAGGTTGTGGACATATGTAGTAGACGAAACATTGGAGAAAATTAATTTCCCTTCTACTACTACTGTCGACGCAAAAATGGTAGAATGCTGAACTTTGTGCGTTCGTAAAGAATGATACAAGAGCCCAAACTCGTCATGCTATATATCATTTTATTCCTTGTTTAATTCTCTACAACTTTTGTAGTGGACAAAAATATGGCAAATGAAAATTGTAGTTACCATGAGTGCAAATCTGTTGAAAAACACGTGCAAAACGAGGAATAATGCGAGGCGGTCCTCTCTCTCATCTCGCCACGGCTAAAGTAATAAAGATTTATCTTTAAACTTATTTTTCCCTGAAAGGGCATGTCTTGCAGATTGTAAATTCGCTTTTAAATAAAAAATTAATGATTGCGTTGAATTTAAAAACGCCCGGAAGCGAGATTTTAATTTCCGGGTTATAAGTAAAAATGAATTGTTTGAAATAACGATATTGCTATCGTATTAATAATACAAAACTTTTGCTGTGAGGGAATTTTGATAACTCTCTTCTAACCCCTAAAAAACCGAAACAGAAAGAAATTGCCCCCAGGCTACACCCGCAGCGTCTCGGAAGGGATGGTAGTGGCGGCAGAGCGGCACGCAGTGCGGACCTCAGGAGGTTGTGCGACAGACTGTTCACAGTTTCTATATGCAACAAAAGTACCCTACCGTGGCTGACATGTTAAGTAAGATGAAAGACGATTATGATGACTTCCCGGATATTTGTGAGAGCGGGATGCGTAAAATATTGCATAAAGTAAATTACCACCTGAGGAGGTTACGACTCAGGCGCCTTCGCTACGAGGTTTTTCCAGGAATATGGAAAGAATAGTACTGCATGCCAGGACGTGCTGAGCACGCCACTTCGACGCTTTATCTCGTTCAATGAAATTACTTTATATGCTCGTGTAAAACGAGCACCTGCACTTTTCACCAAAAAAACCTAACTTTATCGTATACAACGTGTATAATGTGCACCCAAGGTTTTTGAGGGTGGTAGATGGTATCACTTGAGGTCGCAGAATCTTTCAGTCCTTGTCACTCGATCCCATGTTCACGAATACTGCATTTATCTAAAACACGATCAAAATAAATAGTTGGAATTTTCTTAGAAAAGTTAAATCAATTAGTAATCAAAAATAAATTATCATTCGCATTTGAAAATATCAACATATTTAAAAAATTATACGATAATTATACTTACTGGTTCCATTTCAGTAACTTGATCTTTGCTGCGGTACTCGTCCTCCTTCTTTCTTGCATTAAGGATTGTCTTCATCCAGTGTTCCTTTGGTACCTCTCTCAGCTTTTGCTTGCATAGCTCCACAACATCTTTTATCTTGAACGTCACGTTCTGTCTTGCAACTAGTGCTATGATCCACGCCCAAATCAATTCAATGGCGTTCAGCTCACAGTGTGCCACAGGTAACCAGAGGAGTTTTACATTTTTCCCACATTCCTCAATTATAGTGTTCAAGAGATACTTAAATGGCTTGAATTTGTGCCTCCCCAGTTCAATTAGCTCCGTTTTCATTAGCTCTTCGTATAAATCTTGGCATCCATCGCTATCGACAGGCGGCTCAACGTGATTTTCAATGAGCCATTGGATGATATCATTTTTTTCCAGCTCATCGTCGGATTTCGTGTCTGCGGATCTTGCATAGTGTGATAGGATGCCTGGTCAATCACAATTACGCTTTTTTCTGGCAAATGACGAAGGACATGCTTGAACCAATCGATGTAGTGCTCCCCATTCATCTCATTATGGTAATCAGACGAGTCTTTTTTGCTTTCAAAACAAAGTGATATTTCATCTCGAGGCTCGAAAAAGTCTTCTTCGTTACCTATGTCCAGAATTATGGTCCAATTTCCTACACCTGATGGTTTCACGAGGCCTCCTTTCCAACTGTTCATCTCTTGAATTTTGCCACGGTCAAAATCAAGGCGACTTGGGTTTTCTCCGATGAACTCTTGCCATCCGAAATTCGGGGAGTGATTTGCAGCACACCAAGTTTCGTCTGTATACCAAATGATGTAACCTATCTCTCTGTACCTTTTCATGAGTCGTAAATACTTGGTGCGCTAGTCCACGATACGTTGTGATTCAAAACAAACAGCTCGAGAGTTGTATTTCCTGACGTGGTAATTTACTTTATGCAATATTTTACGCATCCCGCTCTCACAAATATCCGGGAAGTCATCATAATCGTCTTTCATCTTACTTAACATGTCAGCCACGGTAGGGTACTTTTGTTGCATATAGAAACTGTGAACAGTCTGTCGCACAACCTCCTGAGGTCCGCACTGCACGCCACTCTGCTGCCACTACCAACCCTTCCGAGACGCTGCGGGTGTAGCCTGGGGGCAATTTCTTTCTGTTTCGGTTTTTTAGGGGTTAGAAGAGAGTTATCAAAATTCCCTCACAGCAAAAGTTTTGTATTATTAATACGATAGCAATATCGTTATTTCAAACAATTCATTTTTACCTATAACCCGGAAATTAAAATCTCGCTTCCGGGCATTTTTAAATTCAACGCAATCGTTAATTTTTTATTTAAAAGCGAATTTACACTCGTGGTAACTACAATTTTCATTTGCCATATTTTTGTCCACTACAAAAGTTGTAGAGAATTAAACAAGGAATAAAATGATATATAGCATGACGAGTTTGGGCTCTTGTATCATTCTTTACGAATGCACAAAGTTCAGCGTTCTACCATTTTTGTGTTGACAGTAGGCATTCATAATGTTCAAGGAATTCTCAAACGGGTAAATTTACCCATGAAATTTCCGGAAGTCGTTAGATATTATCTTAATTCCATATTCATGGAACAAACCATGGGACTTGAGGATTAATGAACTTTGTCAGGGTTTGGACCCCATGGCGACAGGGTATGGGAGCGTGAGAGAGGCGATGACCATTTGAATATGGAATGTTACTGAGCGGTTGGAAAATTCCGCCTTTTGCTTACACTGTTTATCCGAACCGAAATAAAGGAGCGAAATAAATATGGGTTTTCAGTTTTGGTTCGGATTCAACACATTTAGTTTTTTCGGTTGGAGTTCGGTTCCACTATGGCCAAAAATATCGGTTTTTTCGGTTTGGTTCCGGTTCGATGCCCTGCTTAAAACATTTTTAATTTTCTGCAGTACAATTTTTCTAATTTTTGCCTCATTGCTAGACATGTCATATGCACATATAACCAAAACTAACCAAAAGAGGTTGTTTTAAAAATGGTATACAAAATCTTCACAAGTATCTCTCATAATTTACTTTGCATTTGTGTCATGCTTTTTTGTGGATATAACTTTATGCTACTCAACATTTTCAATACTAGCATTTTCACAGCCCAGATTTTCTTAATAAAGTTATCTCAATTGTACAACAGAAGCATCTATTTCAATTTTCATTTTCTGGGAATACTCTTCTCCATGATCTACTTAAGAGTAACTTACACTTTAAGTCAACTACACAGCTTTATGCAATGAAAAACCAAATACTAATTCCGTACTAATTATATATCATCAAGTTTATATACAATAAAAAGTTTATATCTACTTCCAAAAATATCACACTTTAGCCTGAAATATTGGTATGGTAAATCTCAAATTGTTTGCTTTTTTTGCCTTAAAAGGATTTCACAACTTACAAAGTGAAACAGAGATTATGAAGATATGTATTTACGGTGAAATCTCGCTACAACGTACCTCACAATTACTTCTGTTTCAAATTAACGTACTTTTTTGAATCCCCGTCAATTTTCCCATATAATTACCACATAAATATTTCAAAATAACATACTTTTCAACAGTATGTATGAAATTCAGAGGTCCTGAAAAGAGATTTTTATTGTTTTAACATATGCTTTCATCCAGGAATGACTCAAGGCTTATACGCTTTATAACCTCTACTCTTTTCGAATGAATAGGGTATAACCTCAGCTTTTTTGAACAAATAGCATGTACCCACACTTTATGAAAAATTATACTGGTCAATTGAAAAAAGCAGCTCTTATGTTTTCTCCATGCATCATAACGTTACAGTCGTGTAATTTGCTCTAAAAAACTGGGTAAAAACCCTCCCTCAAAGTTTTACTTTATTATACAGTAAATCCTCTGCTTTTTTTCATGACTACAGCACTGCCTATAACCAATTCTTGCTCATCCAAGTCGTTTAGGCCAATTTTGAAGGAATCTTTTGTCTTTATCACGAAAAGGTCCGCAGAACTCTGCCAAAATTCCAAAAGAAGGGATTTTCCTAACTGAAAATTTTAGAACTGATGATCAGTTACCCCTCTCATATTTTCACAATAGCATTTAATTAAAAATATTAAGTTCCAAGAATTATCTCTCTTGTTAGAGACTCTCATTCTTGCCGGTTTCGGTTAGAGTCGGACCTACGAGATTGCCAATCCCCCAATGAGATGCTTCCAGAGAAAATACTGTACCTACTCCTTATGGGCATATTTTCAGTATAATGTACTTTCAGTATAAAGTATAAAAATTCATGCTCCATAGAGATACGTTGTATCGAGATTTTACTGCATAGGTATATATGCCTAAATGTACACTTCAAGGGAGAGAAGTAGAGGAAATCTATATATGACCCGAATCTTCTACTTGTCTTCTCCTTCTCTCCCTTCAAATTTACGCTCAGGCATATGTACTCATGCACACAAAACTTCATTTACCAACACTCAACCTTGTAAGTTCAACTATATCGCTGAGTTGATATTAAGTAATAGATTTATCTATTGTGCCACAATGAGGAAATTTAGTATTCTTAAGTTTACTACTCAGCCCTTCCTAACCCAAAATACCCTAATTTGAGAATACGTAATTATACTGGCTTGATAGCTTAGTTGGTAAAAGCAAATTCCTGGCAAGTGGAAGAACTGGATTTGATTCTTGGTTAAGTTAAAAAATTTTCTCCTTCTCTCCCTTGAGAATGATGTTACAACTACCATTTAAATATGCATTAAGTTCTCTCCATATTGAAATTTTAGAATTACAGACTTTCCCCGCACAACACATTACATGAACTTCAGTTATGTCTAGTGTAAGCAGCTGAAGATGGATTAACACAAATGTTTTTCATGGATTAAACTGGTAATTGGATAATTTGCATGCAGATAACTGGAAGTCACCTGTAGCAATTCTCAGCTATCTTGAAAAAATAGAAGATATGAACATGAATATAGCACCATACCAAAGATATACTTTAACTGCATTCTATACCATCTTAATTTGCAACACTTAATTTTTGAATGTTTTTAACAAGAATATTCCAGGCCAAATAAGGGAAAAGTAAGTATAAAACACTGGCAATCTTGCTTATTAATACAACCTAACTCCTACCTTTGAAGCAGTGGTGGAACTTAAAATTAGAGGCCCCTAAGCAAAAAAGTTTGTTGCCCCCCTCAGTTTATCTAAAAAGTCACTTGGATACCATACTTTTGTTCCAGGAGAACTGTGAGAAGCACATATACTACTCAGTCATAGTATATTTCAATACTTTCATAACTGTTATTTTTTAAAAAGTTGTTTTAAAGCTAATTAAGTGATTTTTACTGCCTGAAATTCATTAGGTTGATTATAATTTTTACTGAAATAAGTGAAGATTCTTTTGTGTACTATATGGAGACCCTTAAGTTCTGGGGGGGGGGGGGGGGGCTGCTATGCATTGCTTTGCCTGTTTATACCAAGTTCTGCAACTACTTTCTTTGTTGTTATGTCCAATTTGAGAAAAAATTATGTAAAATACTTGCAGACAAGGGTTAGAGAGATCAATAATACATAAATTCTGAAAATCTAAGTCTGGCAAGAAGTAGAGTATAAACAATCTCTACAGAGAAACAAAGGGAATGATAATAAATTAATTAGAGAAATCTGCCGTCACTCAAAACGTATCAGAATGTCCGATTTCAATGTGGTATTGTTTGTTATTTTTCAGATATGATAGAATAATTCAATATTCATTCGATATACTTCTTCAAATATTGAATTTTTAAAGGGCCTATAAAAAATTACAATCCCTGAGACAGGCTATGATGATTTAAATCTGAGTGGGAGAGGGTTAAGGATGTCTATTTCACTAAAGTGTAAATAATTTATGTGGGCTTAAGATTATTCCAAAATAAAATGTTTTTTCTTTTTGTGTCCATAAAGTTTATTTAATTAAAAAAATGAAATAAAGCATCCTGCTAATTCCATAATGAAAGAGTATAATGAATAATCACCTTTATTGAGGGTAATTCCTGAAAAGTGAGAGAAAATTACACAATAAATTCCATTCTAAGTGATATTATAACTACTGTAATTACCTTTAATATCCAATGAATAGCATCACTATGGGATAGGTAACATTTAATTACAGTAACACAAACTACCAAATTTTCCGGCCGATAAGACACATTTTTTGGGCTAAAACTTAACTGCATCTTATCAGCAGAATGCATCCTGGCCCTTAAGTCCACATAAGAACAAGTTTATATCTAACAATTATTTCCAGCCACAGGATATATACAGACCTAAGCTCTCAGAAGTTTGAAAGATAAATATTTGCTTTCTTGATGTAAATCACTCAAATAGAATTTGTGATATAGGCATTAAGAAATAATTTAGAAAGAAGCTAATATTTCAACAAGAGAAAAATATATGGAAGAACTCATTAGCCAATATCAAACTTGTTTCACAAAACAAATGATAGGTATTTTGGTTACAAAATAACTCCTGTTGTGGTAATAAAAAGAAGATGGTCACTTTGTAATCTATATAGATGTCAGGAGTTTTCTAAAGTAATTTTAGCATTGGTTTAGAAGTTATGAGTAAGCTAAACATTTTCCCACATTAATTTAAAATGTAAACGTACTTCTGGTGTATGGCCTGTATACCTACCCAGTGATGTCCCATATTGGTATGTAATGTGATATAGCGCAAGAGGATGGCTTAATTGGTATGTGTGGTATAATTAATACAGTTGAATCTCCCTAATCCAGCAACCTTGGGACCTGACTGAAGCAGGATTAGGGAATTAACTGGATTATGGGAGGTACCTAATCCTAAAGTTAAGCCTAGCCCATCGTTTCATGATATTACACGTAATATAGTAAATATTAAATTAACCACATAGAATGTTATTTAAACATAGGGTGACCAGACATCCCGTTTTTACGGGACATGCCCCATATTTCACACTTTGTCCCGGTGTCCCGAAAAATTTTGCCGGGATGGCTAAATGTCCCGTATTTTTAATATTTCCCAAAGAATCGATTATTAAACAGCTATAAAAAGTCTTAATTATAGTTAATAGCAAAAATCCTACTATATTCGCGCTCTCTTCTATATGAAGCGAGTAAAATAGACGCACTTTCGTAAAACTAAAATTTTCAAGTGTTTTTACCTCTGGTCGATACCTTTTACGTAATAATATATTACGTACATAGCATCAAAAATATATAATACTTGCATATGTAAGTAATAGGGCAACCTCCTATTGATGTGAATTTAAACAATCTGTCTTGACGTTTTTACCTCTTCGAATCAAATGTATGCTTTGGATGACTTGCCAAAGATTGTTTTCAAACACGGCTAACTAAATTTGTTCCGCTTTATATTTCATCATTTAACAGTGATGTCGAAATCGCAACACAGCTCAGCACTCTTTTTGAAAGGTGAAAATAATTTTTGCCATATTAGTTCACTTATCATTATTTTAGATTATACATTGCGTGTGTTATTCATCTTGCATGCCTTTCTCATTATGTTCAGAATAGTTTTAATTATGCTTTTGTTATTTCTCTTTTTAATTTTTAAAAATCCTTTCTTTTAGTATAAAATGGCAAAAAGACGATGTAATTATAAAGAAGAATATGAGAAAGAATGGAGTTTCATTAAGATAGGGAGAAATGTTGAGGAAGACAAATGTATTCTGCATAACCCCTGCATAAATATCGGCCACGGCGAAAAATCAGATGTACATCAACATATTAGATCACAAAAACATCAACGTGCTATTTCAAGTTGTCTAGTAACATAAAAAATTATTAGTAGTTATTTCATACAACAGTGTAATGATAAGTGAACTGACTATAGCCTATCATATTCTAAAACATCAAATGTCCTTTCGATCGTCTGAGTGTAATAACAAACTGTTTTGTAACATTTTTTTGACTCGAACATTGCCATAAAATTTTCATGTGGAAGATCTAAAACTGTGGCATTAATCAAAGGTGTTATTGCTCCGTTTTGTTTTAAAGAAATGCTGAAGGATTTAAAAAACGCAGATTTTTTTGGTATAACTACTGATACCAGTAACCACAAGGCAGAAAAAACTGTTTCATAGTTAGTGTACTATTTTTCTACAAAGGCTGAATTAAAAATTAAATTACTCGAGATTGATCGTTTGCCCAATGAAACATCAGAGACTATAGCAAATTTTATGGTGAAAACATTATCAGGAAATGAGATTGATTTAAGAAAATGTTTTGGTTTTGGAGGGGATAATACAAATACAAACTTTGTGGACTGAGACGTAAAGGAAAAAACAATGTTTTTCAAAAATTGAAAGACCAAATTAAACGAGATTTAGGACGTTGGTTGTTCTGCGCATATTTTGCATAATGCAATGCAATTTGGAGCAGGGAGATTATTGTGCAATACCCAAGTTTTAGCTATAAAAATATTTTCATATTTTTCTAACTACACAGGATGGAACATAGAAAAGATTTTTGTTCATTTGCAGATATTGAGCATAAGAATTTAATGTCATATTCGAAAACTAGTTGGCTGTCTTTACATCCAGCCTTTGATAGAATATTGAAACTCTGACGGATTGAAATATTTCTATTTGTCAGAAGAAAAGGCTGACCTTTTGCAGTATTTGTTCCCCAGGATTTATTCTAGCTTTTATCTTACGGATCGAGTTTTCGTTTTATTAATAAAAAATAGGGGAAAACATTAAAACAAACTAAGAAAATGGGAAATTGTCATAAAAACTGTTTTTATTAACCTAGTAACTGAGGATGTTGGCAAGTCTTCGGCTCGCTTTTTTAAAATGATTATAATGCCTTTTATATCGGATGTAGCAGTCTCTGGGCGCTGTCGCGCCTTTGGCCTCTTTGGAACAAAGTTATCCCTCACCATTGGCTGGTGATCGGGTCGGTAAATGTCGCCACAGGCAGACCCGTCATGGTCTTGCAAGCTTTCGTTTTGCGTGAAAGTTATTAAATCTAAGTAATTAACAAATGTCAGATCCAGCAAAAATAGTATATTTAGTTTAAGAATTCCATTTCATTTCACGCTGTATTTAAAAAAACATTCTCTAAGATGAAAGCTAGAATAGAGCCTGCGGGACAAATACTACAAAAGGTTCGAAAAGGCTCCTAAATATTTTAAAAAGATTTTTCAATGATCCTTTAAGTGAGTGTTATTTACATTTTGCTTAATCTGTGTTTAGTCTTATTCATAATCAAATTAAGAACATTGAGAAAGAAGAAATATCTGTAATTGAAGACATAAAATATGAGAAGAAACGATTAGTTTAAACCAAAAAGGGTAGATGAAAATTTCATTCCGTCTAGTGTAAAAGAAATATTTGAGAAAAATTATATGTCCGAAAGGCAGAAAACTTTGTTTACTAATGAAGTTGAAGACTGCTATCGATCAATTATAACATACTCAAAAGATTGGCGTACACCATTGAACAAATACAAAATATTTAATTGGATGCTCTTAGAAAACGTACTATCATGGGAACAAGTACAAAAATCAATTTTGTTTGATTTGGGAATTGAAGTTTCTGAAAATGACATTTTTCATCAGTTCTCCATTTAAAAAAAAAATAAGTCAACAAATGGAAAATGATAAAGCAAAATGGATCTCCAAATCATGCATTGAGAAATGGCACCAATTTTTAGGCGCATTTCGCTTCCAGTGTGAGCGCATATTATCGTCGGTCTGTCTGTCCATCTATCCGTCCGTCTGCATGTTCGTTCTCGGCTTCTACTGAATGGATTTTCATGAAATTTGATATTAAGGACATGCAGTCAAAGGTAATTCGAGGATCCAAGTATTGATGGCGGTAGCACTATCGCTGTGTGTCATGGTGGTGAAAGTAGGGCCCTGTTCTATATCTGTCTGCTATAAATGTTTATTGTGTAGCCCGTTGGCATAATTGTGATAATATTTGTCCGAGTTTAGGGTTGGTTTTGGTAATTTAGTTCGATATCATCCCTTAAATAAACATGTTTTGCTCAAATGTGCTTCGCCAAAGAGAAAATACTTCGAAGAAGGTTTGTAGCGTGCCACAATGTTCTAACTACACAGGAGAAGGCATTTCACTGCATTTCTTCCCGCAAGATGCTGAAATGAAGAAAACATGGCTTATTATGGCAAGAATTGATAATGCTTTACCGAAAAATGTCTAATGTTATTTTAACTTGCCCATTCCTATTTCTTGTCTTATGGAATACAGAAAATTACCAATTATTATCTCTTTGGATTATGGTCACTAAAGATGTTGAGCATAAATTGCAAACATATAATATATTATTACGATTCGATGTTTTTCCTGTGCACAGAATTGGAAAAAACATTCAAATTATGCATTTTTAAGTTTAGAAACGTCCATCATGATAAAGCAAATTTGGCTAAAAATTGTCCCCTTTTGTCCCGTTTTTTTCTAATAAATTCCGGTAAATGTCCCGTTTTTCCTTTACGTGAATATGGTCACCCTATTTAAACATACGTTACAATAATTAATATATATAATAATTACAAAAAATTAAGATATGCAGTGCGTTTTATTTTATGGTAAACTGGTACATATAGTGTGCTTTCAAAATTTTGGAAATTTTGTTGAAGATAACTGAGAAAATCAGCGTTTGGTGCATATAATGTGTCCGAATGACGATTTTGACAGTTTAAATACCATAAACAATTGAAAAATACCACTGTTAAAGCTGCTCATCAAAATAACAGTAGCGAAAAATAAGTGCGAATTGCATAAGAAAATTTTAAGTATGGCGATTACACAGATACACGCTTCCCACTGTAAAAGGTGGTTGCACAATAGGCTGCAAACCTATCTGTGCTAAAGCATGAACCTGACTTGAAAAATCCTCTATCTGTGAGGCTAAAGGGGAAAAGACAAAGAAGAAGATTACATAATTTTTATTTTTCCAAATACAGAAGAGACCTCTCAATTAATGCAACAGATGCATTCTCGAAAGAGGTCGCATAATTGAAAAATGTGTAAATGAAAAGTAATTTCCCAATAAGAATCAATGGTAAAGGTTGAGGTTAAGGGGAGCTCGACCTCAACTGACTCTGCCACCCTCCGCCAACTATGCCAAACCATAAACACATGCAGCAAATACGAATAATTGTTATCAAATGCAGCCTACTGTTGCATTTAATACATTCTAACAATTAAAAACAGAAGAAGAAAACAGAAATAAAAATAAAAAATGAAAAAAAATGAGGATTTTTATACTTACGTTTGCTGCTGATGGTTCCTGTAACTGGTTTTAAAACAATAGTGTGGGTATTAAAAAGTAGTTTTAGCTATAGCAGCTGAAGTTGAGGCTACTGGATTATCATTGCTCTCTGTTGATTGATGCTTCCTTCTCTCCATAGTTATTTTTTTTAATATGTCAAACATCATCATTCTCATCATCATCACTTTCCTCTGTATCATCTTTTGTATTATTCCCCATTTTTACAATCTCTTCATCATTAAGTTGACACACAACTGGTACATCCTTGTTTGCCTGCCTCCATCCATTCTTCTAGATTTTCGCTACTTGATCAACTCATTTATCAGCTGCTGTTCATGGGATATGTGAAACCTGACAAAATCCACCTCAGAATCATCATCATCTTCGAACATCAAGGCAGTCCATAATTTATGCCAAGAATCTTGAAGAGTTGATGGTGTTATACTCTCCCAGGCAGGAGCAAGTGCCTAAATACCATCCTTTAGATTAATCTCTTTTCTAAAAGTTTCAATAGACTTCCCTGAATGAAGTGCACTCAGGAAGCATCTCATTAATTCTGCAAGGTACCGGCACTTTAGCGATCGTAAGATACCTTGATCCTGTGTCTGAATAAGGGATGTGCAGTTGGGTGATAAAGAAATAACATGCACATTTTCTTTCAGCAAAAGTTTGGCACTGGGGTTAGCTGAACAATTATCCAAGATAAACAAAATTTTATACTTTGGATCCAATCCTACTCTAGTACCATGCCTTATAGTTTCAATAACAAAATGATTTTCAAACAAATCCACAGTAATCTTGCAGATAATCCAAACTTGTTTGTTGGCACAATAGATAGCAGGAAAATTTTTTATACCCTTAAAAGCTCTCAGACACTAGCTTTTGCCAATCAGTAATAGTTTACATCTGTGAGTATCTGCCGCATTTGAACACCATAACACAGTTACCTTGTCCTTCGAATCTTTCAGGCCAGTAGATGCCTCTTCATCTTCCATAGCTAGGGGTTTCTTTGGCAAACAACGCCAAAACAGTGCCGTCTCATCAGGATTATATATCTGCTCTGGGCTTTACTCTTTATTAATCACTAATTATGCGAATTCTGTAACAAACTTATTGTAAGATTCTGAGTTGGCTGAATGTTTTCCACCACAAACAGTGTACAGTCTAATCCATGCTGCTTCTTAAACTTATCAAGCCATCCTTGAGAATAATCATAGTCATAGTCAAGCCTAACAAGAAGAGGCTACGGAGTGTAACTCTCAGATTTGATTCATCTTCTACCAGTGGAAAGTTTAGGTCAAACAAAAAATACCATTTCAGAATTAGGGGCCAACGCCTCTTAGTTTAAGAGAAATAATTAATTAAAAAGTACAAAAATGGGCCAATCTCAATAAATACCAGTAACTTCGCTCTTACGTTCACAAGTAACCGTAGCCTAGGGAATAACGATTAGGACTTTCGATGCATGGTCTCGAGGTTCGAGACAGGCGTTGTTCAACTTTTTTTCTCGTGTAAGATTTCATTTTTCGTGCTAGTTTTTCTCCAATTTTTCGGAAAATAATTATTCACCGCAGTTTTTATTTTTTTCACGCAGGATAATTATTTTTAATCACTAGACCACCATTTTCTCCCATTTTCAGAAAATATTTATACACCGCTATTTACGTATTTTATTCCCAACCTACTCCCTCAAGAAAATTAGTCGCGTCTGTCCATCACTGCATTGACACTCTCCGTAGACATTGGCGTATTCTTTAAGCTGTGATATTCCGCCGTAATTGCACTTCCACCCTTTATATCTAGTTTGCGTTTCCCGCGCATTCCTTTGGATGGTAATCGTACGAAAAAAACGATAATATAAATATTCATGGCAATAGGAGCAGCATATAAATAGCTGCGAGCAGCGCGAATTATTTCTTAATGTAAATGAAATTTCGTTCACAGACGAAAGTAAAATAAATCGTTGCAACTGTGGCAAGCGTTCATTTATATGTTGCTCCTAGTGCCATGAATATTTATGTTTTCTGTATTTCTTCGACGATTATCATCCAAAGGAATGCTCTGGAAATTCATACTAATTTTGAAAGGTGGAGGGTGTCTACCCAGCGACGGGCAGATGCAGAGCGAGGAGCGCGCAGAAATTATTCTTCGTGGTCATACCTTCCGATGCTATATGCCTGTACCAATAATAACTAATAAGATGGGTTACTTTATTATTATATGCACATATATTCTTTATCTTTAGCTCTCGCAATAATCTTCTTCACTCAGGAAAAATGATTAAAACTTACAATAATAAATTCACGGGATTTTTGAGGGTGTAAGTTGGGAATAAAATACGCAAATAGCGGTGTATAAATATTTTCTGAAAATGGGGGAAAATAGTGGTCTAGTGATTAAAAATAATTATCCTGCATGAAAAAAAAATTGCGGTGAATAATTATTTTCCGAAAAATTGGAGAAAAACTAGCATGAAAAATGAAATCCTACACGAGAAAAAAAGTTGAACAACACCGGTCTCGAACCCCGAGACCATGCATCGAAAGTCCTACTCATTATCCCCTAGGCTACAGTTGCTTGTGAACGTAAGAGCGAAGTTACTGGTATTTATTGAGATTGGCCCATTTTTGTACTTTTTAATTAATTATTTCTCTTAAACTAAGAGGCGTTGATCCCTAATTCCGAAATGGTATTTTTTGTTTGACCTAAACTTTCCACTGGTAGAAGATGAATCAAATCTGAGAGTTACACTCCGTAGCCTCTCCTTGTAAGTTCTGCATGAAATATTTTTGCTTGCTCCACCACCATATCGCCTGTAATACTAAGACCTTTACTCCAGCGTAACCTAAACCACCGCTGCATGAGGGCACGATCCACATCACTACATTTTCCTTCTTTCATTGTTTTTAAAATTGTTATCCCCTTTTTAGTGTCACTGTCTGCATAGAATTTATGCAGCTCTTCCTTCTTTTTCTTTATTTCATAAACTGTTGAAGATCCAACACTGAAAATGTCACACAAATGTTTTACTGTAGTGCCTTCTTCAAGTTTTTTCATCAATTGCACTATTTCTTGAATTGATAAGGTCTTATGTTTACGTTTTGCTGATCCACTACCAAGAATACTAATTGCTGGTCTCAAGTCTGCTATAAGTAAGGGTAAAGAAAACCAGTGATGTATGTAGTGTTAAATGAATAAGTGTGAGAATGTTCAAAGGTATAGTAAAAGTATAGGAATGCTGTTCCCACCCACTATATCACTGCAAAAGAAGTATAGGAACCCTCGTTCCCATGCATTCTCATTTCACAAAACCATTGAGTAAAACAGTATTAACAACTTCTCAAGCTAATGGGACAACTATATAGTAAGCCCGTGGATTCGCAAATGCTTAGGTGAGAGAGGGGAAAAAGGAAAGGGAGGGGGAGCATTAAGATCAGTGTTCTCCCTTTCCCTTTCAGGAGTGCCAATGACGAAGTTTAGTCTCTCTGAGGGAGTTATGACATTTACCTGCTGATTTACCTGCTGAAACACGTAGAAAACAGTACCCTTTTAATGGCATAGAATAATAACAAATCTGCCTGGAAAAGTATCGTTTCTTAACACTTTCTAACTCATAATATTTAAGAGAAAATCAAGACTTTTCTTTAAAAATTATTTGTTGGACAAATTATGTTAATATGATTGAGACAATAGTTACATTTACTGTTTTTGTAAATGACTGAAATTTATGTAAAGTGATCGATATTAAGACTGTATGGATTGGAACCCCCAGACAAGCCGATGGCTTTGGGGGACCACTTTTTGTAATACTTTAAGAAAAAAATCTGTGGAAATCTCTTGTAATGCTATTTTTTGTAATTTATATGTAAAATGTTAATAGTGACAAAGAAATCCATAATATATTGATATTAAATGGGGAAAAAAAATCTTATTGGCTAATAAGCAAAACGGAGTGGTTGGCAGCAAGTCTCAGCAGTGAGTTAACGTTTAAAGTCCCTCTCATGCTTCAACACCCTTTCCCACATAAAGAATGTGTTAGAACAGACTTATCCTCACCAAAATTCTAAAGCATATTTGATTGAATCTAAGTTATTTGAATAGATTTTTCCTATGACAAATGAATCATTTTTTATATTTATCTTCCTTAACAAAACAGTTCTATGTTAGAATCTGTTGATTTATAAGGACGTTTTAATTGATTAATATCTTGCAATAATGAGATATTAAAGTCAAGATGAATATTTATATGGTTCACTCTCAAAAAATCAATAAACTTACCTTTTGAGGTTATTGCCTCTCTCATGTTGTTGAATATTGTTAACGTTAATATAAATTCACTATTTTGCATATATCGTTGTTGTGTTTGCCAAATAGGGTAAAGCATTAGTTGGCGGGAGGTGAAGTGGTATGCAACCTGTTCGAGGAAGATTTTTTCTGATATCTGAGGGGTTGAATACACATAAAGCATATATATAACTAGCGAAGTTAATATAAAAGTTGGTAATAAAGGAAATCATAAATCCATTGTTGTAGGTGTTATTTTGTGAAAAATATCCATATTTGGAGAATAAATAACTGTAGCACTAGTACTTTTTCCACTAATTTATTTGCATTTAATAACAAGAGACGACCGTGGTTTTGCTACACAGTAGCATCATCAGGTATGATGCTACTGTGTAGCGAAACCATGGTCATCTCGTTATTAAATGCAAATAAATTAGTGAAAAAGTACTAGTGCTACAGTTATTTATTCTCCAAAAAGGAAATCATATTCAGATCCTTTAATCCATTGAGGGGTTAATAAATAATGCATTGAACATTGCAGTTCATGGGAAACAAGGTGAACTCGGATACTATGCTGGATTAGGGAAGTTGCCGGATTACGGAATGCTGGATGATGGACTATACTAAGATTTGCTGAGTCCTATGAATTTAGTAATTATATTGAGTTCTACAATTTCCATTGATTATTTTAGTGTGCTTATATAGCTAATAGCCATTTTTATTCTCCTAAGTAACATTAAGTATGGCATTTCTAATCAAATTTTTTTCCAAAAAATTTGACAAAATCTAGTTAAGTTCTTTCTTAGGTATGCCTTATTGGTCAGAAAATACAGTACATTTACAGTGAAATCAAAGAATTTAAAGCAAAGAAAAATTTTCATTTGTGGCAGAAATACAAAAGTAGACTATTTATGTTTGCTCTACCATAAAAAAATATTTCACGGATATATAATAATTGGTAGATTGAAATTGTACTACCCTAAAGGGTTTTACAAATTTTTACTATATACAGATTTGTAAAATCTTAATTTATACAGCCAAGACTAGGTGTAAGAAAATTAAATGGTAAAAAATTTCATAATTACCAAAGAAAAACCCAAAGTATTTTCTTTTATTGAGGATTATATACAGTATAGGACCTTTTATCCGGGTTCCAGTTATCTGGAAATCCAGCTATTTTAAAAAATAATATATTTTTCCAAAATTTGTTAGGAGAAAGAACTTTAAATTTAATGCTGCGCTAATAATTACACGGCTCAACACTGTACATTGAATGGAAAGTACCCGATTACTGCAGTATATTTATTACTGCACAGTACAGCAGGGGTGGTCGGTCTATGCAAGCAATGCAAGCACTGTTTGCCTGGTGAAACAACACCGCAATAAACTTTTTTAAATACTTAGAATAACTGTAGTTACTATTATAAAATTGATAGAAATATATTTAGCAATCATTTGAACGAATTTCTACTAACTTGATTGCGATTCGTATAATTCAATTGTTGCTGAGCAGGTCTCGTGAAGCAGTTTCAAATTTACTTCTATGGTGGTTATACATGCTGATACGAAAAAGCAGGGAAAAGAGGGGAGGGTCTATGTCAGCCCAATGGAGGGGAGGGAAGTAAGCGGAATTTGAAATGCTTCTATGTGGCGCAGAACGTGACATGAAAATACTGCGTTTTCTCCATCTATCAGGGAAATTTGCTTTCACATATCTTTAGAGATGTATATGTTTAGCTGTTTTGACGAGATGGAACAATATTATCGACACATGTGAGAGACCAGAACACTGTTCCGGTGAGTTCTAGCTCTTTCCGAACATTGTTTACGAGTATATTCCAGATAACCAGCTATGTCCATATCCCAAGCTTGCCAGATAAAAGGCTCTATACTGCATAGAATAGATATTGATTCATTGATTAGATATTTTCATAAAAGCTATAATAGTTTATAAAATACATTAATAATTTTATGTACAAATGGCCACCTATAAAAACTTACTGAATGTTTAATCCACAAAGTTATAAAAAGCCAAATTAAATTATGATTTAGAAATAGAATAAAATACAGTATAGAACCTTTTATCCGCATTCCAGTTATCCGTAAATCTAGTTAACCGGCTATTTTAAAAAATAATGCATTTTTCCAAAATTTGTTAGGAGAAAGAAATTTAAATTTAAAGCCTCATTAGTAATTACCTGGCTCACCACCGTGCGTTGGGTGTGCTCAGGTGAACAAGTGAACATGTAATTTTGAAGAGAATAACGAATTTATGTTGGAAAGTATCCGATTACCAGAGCCGGCTAGTAATTTGGGTGCACTCCGGTGAACAAGTGAACATGTAATTTGGAAGAGAACATAAAATTTATATTGGAAAGTAACCAACTACCAGAGCCGGCTGGGAAAATTGCGGGGCACGGTGCAAAGTATGTATGCGGGACCTCCCACGCATCAAATATTTTTAATAGTAATTTTTAATAAATAAAGCAGTCTCTATCGCTGTAACACTTCAATATTTTTCAGATTTTCTTTAAATTGCATGTACTTTATAAATACGACAAATATTTCTTAGAGAGCGCATGGGCTCTTTAAGTGCGGAGCCCAATGCAGTTGCACTATTCGCACCGCCATTAAGCCTACCCTGCCGATTACTGTAGTATTACTATTACTGTACAGTACAGGAGTGATGAGATGGAATAAAATTATGAACCGGCTCTCTAAAAAAGAAGTTGTAAGTAAATTTGTATAAGGATGGAAGGGGATGCCTACGTGCCAGGGGCACCAGATCGCTCTAGGTTAGTAATACGTTATGCTAGCTTAACAAGTGTCCTGTTCGTAATATATTCAATTTCATACACTGTTGGTAACTGAATGTCAGAGAGGGAAAATACATTCTCATATTTTCTAAAAATTTAACAACCGGCTCGCACGAGCTGGCTTCCGCTCGTCACTGAGTACAGGTATGCATTATAATAGTGCTTGAAACAGAAAGTATTATGAAATGGAACGCATGTTTCGGTAGTGGAACTGAAAGCAGTGAACGTGAAATAACCGATAGAACATTTATAATAGAGTTAAATTGCGATTTGTTCCTTGTGCACTACAATGAAGTAAAGAAAAATTTTTGTTATTTTTATTAAATGAAGTTAACAAAAAGGTAATACTAAATGTTTGACGAGACGGAACAATATTATCAACACATGCGACTGACCAGAACACCGTTCCTATGAGTTCTCGCTCTTTCCAAGCATTGTTTATGATTAGATTCCAGATAACTGGCTGTCCCTGTATACAAAGTTTGCCAGATAAAAGGTTCTATACTGTATTTCCAATGAAATGGAAAGATAAAATGACCAATGGAAAAGAATCTCAATTATATCAAATTCAATTAAGAGAAAAATAAATATTAAGTTTTTACAGTTCCTTCCTTTATAAAACCAATTGTATAGTTTACCCCAAAAGGTTATATATTTGAGCAATGCATCAACTAACTGATCTCTCCTATTACACATGATTACACATAAAACTTATAAGTGGTGGGAATGAAGAAGAAATATATAATAATATTATGTAGCAGTTAAAGATGAACTGACAAATAACAAGATAAACAATATAAACAATGAGAATACAATAGGTTAAATATGACAACTGGAGATTTAATATTTAAAACTCTATGCCCAATATGTTTCAAGAAGTCAAGAAGCATTTTGGAATGAAATCGAGAACTAATATCATATTTTCAAAAGATCCAAGAAAATTATCTCAGATATTTGTACCACCAGTGGCAACTCCACTTGTTCACCTGCATGCACTTATTTGGAACTTATCATTGATCATATACATTTTAAGTTTACTCTAATGTTAACTGACTTGAACCTTTTTCCTCCCTGAAATATTGGCATTGAGTTTTCAATTTTAAATCTCTGTTCAACATAAACAGTCAATCACCATAAGAAATATATGTAACTTAATTATTTTGGTCATTTGTCATTAGTAAATCTAATAGAATTTGCTAGTATTTCATATATTGCTGATATAGCGGATAAGAACTTCTTGATGTATTCTAGTTGAATAAGCAACAGCATTCATGTTACATATTGTATATACTAATAGTAAAAATACACAAAATGTTGATAAAACATGCAAAAGTTTATTGGCTACAATTTATAACCAATGTTAGCATATTAATGAAAATATCAAGGTAACAGAAAGTACAAATCTACATACAAAACAGAAATCTAAAAAGTGTAATATTTTTCATTTAAAACTTACCTTTAACAGTTTTCCCTTCAGTATATGATTAGGGATTGGAGTCGGAACACTATCTGAGGACTGACTATCTCTTGATTTGGTCCTCACAGTCACTTGTTTTGGATTAAGTCCCACGAGTTTATTTATGTCAATCAATGCATGGTCACCTATAAAATGATTTAATTATTTCATTTTTATTTACTTAATAGAGTTCATTCCTTTGATTCTGTTAATAAATGTATATTTTCTTGCACAATATGTAGTTGGTAAAACATTACTTTTCTGAAAACCTTTTTAAAAGACAAGACTTAAAGAGTTCGTGAATGCTATCTGTTACTTCAAGAATGATAAGAAAAACCACAGCTTCACTGACAGTTATGGTTGTATTTCACTTTCTATATCTCATAATCTTTGCTTCTCAAAACATTAATGATGTTTGAAAAACCATTTTACAAAAATTTGCACCATTTAAAGAGGCTATATTTAATTAATTATATTTTCAGATTAAAATTTACAAAGACACACCAAAAAGTTTTATAGGCAATTGTCTTGTAATACATGCTCATGAGTTACAATATATTTTCAACTAGCAGAACTTTTCGTTGAATTTCAACGAATTTAGTAAATCTAAAACTTCGACCGTGTAAGATGTGAACATCGTAAGAATAAGATAACACACAGTTTTAACCATTGAATAAAGCAAAAATGAAGAAAACTTGTTTTACATGAGTGAAAGAAGAAAATCTTGCACACTGAAAAATCAAAAATTATGTGTAAACTTATGGGAAAATAATTATTGAATTAAGCAACCCCCACCCCCAATTTTTTTATCGCCATATAGCCTATGTTATCCGCAGGATAAAATTATTTACCTATGCGAAGTTTTGTGACAATATCTTCAAAGGTTTTTAATTCACAATTTGTGGAAATCTACGTATAATTATTTAAGTTACTTATGTACGTAGTTTTAAAAATAGGTTGCTTTGGAGAATTCTATGCCACACTTTGTGTTTCTTTCTTCGCTATTTTAGTTTATATTAGGTATATATTATTTCTTTTAGTTTACATTAGGTATATATTATTTCTTTTAATTTATATTAGGTATATATTATTTCTTTTAGTTAATACTATGTATTATTTATAACGGTTGTCACGTAAATTGTTAATCCAACAATACGCTCATTCCCGTGTTATTTAAATGGAAAAAATTAAAAGTGAAAAACATTCTTAATATAAAAAATGTAGTCCAAATCACTTTAAAAATGCTCCCATTTTCCTTAACTTTTTATTGCAGTTAAAATGGCACCTTCTTCTTGCTTCTATGTTTTGTAGTTGTTGCGCAATAATGCACAAACACTCTTCAAAATATTTATAGTAGAGATTAGAAGATAATTCAATTAAAAACAACAAATATTTGGTTTCCATGTACACAAATTAAAATCATACACAGAAATTGACAAAGGATATTACGTTAAAATTTTTCTCTCTCCCTCCCTCCCGCTCGCTCCCTCTCCTTCCCTCCCTCCCCCTCGCTCTCTCCCACTCACTTCTTCTCCATCCCTCTCTCAAATGTAGGAAGGGACTATATAGTCTTAATATAAATGCATTCAACTCTCAATTTCGGCGACAATGGGAGTTGTCATGGTAGCTTAAAATTTTAGTAAAACTGATAAAATCGCATATTTTATTGATTCTAACCACATTTCTATGCAAATTCGACCAGAATTCGGAATTTGCCTTCAATAAAAATAAACTTTCTTCTTTCCTGCAAAAAAGTAACCAAGTTTCAAGTTCGTACCTTTATTTTAAGTAATTTTAAAGTGCAAATTCAAAGTAGTCTACATGCATCCCTGTATTTCAATTGCAGGATGCGGCAAAATATGTGACATTCGATAATTAAACCATTCGCCATTTCAAATCAAAGTGACGGGCAGAAACAAAACCTTGACCATTCACTAAGTTAGGATGTAAGGAAGAATCGTAGCAAATTTGGTTATTCTAGCTTTTATCGTTTAGAAGGAGTTCTATGAACAAACCAACAAACACACCCTTCAAAATATACCGTATTTATCCGAAAGGAAGACGAGGTTTTTTACAAAAAATGTCCACAAAAAAATTACGGATCGTCTTAAAATCGAGTATGAAGTTTTAGGTAGGAAAAATGCGTGCATTTTAAACACCACACGGAACACCCGGATTTCGAATATATGTCCATGAAAATGCATTTATAAATGCATACAGCAATACATTACATTTAATTAATTATTATAATACATTAAAAATTCGTATCATAGTTCTTAAAGTTGCACATAGTACGAAAGATTACCTCCGGGGTACTGATGGAAGGGGTGCATTTACGGCTGGGTAGGAAATCTGATATGTGCGACAATGTAGATGGTTAAGCAAGGATTGGCAGCCATATTTGAGGTATATTATTACATTTTAAACATGTGTATGTATTACAATTTAAAAATCTGCTACCTTTTGATTGGTGCTCCAGCAGCAGATGAAAGTACACCTGAATTTTAAAGAGTATAACATTTTGAAAGCACTCCATTAGTACTCACTTCGCCAAGTTTTAATGTGAAGGGAAGACTAGTCATTATTTTTAAGTTTAAAATAAGTTACCCCAAAGATATAGCGTCACTATAAAAACTTCCGGGAATGAAAAATTACGCGTTATGTTAATGCTGGCTGCATTAGCGGATGGCACGAAGTTGCCACCGTATGTTATTTTAAAACGCAAAACAATGCTTAGGGAACTGCTACCTAAAGGAATAATTGTTAGATGTCAAAGTCAATGCCTTGTTACTTTCTCATACGAAGTATTGAGAAAGTATTGTTATCGCGAAAAAATTCGACCTCGAGATTTTTACGGAAATATACGTTTTAGGTGTCGCAGAATCCGAAAAAGTGGTTTTCCCAATGCCGTCTAGAGCCCAAACGGTAGAGTGAAATTGAATTAAATCTCGGTCTTAGGCATTTTATCATACTGAGCAGAGTATATGCAGAAATGGTTGACATTGATCAATAAGTAAGGGAAGTTTATTCTATGCATTTTTAACCAGAATTTGATTTTCTCAAAAACATCTACAACGATTTTGATCAAATTTCATTCAGTTATTTGAATTTACGTCTTCAGTAATACTGTATAGTTCATATTTCTCAAAAGATGAATATAAGGCTAGTTTATTCTATACAAATTGAAGAATAATTTGATTTTCTCAAAAACGGCTCGAACGATTTTGATCAAATTTTGTACAATTACTTGAGTATACTTCTGAAATAATATTACATACTTCATTTTTCTCAATGAATGAATATAAGGCTAGTTTATTCTTGGGAAACTTTAATAAAAATTGGATTTTCTAAAAACAGGCTCATACGATTTTCATTTTCTAAAGATAACTAAACGATGCACTGTTATATGAGATAGTTTGTACAATGTATGCTGTACCGATTGTTTTTCATGCTCTTAGCGTGTTGATTGTTATTTAAAAATTTTTCGTAAATAGACCTTGTTTTTTTTAGGGGTCGTCTTAAATTCGAGGTCGTCTTCCTTTCGGGTAAATACAGTATTATAGTAGATTAACCTGGCTAATGAAGAAGGTATAATGCAAAAACATGGATAATTGAGAAAATCCACCAAATTAGGTATGTCTAAAACCAAAGCCCAAATTTAACCATTCATTGTACTATTTTTTGAACAAATATCTGTAATTTTAATCTTCTTTTGGCAAATAAAGAGTATTTTCCTAGCTTCCACCATCTCATGTAATCAAAAACAGAAATGAGGCACCCGGTGAGTCACTGCATATTCAATTAGGCATTTTAGAATAGATTCACAAATCATCATATAATGGACTATAATGTAATGAATAAACATACATAAGTGGAAGAAATAGAAAAGAGAACAAATAAATTCACTACGGATAGCACCTGCACAATAAGGGCTGCATGGAAATCTTCTGAAGTTCTCTAAAAAAAGTAATAAAAGAAGAAAGGAAAAAGAAAGAAAGGATAGAAAATAAAGGAAAGAAATATTTTAGCTATAATATTCATGAATTTAAAGAAAAGCAAGACAGTAAAAATTTTCAAAGATGAACAAAGTATGGCCAAGTGTTTATGATGATTCAAGGAAAATTCCATGGATTGGAAAGATGGCCAATGGCTGATAAAGTACTAAGATTTCTAGAGTAAAATTATCCTGTAAAAATCATACAAAGAAATAATTGGAGATGAAAAATTAAATTACATCTCTATTCACATCATAAAAACTTTAAATACCGTATATTCTGGCGTATAAACTGACCCAGCATATAAGTCGACCCCTGCATTTTTGAATGAAAATACATGATTGGCTTATGTTTGTCATATAAGTCGACCCCCACTTTCTCACTTAACAATATTTCTCATAAAATCGTTTTCAGACAAAATCAAAGCCATGTACAATCCAAGTTTTAACAAAACAGAAATAAGCATAATAATAAAAATATATATAAATACTGTTTAGAGTTCGTGCTAATCTTCTTGACCATTTCATGTGACGGATGTTTTAATTTCAACCAATAAGAAACTGTTATTCTTGGAGAGCTTGAACCACTAAATAAAGTTTCCTATAATTCGACTGATGTCAGGTGCTAATGATACTATTGAAATGAACTATACCTATACTACGTACCAAACTTAATGATCGCTGACATGGCCGCCAAATATGAGAGCGTTCCCTTCGTCAACTAATCAAAGGCATCCGGCGTTGCTGCCTGTTTGGTTTCTACGGTTTCTACTCAGGCGACTCAGGGACCCTTAGTTGTGTAGCATATTTTGGTTGAGGCAGCTGGGTATATTGTGTGAGAGATGTTTGAGCGAAAATCTGCGAGACGTGTTCTTCAGAGTTCCGTGCGGAATTTATTTTTAAGTGTACGAAATTACTTCAAGAGGGAGAAAAGTAATGGTGGACCGTTACTTGCTATTTCGAAGGTTGTAGAAAGATCAGCTGCTGCCCTTAACTTGGGAACAACTACAGTCAGAAGAATAACCAAGGAGAAGTATTCTCAGGAAAACCGTAGTAGAACACACAAAGAAAGTTATCGAGGAGGCTTGGATTAAAGAAGGAATATTGGAAGAGGGAATTCAAGAAATTATAATAGCATTTACCTCAAGTTAGGATTCGAATACTAGCAGTGATGTCAATGTTGGCGAAGATAACGTTGTAATGGAAGAATTAGGAGTTTCACCTTTGTAGAAGGTAAATATAAAAATATTAAAAATTATAGAAATTATTTATATTTGTTTCATTCTGTTTAAATACTAAGGAAGGTAGGTATTGATTGAATAATTACTCTTTGTTTAAAAAATTAAGTGTAAAATTAGATAATTACTAATATGCTGTATTGTTTTGCCATTTACTCATACAATTATCTCTCTTTTTTTGAACAGCTTTAATTGAACACTGTCAATCAGTCAACAATTTGTCTCCTGATTTAAATATATCTTAATGTTTTAATATGTAAGAAGGTGAAGTGAATGATGAGTTATAATTTCCTCTTGACTTCTTATTAATAAGTTAAATTTTCAGTCTATGCCAAGTTGATCAGATCCTCCATGCCTTTGCCCAAATTTCCAGCTGCTAATTAATTTCCACAAGGAAAGTATATTGGAGTATTACATTACCACACTATTAAATGAGTGTTTTGAAATTCATTATGCTATTCCTCTCTTTTTTGCAGAGTTAGTTGCCGTGATAGATATCGAAAGATTCTAAATTACTCTGCCATGTAGGTTTTTTCGTTATAGATAAAAGTAGATTGCGTACATTGGATCAGAACTATTCGTGTTCGTTTATATTCGTAATCAGGGCCGGCGCATAAGAAATTTCCGCCTGAGGCGAGCGCATTTTATGGTGCCCTTTGGTACAGTAACAGGGGTACTGGCGGAGCAAGGAAACATTGTGGATATACAGCAATGAAATGGCATAAATTAAAATATTAGATTTAAGTTTTAATATACAAACAAAATTAAATTAAACTTTTCTATAAATAACAATATAATTAAAAACAATCAAAATTAATTTAACTGCACCTTGCGTGCTTTTTCTTTAGCAAAATCGTCTATAACATCTTCAAAATTTAAATTGGTTGAAATGTCATGTTCGTTGGACAATACTGCTATTTCTGTCAACCTTTCCTGTGCCATTGTATAACGTAAATAGTTTTTAATGAATTTCAATTTCAAAAAAGATCGTTCTCCGCTGGCAACGATGACAGGAAGAGTTAGCAGAATTCTGAGTGATATAAAGATATTTGGAAATTTTTCTACTAAATTATTTTTATCTAATTTAAAACATTGAATGGTGTCATCTCACTATTTAAAACACTTCTAATAATTAAAAGTTCATTGTACAAATTTGAAGGTTCTATATCATCTGTCAATGCTATATGCAAATCTTGACATTAAAAAAAATAACATCTGAATCTGTATGGATAAACAATGTAATGTCGTACAAAAATTCAATAATTGGTTATGTGTTTCTAGTTGGGAAAATCTTTCCTTGATATAACTGATGCAAACATCTACTACATAATTAAAAAACTCGACTTCAATTCTTTTAAAAGGATCTACGATTGGTGAATCTCTTACCTCGTACTCAAATTATCTGTTTTTATGTCGAATTATAATCGGAGGTGCAAGTTCAAATTCTGCTGTTATTTCCATTGTCAGAGCAATTTCTTTGGCAGAGTACAGCATTCATTAAAAACCATTAGTACGGTATTCTTCCAAAAATGAGCCTTTAAAAATTTTAATGCTTTCTGATATTACCATGTTTGGTCTTTGTAATAATTTTGATGCAACATTAACTTTAGATAGAACGTTGTACCAAACAACAATACTGCAAACAAATTTAAAGCTAGAAATTTTATCCGCCAACGATTTACTTGTTTTTGGTATCGCTGTCTCTCTGCTCATCCAAAGAAATTTCCACCAGTGCATCATATATTTCTCCCAATTGGTACCTTAATGGCTTAACAGCATCCACATGATTTTCCCACCGCGTAGTACTAACACTTTTTAAAGTCAAGGATGTTATATACTTTTTTAGTACAGTCTATCTTACTGTCGAACTTGAGAAAGATACAAATATCTCTTGAACTAAAAAAAATTAACGATTTCTCCAGATTTTGCTGCTACATCATTAACCACAAGGTTAAATGAATGACACAAGCAAGGTACAAAAAAGGCTTTAGGATTTTGATTTAAAATCCGTCTTTGGATGCCAGAATGGGTACCTTTCATATTTTCCCCGTTGTCGTAACCCTGTCCGCGCATGTTTTCAATTTCGATGCCCAATGTATCCAGCTCTTGCAATATCAATTCGGTCAATCCAGTGGTTAATTCAACAGGCAGAAATTTAATAAAATATTCTTTAGGAGAATATTCTGGCTGCTGTTCTTTTGTCACAATGCAAATTACAAACGACATTTGCTCGATCCTGCTAATGTCTGGAGTGCAATATAATATTACTAGCTTTACCCGCACAGAACATCTGCGCACTAGTCTAACTTTATTGCTCAGTATCATAAATTTCTTTATACACACAATTTTCGATCTCTTGATTTGCAGATACAGTAATTAGAGAGTCAAATGATCTTGCGTGGCACACAATAACATTGTATTGCTGCAACTTCTGTTTTTAAGGTAGGTGCGTTATCTCTTCTTAAGTCTAAGTTCGGATATTCCATAAAAACCATTCTAACTTTTACTGTTGGATTAGATTGTTTTTTCATACACATTTGATTGTAAGACTCAGCAAACGGATTTATTTGTCGTAATATCGTATCTAATCTCTCCATTACAATTCATAAACAGCCTTGGTTATTATCCATACGTTTGTTTGTTGCTTCACCCGAATCAAATATATACGGTTGTCCATGCCCTGGTTTGTTCTGTTCGTTCGTGAACAGTGGAGAAACCTTATAGTAAATTTGTCCATGAACACGAAAACAGTAGGGTCCTATTCATGGAGGTGCTATGATTTCGGCACCCATTGAAGCGAAAGCTAAAGTAGCATTGTATTCTCTGATATGTTCTCGATAATTTTTAGCTTCAGGTGAGTTTGTTGTTAATAATTCTTTTAGTAAATCAGGCATTCCAGATAAATCTTCCAGGGAGACTTTTCCGTCGTGACAGCATTTGGTGTATTTTTTAGAAGTGTTAAGTTCATTCGGCCAGTAAAGCTCACCACAGTAATTGCAAGTCTGAGTCATATTTCCACAGTTATGTTCTTCAATGGCAACGTCAAGTTGAGAATTATCTGCATCAGGTGCACGTTTATTTAATCTACATACGTCGTTTAGCTTGCCTTCTCTTGCTTGGTCGATTTTCTCTCATTCCAAACTCTTCTTCTTTGTTTTTGATTACATTGTTCTTGTTGTTGTTCATCTTCAATGGCTCTTCGATCTCTGTCGGCTTGATTTCTTTCAGTTCTTCTTCGATTTGCTTCTTCAACAGATTGATTGACTCGTTCCGCTCTTCTTCTCGCATTATAATTAACGTAACGTGTTGCTCTTGAAGCCATTACTTTTATTCTGAGCAAACAATTTAAATATTAATTTAATTAATTAATATATAGTTGCATATAAACAGTATCTAAATGGTTTTAACTTTATACTGTATTTCAATGCGATATACAGAAGTTGTTTATCACGTTGCTAAAGACATTGAGTAAATAAACATTAGACATTGTTTATTTGGTTGCGATATTAATACGGAAAAGTATTATCATGCATTACTTCTAAAATGGTAAATATTTTGTTTTTATTTAAATTGACGTAGTTCTACGATAGAAAAATCTGATATGTTTCAGTGACAGTTGTTTCAGCTGTTTATATATCCTGTTGCTTAGCAATACAATGTTATTGTGTGCCATGTATTGCCTTAGCATTATATATATATACCGTATTCACCTGAATCTAAGACGACCTTTTTTTCCAAATTTTCAGCTGTAAATATCAAGAGTCGTCTTACATTCGAATACGAAGTATATTTAAGCATTTAATCAATGGTTTTTACAACAAATGGTATATTAGAGTAAACAATTCACAACAGCAAATTCAAGTACGTACATAAAGACGTGAAATAAACAAATAGTAATAACAATAAGAAAAACATGACGGGAATAATAATTATTTAGACTAATAATCATCGTCGACGATCATAACACAGACGACGTACTTTCACCTTGCACGTAATGCCAACCGCAATGTCAAAACAAATGAGAGCGGAAATCATTGGGATTCCCCTTTCAAACAACGCACCGCGATTCACTAAGTGTGACAGTAACTTTGAGTTGTGCATTCTCGATTTAAATGCACAACCCTTAAGTTAAAATGACAGATCATGTTGAAGTACGTGGCACGAGTGCAAAGGGGAAGTTAACAAAGGAATTAGACGGAGCTAAGATACAAATTTTAAGCTGATCGTGATAAATTACGCCGAAAAAACTAATAACTGTGATGCGAGTAGAAAGTTCGGTGTATCTGAGGCAAATGTGCGTCGATGGAAACTCTCAAAACAGGAACTAGAAAATGCCAAAGCCACAAGGAAGTCGCTCAGTGGTACAAAATTAGGCCGATTTCATGGCATTGAAGAAGAAGTAGTCAAGTTTGTGCGCACCATGAGGAAGAACGGTATGCCTGTTTCGACTGAAAGTATTATACTTAAAGCTAATGAAATTACTAGAGGACTTAATATATCATTGCAAGAATTCAAGGCCAGCAGAAGTTGGTGCGTGAGAATGATGCGACGAAATAATTTTTCTTTCCGGCGACGAAATAATTTTTCTTTACGGCGACGAACTTCGCTGTGTCAGAAGACTATGTTGAAAAACTTCTCGCTTACCAGAAATACGTAATTGGACTTAGAAAAACCAATAATTACCTTTTGAGCCAAATAGGAAATGCCGATGAAACTCCGGTTTTCTTCTACATGCCATCTAATTATACTGTGAACGAAAAAGGTGCGAAGTCCGTCCTAATTAAAACTACAGGCAACGAAAAAATGCGAGTCACGGTAATGTTGGCGGTTTTAGCAGATGGGACTAAATTACCACCATATGTGATTCTAAAGCGGAAAACAATGCCTAAGAAACATTTGCCAAGTGGAATAATAGGTGTCAAGAAAAGGGGTGGATGACTAAAGAACTAATGAGAGATTGGTTACGTGGTGTGGAATAGACGGCCAGGAGCTTTTCTGAAACAAAGAGCAATGCTTTCACTGGATGCATTCAAGGACACTTATCTCCTGAAATTAAAAACATAATGAGTGCGATGAATATTGATCTTATTGTAATACCTGGAGGAATGACATCGCAACTTCAAGTTTTAGATGTTGCTGTCAATAAGTGTTTTAAAAATAATTTAAAGTTTTTGTATTCTGAGTGGTTACAGAGTGGAACTCACACTTTAACACCAAAAGGAAATCTTAAGAAACCTGAAGTTGCAATGCTCTGCCAATGGATCAAGGCATCGTGGCAACAAATAAATGCAAAAGTAATAGTGAAAGGATTTAAGAAATGCTGCTTATCTAATGCCATGGATGGGAGTGAGGATGATGTTTTGTGGAAGACTGATGATGAAATTGAGAGTGATAAAGATAGTGAGCGTGAGGAAAATAGTGAAGGTTGCATAGACAGTGATGATGACTAACACAATAAAATGATTTTATGCAGCACTTGGATTGAAATGTTTTTTTGTTGTCCTGAAATGAGTGTATTCTTTCAATGTATTTACTTTATTTTTAATGTTATCTTAAAATGAATGCTACCATTTAATTTGTTTGAAAACCTGAATGGTTCTATTTGTGATGTGATCTTATGATTTTAAAATGTTAAAAGACAATGACATTCAAGAAAAGTATAAGAGAAAATAAATATTTCACAAGATTTATAATTTTTGTAGTCATGAAGGTCAATTTGAGCTTTTTTCTCTTTTGGAATCATCAAAATGGGGGGTCGTCTTAGATTCAGGGTCATCTTGGATTCGGGTGAATACGGTATATAGATGCTGTAATATTTTGCTTCCTTAATTCTAGCAACAATAGTATTACTCACTTTTTGTCCTATCAGATAAATAAGATTATTTTGAATGTCTTTGCTCATATAATGGACACTGTGGATTTTTTGAGGCTCTTCTTAAATGCTCACTTGTAACAGGATCAAACTTAACTAATAACTCCATGATTTTAAAAAATTACTGTTTTTATGGTCAAACAATTTATCTGAATTTCCCCTAAATGCCAAGAGTTGTGATGCACATCATTGAATAACAGCTATAATTCTCTTTAAATGTCATTCGAGTTGTGAGTTTCGTTGATGTTCTCTATCAATGGTCTTCTCAATCTCCAACCTGGTATCTATCTCCATCCATTTTTAATATATTGAAGTTATACTGATGCTAATAATATATGATATAATGAAGAAAATTAAATAAATAAAATAGAATAGAAACTTACATTTTTCCACAAAATTTACACTAGTTACACAAGATTATTTATTTTTATAGCAACAGCGAGTACTAGGACTTCCACGAAATATTAACGCAAGGCGTTTGATCTAATAGACCTAAATTATCCAGTCTGCATCAATGCCTGCGCATTAGGGTGGGCCGAAAAAATCGATTTTCACCGGACGGAATTTGGCGTATGCGCAAATGTTGCGTATTGATATGAGTATTATCCATGCAAAATTTTTTTGAAATCGGATAATATTTAACCCTGCTGCCAGAGCACTAAAGTTTAAAATTTTACGAAAATTCAGGCTGAATCTGGAAAGCAATGCATGTGAAAACCCAAATATTTCGAGCACGGATATACTACTTTGTGCGAAGAATACCTTGCTCCATCCACAATAACGTGATAAAATATTATTTGTTTAAAATAAAATGTCTGTCTCTGAGAACGTTTAATAAATATGTAGAATTTGGAGTATAGGCACTCGCCACTAACCTGCGATATGGGACAATGCGCGGAATTTTCCGATTTTGAGACCTCAGACGCTGTAAACTTATCTTTTTTTAATGGAAATGTCTTCGTAAAGGTTCCAACCCTTCTTCCGCAAGAAAAAGGCATAATTACGACCCGATAAATTAAATATTTCTTAAAATTACGAGTTCTTTTCAAGAATACTTTCAGCCCTCCGCAGATTTACCGCATTTTAATGAAAAATACGCGAAGGAGAAACTTAAGTATATTTATTCCACAATTTTGATATACAAAAAACGGAAAAGGAAGGAGAGACATCGATTAAGAGAATCATTTATGTTTACTGAGCAGCAAGGCACAGAAGAGGAAGTACGCAGAGAAGGGAGCGATCAGGACTCGGGTGAGGAATCAGATGCCGCTAATGATGACGACTTCATAAAAAAAATGGAGTGGCAGCCCCGGAATACATTAAATCTACCGAGATTCGCGTGCGAGAGATTCTGCATTTCTAATCAAGCTGCTGCTGCGCTGGCATCTGCCCTCTTGGTTGACCTTGGGATGGTCACCGACACAGATAAGTTACTTATAGTAGACAAAAATAAAGTGAGGAGGGAAAGAGAAAAGGTATGATCCTCAAATCAGAAGATCCTTAATGATTACAAGCTCCAAGCTCTGTATTTTGACGGCCGAAAAGATATGACATATTTTTATGAAAATTCAAGACAAAAAAGACAGTGGAAGAGCACATAACTCTCCTTGATGAACCTGGTTTTCAGTATTTAGCTCATGAACTCCTATCATAAGTAAAGGAATTGGACTGAAGGATGCAATCATGACTTTTAACACCGAGAAAAAAATTGACAGAAATACCCTTCGGGCTATAGGATGTGATGAGACTGCAGTAAATACTGGTAGGAATACAGGAGCCATCAGGTGGGTCGAAATGGCACTTGGAAGACCATTACATTGATTTATTTGCCAATTACATGGAAATGAACTTCCACTCAGGAAGTTGGTGTTGATGGTCGATGGTCCTACTGTTGGTCCGAAAGCCCATTCAGGCCCAATTGGTCGCGCGCTGAGTTCCTGTGAAAATATGCCTGTAGTGGAATTTGATGAAATTGCTGTCTGCATTCCGTGCATTGATAAAGAAGATTTGAGCAGCGATCAGAAGTATCTGCACGATATTGCTTAGCCGATCACAAAAGGAAAGTGTCCCGAAAGCCTTGCCACGAGAAGCCCGGGAAAGATGGTGCATTCTAGGTGGACGACGACTGCAAATCGCATCCTCCAACTGTATATTTCTACGAGGAATCATTCAGAAAATCTTAAGACGCTGGTCAAGTTTGTCATGAAGGTGTATGTGCCAATGTGGTTTAAAATAAAGTCAAGACCGCTATGCACGGAAGGCCCAAAGCACATCATGGAGATGATACAGCCCATGATATATCTGGAGCCTAACTTCAGATCTCTCCTCTATGATGTTATTCAAAGAAATGCATATTTTTCCCCACCCGGAAAATATTCTCCTAACAATGTTAAACGATGAACGGAGATCGGTCCGTGCCATTGCCGTGGACCTAATAATGAGGGCTAGAGAGAGGCAGAGGTTAGAAAATTCGAAGTATACATGTCCCAGTGAGACTTGGCTCTTTTTAGGGACAATACAATCACAATTGTGAACATCACAGTCAATAGGTAGGTATTTACCAATATAAATTTATAACATTTTAAAGCATATTTTTTAAAAAGTTATTACATGTTTAATAAAGTAATAAAGATCACAAGGAATAGTATGAAAGTCAAAATAGAATAGATACAATAATAAAAAATAAACATCAAAATATAGTCATGGGAGCATTGTAATGGCATTATTATATATGGTATAAGAATCTTTGACAAAATACGGGAATAAATTATTTAAATAAAAATAGTGCTGAATATTTATTTACTAAAAGCCATGAAAATCTTGTTCATCATCGTCTTCATTATCAAATAACATGTCCCAATCTTCCGCTTGAACTTGATCATCGTACAGGTCATCAGCATCTTCATCTATCATAGGATCACCAGCAACTTCTTCATCAATGTCATTGTTATTCCACAAGAAATCATCCTCTGTCCCATCAAGGGCATTGGAAATACCACATTTTTTAAATGAACGCACCACAGTTTCCGGTCTGATATTTCCCCACGCCTGAACTACCCATTCACAAACAGTTTCTAGCGTCAGAGCCCGAATGCATCCTCCCTTTGTAAATGATTTTTCCCCTTCAATCATCCAGTTGTTCCAAAGGTCTCTCATAGCATCTTTCAAAGGTTTGTTTAGGCAGACATCAAGTGGTTGCACAATGCTGGTTAGACCTCCAGGAATCAGTGCAATATCTGTGTTTTGGGATCTAACTTGTGCAACAACACTATCCATCAGATGGCATTTAAACGCATCCCAGACCAGTAGACTTCTTTCTTTCCTCAGTGCCCCTGGTCGGGAACACCATACTTGTTTCACCCATATTTTCAAGCCATGTTCATCCATCCAACCTTTCTCCTGAACATGCACGACTACTCCTTTAGGGAATTTCTGTTTTGGCAATTTCTTTCTCTTGAAAATTACCATTGGCCTCAGCTTTGTGCCATCTGCCGTACATGTTAATACAACAGTAAATCTTGTTTTTTCGTGACCAGTTGTTCTCACTAGCACTGATTTTTCCCCCACTTTGTTCATTGTTTTGTTGACTGGCATGTCAAAATTCATTGGCGTTTCATCCATGTTTCCTATACACGTCAATGGATAGTTGTTCTCCTTTCTACGTTTTATTATAAATTTCTGAAATGAAATTATTTTGTCTTCCAATTCTGCGGGGAGGCGCTGTGAAATCTTGGTCTTCTGTCGCAAGACAAGATCATATCTTTTCATAAATCTGGTACACCAACCAGCACTGGCCTTGAAATCAGCAAAGTTCATTTTCCTAGCCTGTTTCAGGGCAAAGATCCGAACTTGCCGACGAGAAACACCGTTTCCATTCTGCCGAGTTTCAGTGACAAATTTATTTACCTCATCATCCAACTGTGGCCACCTACTAGTCTTACGTCTATTCGCACATTTGTTCTTAGGCATTTGCATAAGCTGTGTGGACAGCTTCCTCCAATTCCTAACATTTTTCTCCGTGGTACCAAATTGTCTTGCAGCAGCACAATTGTTTGTCTTTTCTGCATAATCACTTTAAGCTTGAACTTAGCAGTATATTTATTCCTTTTTGAATCCATTTTTATAGACAACATGGGTTTACAGTTTACAGAAAGAAAATATAGGCACATGGATGAAAAATGTAAAGATTATAAAGAATTCAGACAAAAGCCGTCCGGAAAAAATATATGAACGTCTGGATTACGTTCTGCATATGTAATGGTTCCACTCGCTCATCTACTTAATAGGTAGGGATAACGGATAAAAAGAAATTACTTTGTAATATTCCACAGTCTTTATTGTTTTTTCAATCACACACCGACAGGTTTCCACTACAAAATCATTCTAATGGTGTTACTATATAACCGACGTAACACCTTTAGAATGAGTTTGTAGTGGAAACTGATCGGTGTGTGATTGAAGAAACAATAAAGACTGTTGGATATTACAAAGTAATTTCTTTTTTCCAAGATGTCGAAATTCCATAAAGTTACTCTGTCTACAATACTTTTAGTCCAACTTGTTCCAATCCATCCCTTGTAAAAAGACGCATACAAAGATGTACATACATAAAATTCAAGAAAGGAAATGCCCGTACATCTTCACTTATATCAAGTATTTGTGAATTTGAAGCTGTATATATGAAAAAGATTCTACTCTTCACGAAGCAACATAACAACGATAAAGAATCTCACTGTTAAGGTTAGCCTACCATTTGAGTGCATGCGGGTTGCATAACTTCACCGAAAATGCCCGTGAAGACACATGAATTTGAAATCCTCAAATGCATTACTCGTGTATAGTACGATCCTCAATTTTTGCAATAAAAATTTGGTCGTAAAAACTCGTACTATACACGAGTATATACGGTATTTATTAAACGTTCTCAGAGACAGACATTTTATTTTAAACAAATAATATTTTATCACGTTAATGTGGATGGAGCAAGGTATTCTTCGCACAAAGTAGTATATCCGTGCTCGAAATATTTGGGTTTTCACATGAATTGCTTTCCAGATTCAGCCTGAATTTTCGTAAAATTTTAAAATTTAGTGCTCTGGCAGCAGGGTTAAATATTATCCGATTTCAAAAAAATTTTGCATGGATAATACTCATATCAATACGCAACATTTGCGCATACGCCAAATTCTGTCCGGTGAAAATCGATTTTTTCGGCCCACCCTACTGCGCATGGTGAGCTTGTCGCAAGGAATGACGTTCAGCCAGATTAAGCCCAACCGCTGTCATCGGAGCTGAGATCGGCTGAATACAGGCATTGTTAGTGCTAGTCCTGTAGTGGAATAAACAACTCGCTTAGCGGCATATTACAAACGTAGCCGAATCTTCGTATGTGCGCCAAAAAGAAAATATTGCAAAGGAAAGCCGCCACACACACTGGTGTGTGGGAAAAGAAAAGAATAGCTACACAGGAATATACCTTAATCTGTCCGCGGTTGCCTTTGTCAATGGGCACCCATTTCTTTTTCCCAAATCCGCAATGGCGGTTGATTTTTGTCTCAATATGTGCCTGAAAATGCCGTACCAAGCTATGTGCCGCCTGAGGCGGTCGCCTCACCCCTGGCGCCGGCCCTGTTCGTAATATTCGTTTATTTGTTATTCGCAGTAGCACAGTAGAAGTAAATCCCCCCCCCGGACTGTGCGCCTGCTTGCAGTACTGCCCTGCTGAAGTTTAAAAGATTGATATCTCTGCTACTTTATATTCCAGCATAGGGCACTTGGAATAATGCCGGAGAGCAAATAATTACTTTAACGTGTTCCGCCTTTTCTTCCTCCATTTTGCGAATGGGTTTCTGGGAAGCTTCTCAGCAAGTGCTCGGATTACTTGTTCCTTAACTATTGATTATAGAGAATCCAAATGGCAACAAAAATGTCGGGAAAATTACATCCAATCATTTGCATTCCTTATATTTCTTACAACAAACATTCAGAGATAGAGTTTCAACAGAAGTAGTATGGGAGTGTTACTGCACTTAAAACATTTACTTGCAGCCACACTTCAGCAGATTTTCGCCAGCAAATAAAACAAATATTTTACGATAGCGCAGGGCCCGGTGCAGTCACACTGTTTGCACCGTGATCTGTCAGCTCTGCTTGTGACAGAGTAAACTTTAAAATGCCATATGTAAAATTTTTAGGAAACGTAGGGGAGGGGCAAGTGCCCCCCCTTGCCCCTTACTGCGGGCGCCCATGAAGGTAAATATCGTTTTAAAGTTCTCTTCTTCATCATAAATAATCCATTTTCTTCCTATTTAATAATACTGCATGCACACCTAAGTAAATTAAACGTTTGTTTGTGAGGTTGATTATGTTAGCAACAATGAAGAAGTAACCATGCAAGAAATTTTCTAAGTTCAACTTGAATTAAGACATTCTTGTTTGATTTTCTCGATAACGGCTACTCCTATGATAAAAACATATAGGAAAAGAAACACTCTTCTTTATTAGTTCTACAAGTTTTATTTGAAAAATAATTTGATATGTGCAATACTTTACGAGATATGACGAAAAGTTCATTTTCTGTCACCAGATGTGTTTTCTCTGATTGGCTTACATGACTTTCTTATTGTATTTGACTGTAAATCCTTAATATCAAATTTCATGAAAATCCATTTGGTAGAAGCCAAGAACAAACATGCGGATGGACAGACAGGTGCTAATACGCGTTTATGCTGGAAGCGAAATGCACTTAAAAATACATAAAAATCTTTTTATTTTTTTTCATTCTCATGTGAAAAGAATTCCATTTGAACACAATTTATAGCAGTTAAATAAAAAAATTTCATTTCTAGGTATTATATGTCCTGGATGAGTTGTTTCATAATAATAATCTACACTGAAAGATCTATTGTTTCTCTTGTCTTTCGGAAAAGGCCCGTTCAGTTTGCAGGATCCATAGATGAAAATAATTGTTTTAGGTTTGGGATAATCAGTATTTTCAGAAGCATTTCCTCTATCCGAAGGATACTGGCAAACTGATTTATCAAAATCTAAGAAAAAGCTCGCCTCTGAAAATTCTTCACTCTCTACCACTACATCAACGTTTTCTTGAAGAATACTACTATTATAGAGCTACTTATCATTAAACTAGTTACATCACTACACTGTACATTACCCAGAGTCTTGCATACATCTTCAGTGTCCCTACAATGTTTTACTCATTCTTTTGAAGGGAACGTTCACATTCACATTTTAATTTAAATTTTTGAGCACTACTTAGCTGAGTTGACTTAGACATCTACAAATATAAGGGTCATCAAATTTTATATATTTTAATATAAAGGGGAAAACTTCACTAAAACACACTTTAATTAATTCACAGAAAACAATTACACTGCTAAACTTACGAGCAAGAATGAGAAATCACAAATCAATTCAGACACTAACTTTTTCTTTTTTGTCCATGCCTTGGTAACGCTAAAATTCACCTAAATGCAACTACTGGAATATAAGGGCAGCAAAATCTGTAACAAGCAAAGTTTACGCTAAGATTGAATGCACGGAGGCCAGTGGAGTCTCCACTCTCTCACTCACTCCACTCTCATAACATTGGTCAAGATCTTTCATTGTTAATATCTTTGGGGTTCACAGACATTTTGTCCAAAGACATTTTGCCCAAAGGCATTTCGTCCTAAGACATTTCCTCCAAGGACATTTCGTCCAATGGTTATTTCGTACAGAGACAATTCGTCCAATGGGTATTTCGTCCAAAGACTTTTCGTCCAATGTTTATTTCATCCAATGGATATTTTGTCCAAAGACATTTCGTCCAGCGGAATTGGGGGGGGGGGGGGGAAGAAAGGGAAGGGGGGACAAGTAAACTTTATCAGATATAAACGATATGGGTAACTATCGACTCGGAATTAAACATAGATTTAATAAAATCGTAAATTAAAGTGAAAAAAATTCTGGCAGTGTAAGGAGAGGACGGGGAGGGTGCTCAAGTCCCGCATTATATTGGTGAAAAAATTCAGAATGAAATAATCGATTTCCTTGCAGCCAAAATTAAGGAAAAAATTTCAGATATGCTTAAAAATTCTAAATACTACTCTTTTCAATTAGACTACACTCCTGATTTGAGTCATCAAGAACAAATAAGTGTAATAGTTCGTTTTGTTTTTTTTCAATCCTGATAAAAGAAAGATCAAAATAAGAGAGCATTTTTTAAAGATTTTTTTCTCTTTTTTCTCTCCCCTTAGAGAAGGGTTTATGACTCTTCCCCAGGTCTTAGGGTATTCGGTATATTTTCCCTCAATGAATGTGTTCTCGGTTTTAAATTAAGATTTTATTAAATCTATGTTTAATTCCGAGTCGATAGATACCCATATCGCCTATATCTGACAAAGTTTACTTGTCCCTCCTCCTTGTCCTCTCCCCCTCCCTATTCCTCTGGATGAAATGTCGTTGGACGAAATAAACATTGGACAAAATGTCTTTGGAAGAATTGTCTTTGGATGAAATACCCATTGGACAAAATGTTTTAGGACAAAATGTTTTAGGACGAAATGTTTTAGGACAAAATGTCTTTGGACAAAATGTCTTTCAACGAAAAGTCCTGGAACGATCTTTGGGAATGTTGTTTGTACACTTATATTATGTGGCATATACGTTCCTTAAAAACAGAGTATAACAGAAATTCTTTATGCAAATGGTTCTGTTCTACATATAGCATTTTGTAAATAGACTGTAGGTGAGGGTATTCTGTTTTTACTCATCGCCGTAATTACTAACAGCACAAATGGCTCTTCCTCAAGCGAGCAGCATTATCAATTGGTTCTGATCATAGGAGGAAAAACAAGGGTAGAGTCCCTATACTCTTGCATAGTTCAAGCATCTTTTCTTTCATCACCTTTTTTAGGTGCGTTTCGCCTTCAGCATTTCTATTATCATCGGTCTATCCATCTGTCCGTCCGCATGTTTGTTCTCGGCTTCTACCAAACGGATTTTGATGAAATTTGATATTAAGGACTTACAATCAAAGATAATAATAAAATCGCAAAAATGAATCACATAAGCCAATCAGGAGTATCACTTTATTGTCGATAAAAAATTAAATTTTCGTCATATCTCGTAAAGTATTCCTCATATCAAAATATTTTCCAAATAAAACTTTTAGAACTGGTAAATTAGAGTATATCTTTTCCTATACATTTCTATCATTGGAGTAGCCATTATCAAGAAAATCAAACAAGAAAGTCCTAAATCCAGTTTAACTTAGAAAATTTCTTGCATGGTTACTTCTTCATTGTCGCTAACATAAACAACCTCACAAACAAACGTTTAATTTACTTAGGTGTGCATGCAGTATTATTAAATAGGAAGAAAATGAATTATTTATGATGAAGAAGAGAACCTTAAAATGATATTTACCTTACGTACAGGTATATTATTTCTTTCTAATATTCCATTGCACGAAACGTGCCCATTTGTGATACGCTGTACACTTTTCTAACTTGTTCTTTGTCCGTGAGGTCATTTAGCCATGGTTTGCTTTGTGCCCCCTTTGGCCCTGGGTCCCTATACCACGCAGGGGCTGTGGGGGTGTCCGCTGTTACTGGTTTTAACCTATCACAAATATTACTCGTGCAAAAGTGGACCCCCCAGTTTTTCTCTAAAAATTTGATATTGAAAACTCTACCTATACTTGAGTATACTATATTGTATTTCAGTTAAAATCTCAAATTCAAATTTTCTCGTAAATACAATACTTTTTCCTATACTATATATGGAGAAAGAAAAAATGGAAGATTACAAGAAGAAACACACTTCCGGTTGACCAGCTACAGGTAAAACCATTTCAGACCTTGAATCACTAATAAAAAACTTAGATATAAAGTTTTTGTAGGATTGATTACAGTAGAGTCCTGATAATGTGGGTCTCGGTTATCCGAGGTTCCATATTATCTGAGGTACATGAGAAAAAAGTAATAATTATCATTTTGAATATTTACAATTGAAAAGCATAATATTCGATATACAGTGGAATCCCCATTTAACATTTACGTCAGGGACAAGTTTTTTGTACCTTAAATCGAGTATTACATTAAATGGGAGTTATCTAAAATTGAAAGACTAAAGGGCAGTTCATTAATGTCAAATATGTTTTATTAGTTAAAACATAAATATAGGCGACTCCAGAGTCTCGTTGGGGATGCGTTCCTGAAAACGTGTTCGAATCTCGAATATTCGAGTGTCGAACTCCGTTTTACCATATACTTGCATGTTATAATCGGGGGATACGTTCCCGCATCTTGGGAAAAAGTCTCCCCTCACGTTCTATAAAGATAAAATAACATTACTAATATGTTAATACAACAATATTAAATTATGAATAAATTATATAATAAATATTTTAAATGTATACCTTATTTTTTGCACTAAAAAGGAAAAAATAAATCTGTGTTTCGAACTTCAAAGATAGATGTATGCAATATGATTTACAGACAGCCCGGTCCGGATCGCGCGAATCGTTTGTCACAATGACTCGTGCGAGCTGGATAACATAACTGTGTACATCTATCTATACATACAACTATTTATCACAGCGAAATTAATATAAAAGTTATTAAAAATATACAAAATAACTTAAGAATAAAGAAACAAAATTAAAAATATTTCATAGCTTTTTCAACTGCGCATACTGGACTTGGTTTATTAATTGAGAAGTTGGAAGATTTTAGTTGGAAGAAGAGGAGCTATTGGGTGGGGAACTGTTTATTGTTTTTATCAAATTACCTGTATTTATCACGTTCTAGAATTTTTTCCTTCTGATTCACATAACTGCTAATAGTTGACACATTCCTAACGATCGTACGATTTCAATATGGCTTTCAGTATGTGTTTCTGACACTGATCATCTACCCAAAGTTTTAAAAGTTTTTCCATTTTAGGAATAACAACACCGCATCTAAGACTGTTTATTGATGTTATCAAATTATGTGAATTTATCACATCTTCTAGAATTTTCTCCTTCTGTTTCACATAAGTGCCAATAGTTGAAGGACAAATTCCCAACGATCGTGCGACTTCAGCTTGGCATTCACCTTTCTCAACACGCTTTAAAATTTCTAATTTCAATTCATAACTATGAAACTTATGCCCTCTTTTATTTGATTCCCTTGCATTATCACTATTACATTTCCTTTTAGATGCCATGTCAAGCGATAAATTTATAAATAAATCAATAAAATAAATAAATTTAAATAAAAGATTAACAGAAAAAAGTGAAATCAGCACAAATTCAAACAATTAGAGCAGATATAACTATGTCTACACCAAAACTAAACCTCGTGTTTGGTCGGAACCAATAACTACGCGAAGTTCATTACGCATATATTATCGATCGGCGGGATCAAAATCTCGAATTAATCGAGACTCGAACAATCGAGACTCGGGAGTCGCCTGTATTAAGTGTCTAGATAATTATGATCAATTTTTTCATTCGTAAAATTTCACAGAACGAAGATGGTTGAGAATAATACCAACTGTAAGTCCTCCGGCGAAGGTGATTCTTCTAGCTTATGGTTTTTTTGCGAAATTAGTGGTCATTTCATGGCTGTGACCCTCATTGCACCTCCTAGCAGTGAATTTGCGATCTTTAATTTTTCCGAGACAAACTTTCTTAAAACTTTAAAGCAAATAAACACAATCGAAGGGCTCCTATATAGGAGGAATCAACCAAGCATGCACTTCCATTCACTTTTTTAAGTTTGCATGCTATAATGAATACATGATATAATTGGGCTCTTATGGATTATATAAGATTATACAGGCAGACCTCGTCTTTCGCGGGGGTTACATTCCTGAAAACACCGCGAAAGATGAAATCGTGAAAGAGAAGTAATTAAGGCAATGGGAAATACAGGGTTCAGTTCCCATACCAGCAGAAACGGATCATTTGTCCTCTGTATTGGTGACTGCAGAACAATAGAGAAAGAGATGGAAAAATTAAATTCTATGAAAGTGAGTCTTAAACAAGTTAAAAGAAGACGAAAAAAGTATCAGAAAATAGTCTTATTTAAGTCCCATAGTAGAATTGAGAAAAAAAAGAACAGGTTGCCTAACTTGCAGGGGCTAATTCCCCAAATATGGTAGACCGCGTACCGCGTCTTTCTTGGGGTTACATTCCTGAAAACCTCCGCAAAACTCCACCAATAATAAATGATGCATAAAACGCAACACTTAAGCGTTTGAACTATGTCAAACCTGAGCAAATAACCCAATGATCCTGAGTCAGAAGGGTCAAGAGTTCAGTCTTTCCCCTCGGGATTTCCCTGTTGTAATAAAGACAGAAGGCTTCTGCAACTTGTCATGCGCAAAGGGACACAATAGTGTGGGAGGATTGCATCCTAAAAATATTTTAAAGTATGGATAAAACACATACACGTGTCTTATATACTTTTAAAAAATAGATACACGTATCTATTTTTTTTAAATTACGTAAATATTTTTACATATCAGAATAATGTAACAACATTTTTCAGGCCTGACTATGAGAGAAAATGTGGGGAAACCTCGATTCATTCCATATATAGAAAATTTCGCGCAGCCTTTTCCGTGATTTTTTCCACGAAACAGTGAAAATTAAGACCGCGAAATACAAAACTGGTCGCAAATGCGGAACCGTGAAGGATAGAAACACACGAAAGACGAGGTCTACCTGTATAAAATATTTATGAGTTTCGAATAATTATCCCTCAGCGAAGCAGTGTGGTGAGCGTTGGCAGACATTTCGACGCCTGTTATCGGCTGACGGTGCATAAAATGGCAAGGTTAACAGTTCTGTCCTTTTAGTCTCATTTGTTACATTTTGGCCCTTTATCCGAAGTGCAAATTTGATTGCGTGTCTTGTGCGGTGTAGGGAAATGCTACAGTGACTGACGAGTAAGAAAACATCCAAAGTTTTAATAACATCGCCACCTCGCTGTAATAATAACATTGTTGTGAATAAGACTTCCCTTTTTTGGGAGGATTGTCTTCCTTTCGGGTTAACAAGGTAAATATGGCTGTGGTAAACGTGGGTGGCCCAACTAGCTAACGCATCATGTTAGTGAGCGAGCGCCTGCGAACTGAATTGTAAAAAATCTGTGTTCACATGACGACGTCATCGCAACTTTTTTAAAGTATGTAACAGATTAGGACATTTTAGGTGGATTGACAAAACAGCACGACTAAATATTAATTCTTTTGATTTTATTTAATGCAGTAACAATGCCAGTATGTGTTGCGCCATTGATGGTTAGATTGAATTAATATATTACATCTCCACCAAATGAAATATATTCTCAAGTCATGGTGTAAACGCACCTGAAATCGGGGTGATGCCCTGCAAGGGACCAGAATTTTGTCCCTTAATTGCGGGCAATTCACAAAATCGAGAAACACTAAATTGGGTGATACAATGCATTATTTATATGGAGCTTTGGTCGGGGACACAAAAAAACCACCTTAAATGCGGGTAAACCTTAAATGGGAGAACCTTAAATCGGGATTCCACTGTAACTGTATCAAATAAACACTAAACTTAACTATTTGGGAATTTTGATAATAAATCCAATTTATTTCACAGTAAACTGTTTCTACTTTTATTTATTTCAACATATAGTGCATCTAAGGTATGTATTTTTATATACAGTATATAGGCCTACATAACGATAATAGATATTGGGAAAGTATGTGACGCCTTTCGTTAGTGACACTGCACAAAAGTCGTCATGCATTTCTGCAATATGAGCAACATTCCATATTATCTGAGTTTTTTATTATCCGAAGGTGGTGTGGTCCAGTCAACCTCGGATAATAGAGACTCTACTGTATTAGTTTTTGAGTTTTAGAGCATTCACAAAATTCTTGAATTTGATTTTTTTCATGAATACAATACTTTCTCCTATATGGAGAATGAAAATGACTTTAAGAAAAGTTGTCGGATGAAGTGTGCACCTTCCCTCTGTTGTTCATTTGAACTCTTTTACAATGAACATAATAATGATAATGATGATGTTCACATACAGCCATACCCTTTGCAGGATTCCAACCCACAACTCAACCACTAGGAGGGAAACTCCTCTACCAGGGTCAGCCTCAAGTAAGCATGTTTGTTTGTTACTGATTCATAGCAAGCAAAATATTCCAAGTTTAAGCATTTAAAGCAGTCATTATGGTGACAGATGAAATTTTTACATTATAAAAGTTACATTATACATTGAAAGTTCATAGGAAGACATAAAGTAAGAAATGAATTATAACATACTGTTAGATACCATACTCTCCATATTTTCACTGTAAATTTGGTCATATGTAATATGAATACCTGTAGGACTGTCAACATCAGTGACCTTCTTTCCATCAGCATAAACTGCATACCCAGTCACAGGTGCACCATTTGACGTTCCTGTTCCTGATGAGGTACTTATTGTTACTGGCAGCCAGGTGACAAGGAGGGTGCCATCCTGTGGACCGGCCTCCACCTGGATGTCCACAGGAGGGTCTGGCAGACCTGCGGTTGGCGGTCTCAAATCATCACCTCCGTTAGCATTAACTCACCCCACTTCCCTTCACTTCCTCACTACTACTAATGCCGTTATTAAGTACGTATCCAAAAGTTAGCTGGAAAAGTCTTGCTGATATGTAAAATAATAATCAATTTGGGAACAAAATTCTGGCACGTCTTAGTCAGTATAGATTTTAATATCATACCAAAATGATGAAACAATTCATATGAAGTTACGTATCAATCCAAACTTTATTTTGAACTTAATTTGAATAATACAAATATAAACAAAGCCATGCAAAGATGATTACAGGGCACATTACCAAAAACAAACTATTCTAGGAATAGGTCAACATATTTCAAGATGCACCATAATTTTTATAAATTATTTATTGGTCAAATTTATTTGGCGACTGTACTAAATTAACACCTTCAAAAATTGTGGCAACATACTCCTTTCATAATAATTCTTCTATTGCTCTAGGTTTTATGCTCCTTAAAATTTTGTTATCAATAACTTCAAAGAAAATATTATTTTCAAAAGTGAGTATATCACAAGAATTTTATGTGTGTAAAATATAATGAAAAATGTATACTACTGTAGTTAAATTTATATGGACATTTCCAGCATAACCTGCAGTACCCTTTCTACTTCCCCAAAAACAAGTAAATTTACATTATTAACTTTGCTTTAAAGGCTACAGATGAACATAGAGCATATAGGACTAAACAGGACAGAAATAAGTTTATTAAAGAAATTTCAGCTAGTCTATAGAAATTGAACCTCTTAATACAATTTCACAAAAATTAAAAACACTAGAAATATTATGACACACAAGCTGTATAAAGTTAGATGCAATTTATACATTGATACTTGGCATAAATGAGGGAATGTCATTATTTAGAAGTAAAAAAAATATCATAGCCTTCAGCAAGTTAACATCCAACTAAAAATTTTTTTATCATCTGAGCTAAGTAGCATAGAGTAAGAGAATGGTGCAGAATTCCTAAATATTACATGAAATCACTATTACAATTTAAGGATACTTTAATGTCCCTAACCTAGGCACAGTCATGATTTGAGAATGTATCATTTGCATGGAAATTAAGGTGCAAAGCTTGGAAATTATAAACAAATGTCATTTATCTACACTGTCCGTAAACCACCAGAATCGATTAATATGGTTTTTTGAAGAATGTTTCACGGTTCTACGACAACTTGTTGCAGTCAATTTGTCGCAAGACAACTCGTCGCACATCAATTCGTCGCATGAACTCGTCGTGAGTCAATTAGTCGCAGTACAAACTCGTCGTAGGTCAATTCGTCGCAGGACGAACTCATCGCGCATTGCCCCATAAAGGTGTAGGGGTTTTTAAGTTTGCTTTTTAAAATTACTTCCCGTCAAGTTTCGAACTCGTGATTTAAATTATCGTAAAGATTTAGCGTTAATTATCAGTTGTTATCGAAAAACGTTTAATCAAAGCCAGTGTTCAATCATGGACAACGTTGCCTATTCACGAGTTTCATGCTTACAAAACATAAAAGTAAACATTTCAGAAAGGCGTAATTACACAAGAAATGAAGCTGGATTTGGCGAAAGTGATATGATAGGAAATCAAATTATCGTTATATTTGAATGAAATGCACTTGGAATTGGATTGTTTACAAACAAATTTGATTAACTGTTAAGAAAATCTAAGTGAAAAAGTATTCTTTATAGGTGGTTTTCAGTTTTTCGTAGAATAAAATGTTTTTGTGCATTCTACATACGCCCTAGAATTGGCAGCGAAACTAGATTAACAAAATCCATTGAAATTCTACGGGCACTTACACTTCTTTAAACATAAAATGTCGTATCTTGGCTTCTATTAATCCAATAGGGACAGTTATTTTTATTATGCCTCTTGAAAGATTGCATATTACAACCATATAAGTCAAAAACACATATTATCAATCAAACGCCTTTGAAAAATTAATAACTTTACTCATAAAACCTTCTGCTATCTGCGTATTTATTTCTCTTTAAACATAAAACGTCTTATCTCGGCTTCTATTGATCAAAAAAGGACAATTTTTTTGTTGTACCTCATGAAAGACTGCTTATAGCAATGGCAGAAATCAAAAACATATATTATTACTCAAACGCCTTTGAAAAACGTATAACTTTTCTCATTCAATGAAATTTTTGCTTGGGACATGAAAAAGTCAGTCTGCGGAAAACTTTTTCCCTAATTGAGTTAGAGTGATACTAAGCGAAGAAAATGTGCATAAATGTTTAAGTTTACTTTTGGAAAAGACATCAAACCAATATCATATGTAGTTCTCATGATATGGGTGTATAAACAAAAGCGCGGTCTATGCCGGCTGAGAAATATTTTCACGTTGTGCCTTCTTAACTTTTTTAAACCGAGGCTGCCTATAGCCATTCAAAATATTTTGTGGTACCTGCTTTATAATTCAACTAATAAAAGCTGAGCCTTATTAATTTTAATTTAAATCACGAGTTCGAAACTTGACGGGAAATAATTTTAAAAAGCAAACTTAAAAACCCCTACACCGATATACGGGCTTTCTTTATGGGGCAATGCGTGATGAGTTCGTCCTGCACACGCGCGCACAGATACACACATGCGCACAGACACACACACACGCACAGACACACACACACGCACATGCGTGCGCGCAGACACACGCACACACACGCACGTGCACGCACACACACGCACACACACATGCAATGCATATAACCTCTAAACCCACATCCTCCGCATGCGAGTCAGAGTTACTAAACACTATGCAACGGCGACTTCTTGCACATGGGGCTTCGTAGTAGGCCCATATAATATGCCACACACACTTTTCCACATTATTCACAAACCCTTGAGAGGCACGCCTTCTCACTTCATAATATTTCAAGTTACGATGCACAGCATGCCCTGCCAAATGCTTGTCGAAATCGGTGTTCCATGACGCGTATGGACTCCTTGTAAGAATTTAAAATGACATACCTTAAATCAAATGGAAGGCAAGCAAAATCATTTTCATATATATATATATATAGACTACGGAAGAGGAAAGATAAGTAAGGATATTTAGGGCAACTAGGTGTTGAAGGAAACCCGGTGAACACTTACCGAAAGTAGAGCGCGGGCGCGCGCACACAGACACACATATACATACACACACACACAGGGTGGGCCAAAAGTCAGGACACACTCAAAAAACATTTTAAAAAACAGTAATATGTATTAATGTATCTAACAAAAGTCAGTACGCATAGAATAGTTGATACCACGCCATCACTTGTCGGCCAGAGTATCAGACAGTCAGTATCGGTTTGTCAAACAGATATTTATTATACTTTTAACCATAATATTGGTAAATAAATTAATATTGCTGGTTTTTTAAAATGTATTTTGAGTGTGTCCTGACTTTTGACCCGCCCTGTATGTGTGTGTGTGTGTGTGTACACACACACACACATGTATATATATGTATGTATGTTATGTAATAATTCTTAATATACTGAATTAATGATAGGTATTCATTACATCTTACCTTTGAATCGTCTGCAAATCAATTAAAATAAGCAACACAATAACATTAACATGCTATTTGACATTATAAAATTACACTACAATTTGTGCAGTTTCTAAATAAAATTCACAGTAGACTATTATAATTGCACTAGAGATAATCTATATAATATAATATTTCAGAAAAATATAGTACTTTACTCTAAAATGCAATTATTACATTAGAATTTACATACCACATCAAAGCATTTTATTGTAAAAACTTTTCTGCATTAGTAAAAAATTTTAAATTGCCTAGTGTAAAGTTCATAAACGAATTACCAGCAGCCAATTTTTATTATTAAAAAATAGAAAATAAAACATCAACTAGTCACTAAAACAGTGCATCCTAATGCTGACAAGCTTTCACAGTAACTGATAAAGATTAGTGTTTTTCACATGCTATCAGATAATAGGGAAACACTTCACAAGTGGTACAAGTAATACAGTTCATTAATAATTACCAAATAATTAAAAAAGGAAAATTGTATCACCTTTACAGCCTTTCCATGCAAGCACATAAATACAAGAAAAAAAGTATGAATGCAATGTTCTAGAGAGCAGCTAAAAAGCTTTATTATTAGACAACTTAGGGCTAAGGGTTAGAGAGACATTTTGGAATTTACACATTCAATTTTAATCTGGGAAGGCCCAAAGGATTAGAATACTGTATGTGTGTAGATATATTCTTTACAAGCTGGTTCAAAAACTTTATAAAATGAATATATATCAAGACATTCATTGTGTCAAAATCCTACTCAATGGGCCATTTGTTTTGAATGCACTTAATTTTTCAATTAATTTACAGTTGTTAAAAATGAAATTATTTTAAAAGTAATTTTTTCTCAAACAAATATTTAAAAAAAACACTGAAAACAGTAAGAGTGAAAGCAACCACAAGTACAAGAATGACTGACCATCAATTAAAATTGTTAGCATTAATCACAAGTATCAAATAATTTTCCAATAACACACAGGATTTATCTTAATGTGAAGTCAGTTTATAAGATTAATAGCTTATGGTAATATATCCTTTTTACTTTGTACCTATTTATATTTATAACTATAACTAGCATTTATTGTTTTGGGGATCAATATTACACCAAAGACGTGAAATTTTTTAAATATGTTGAAAAGGGCTCTTATAAGACAGAAACAAGACGATATGTTAATGTTGGTTACCTTTTGGCAAAGTGCGGAAGTCAATATGACAGGAAAGCCTTTCAACATGTTGGCTGCTTTTTTCATCAAAATATGGAGCACGAATGTTTTTGGCACGTACTGTTACTCTGTATGTAGTGTTTGGGGCCAAACCTAAAAAAGATTTTAATTTTGATTGGAAATTTGAAAATGCATTTTAACTAATTAAGGATAATAATTAATTGTGATTTTAGCACAAAAATACAAAAATCTTGCCAACAATGAAAAAACATTAGAACCAGCCATGTACTTGCATTATAAAGACATAACATAGCCAAAGGATACTTAAATTGAAAACTATAAATAGAATTTAAAAGACGTATGTTATGACAAATTTTTCTTTTCTGTGAGCATAGCTAAATTTACTAATAAGTTATATAAAGTAAAACATTTCTATTAAGTACATAGTTTCTTCTGTAACTCTTTTTATACTATTTTAATTATAAGAACTATCACAGATAAAATTTCGAAATAGGGATTGATGATTTATATAAAAAATAATTTTGAATGTAATACAAAGAAAATTAGATTTTAAAATATGTATTTTATCTAATATGTACATGAAAGTTAAAAAATTAAGTAATAATCCAAAATCTTCCTAATACACTGATGCACTGATAATAAAATGTCATGTTTGTATTAAGAATTCCAAAATAATTTTAGGCAATACAATGTTAAGATCAGCTTTTTTATAATTTTACTGATATACTTACCAGTGATAGTGTGCCTGTATACTCCAGCTTTAACTGTGCGCACTTCAACGTTGTTCACACATACGACATGCTGGTAATTGCTGTTGCTAGGCATCCATGAGATGACAGCAGATGTTGATGTGACATTAGTTGCTTTGACGCAAGATGGTGCCAGGGCCACATCCTTACCGATCATCATGGTGCATGCAGCATCACGAGATGTTCTTCGATTGGGTGTGATTGAGCGAACACTGATGCGATGAGGCTGCAAACATGCCCAGCCCACGCATACACCCAAAACCCACCCGTGTACACACAAGCGCGTGCACACACAAACACACACACACACCCAAACCCAAAATGAGCATGCAAAACAGGAGTAATATTCTCATATGTCCAAGAAGTTTAATAGAGATAACCTTGGACATATCATTTTTATCAGTAAGTGGCTTTTATTTTATATACATACATGCATACATACATACATACATACACACACACACACACACATATATACACACAGGTAGCAACAAGGTGTTGTATGGAGCCCAGGGGCCATTTACCTAAATTGGTGAACTGCTTGGGATGCTGAAGACACACGAAAAACAGAAACAAACGAAAAACAACACAATTTTGAGAAGCTTTTTGGCAGAGGCCCTTCTTCAGCAATGGAGAAAAACGTACTTAAAATATATATATATATATATATATATATATATATATATATATATATATATATATATTTAGGGCAACTAGGTGTTGAAGGACAGCTACCCGCGGCTGTTCATGCAAATAATCATGATCTTAGTTTCAATGTTTGTTTCACGGTGAGGGCAATTCGCTCCCTCCTGGACGACACTTCTGCCCCCCAACTCCGTCAATGGGAACTGGCCCATATACAAATCTTACACTCTTTCTCTCCTCCCAACCTCAATATCCGTTAATATTTCCTTCTTTACATCCTCTCTTCCCCCCCCCCCCCCGAATCAGTTATCTCTCTCTTGTGCTGACGAAGAATATATATATATATATATATATATATATATATATATATATATATATATACATTTTTAAAGTTTAGCATTTTTACAATTTAAAATTATTCCCAATCAATTTTGTTCAAAATCATATAACCGGATCCTATTTCAACTTTGTAGCTCATTTAGAAGTGCATTATAATTTTATTCTTCGCATAGGACAATTATTTGGCAAAACAGTCACTAAGATTTAGAATTTTAACGATATTGGATTTCTCTTTCTGTTGTAACTAAAAACCTATAATTCTGCCAAATTTCATGTTTGTATCTCATTAAGAATTGCCGTATCATTTTCACACTGGTATGGGTCTTATATAGGCAAAACCACCCTTAATTTTTAATAGGTGGTTCTGCCCCTCTTCGGCCCCATATGAGTGTGATAATTGTAAGGCACTTCTTAATGAGATACAAATTTGAAATTTGGCAGAATTATGGGTTTTTAGTTACAACAGATGGAAAAAATCTAACAGTGTAAAAATTCTTAATGTTAGGGGCTGTTTTGCTCCATTATTGCTCCATACGAGGATAAAATTATAAGGCACTTCTAAATGAGCAACAAACTCCAAATTTGATATGGTTATATGATTATGTAAAACATCACTTGGGAATAATTTGAATTTGTAAAAATGTTAAAATTTGAAAATGCTTGGAGAATGCAAGCACATATTAACTAGTATATATATACTAGTTGTTATGTATATACTAGTTGTTATGTGCTTGCATTCTGCAAGCATTTTCAAATTTTAGCATTTTTACAAATTCAAATTATTCCCAAGCGATGTTGTACATAATCATATAACCATGTCAAATTGGAGTTTGTTGCTCATTTAGAAGTGCCTTATAATTTTAATCCTCGTATGAGGCAATAATGGAGCGAAACAGCCCCTAACATTAAGAATTATTACACTCTCAGATTTTTTCCATCTGTTGTAACTAAAAACCCATAATTCTGCCAAATTTCAAGTTTGTATCTCATTAAGAAGTGCCTTATAATTATCACACTCGTATGGGGCCGTAAAAGGGCAAAACCAAACATTAAAAATAGGAATTTTTGCAATTTTACAATTTTATCTTAGTTTGCCATGAAAATTCTATAATCGTGCCAAATTTCAAGTCTCTAGGTCCTATGCAGCTGCCTCACATTTTTTGTTCTCGCATGGGGCCGAAAAGGGGCAAAACCGCCCTTTAAATATGAGAATTTTTGTAATTTTGTAATTATCTTAGGTTGCAATGAAATTTCTATAACCGTGCCAAATTTCAAGTCTCTGGGTCCTATGCAGTTGCATCGCCTATTTTGTTCTCGAATGGGGCAATAATGGGGCAAAACAGCCCCAAAAATGAGGATTATATCAATATCGGATTTCCTTCATTAGGTGTAGTTTAACATTAACAGCATTAAAATATAAGCCTCTGATTCCCATTAAAAGCTTACCCATATGAAAGGATAGCGCTTGTTACCAAGGAAACCTACTGTTAGACCCAGAAAAATTAGCAATTTTTTGCGATAAAAACTATAAAATTACGCTAATTCTACTCGGATTTGCATTCCGTCTTCAAAAACAAGAATCTAAAATTTATATCCTATCCGACCGTTTAAGTCTCGAGTTTGTATCTTGACGGGAAGTAATTTTAAAATGCAAATATAAAAACCTCTACACCAATTTACATGTTTTCTTATGGGCAAAAAATGGGGTAAAAGGGGCCAAAATAGCCCTTCAAAATAGTAATTTCGACAGTTTCGGATTTTTTCCTTCGGTTGTGACCAAAAACCTATATTCCAAGCAAATTTCAAGTTTCTGGCACATCTGGAAGTGCCTCATAATTTTGTATCCTCATATATATTGTGGCGAGCGGCGAGGCAGCCGACAGGCCCATTCAACAAAACCGTCGGCGAGAGAGGCGTTGACGCCTCTCTCGAAGCCTCGAGAAATACCGGCGAAGAAGGCTCCAGAAGGATCGAGGGCTGACACGAGCAGTATAAAAGGGGAGCGCCGGACAGAGTCGGGGCACTGCCTCGGACGGCTGCCGAGAGGAAGGAACGAGGAATCGCCGAGGAGAGTTGGGGCCCTTCTGCTTCGGACGGCTGCCTAGCGGCGTGAGAGAGAGAGAGACCGAGAGGAAGGAACGAGGAATCGTCGAGGAGAGTTGGGGACCCTTCTGCGGACGGCGGCCGAGCGGCGGATCGAGAGAGAGAGAGAGAGAGAGAGAAGGGAGAGTTGGGGACCCTTCTGCGGACGGCGGCCGAGCGGCGGATCGAGAGAGAGAGAGAGAGAGAGAGAAGGGAGAGTTGGGGACCCTTCTGCGGACGGCGGCCGAGCGGCGGATCGAGAGAGAGAAAGGAGTGAGGCCAACACCACTTGAGAGAGAAAGAATAAACAAAATTTATAAGGGCTACCTTTGTTGTCATTTCCGTCGATCCATTCGTTACCCACGAACACGGAACATTTTGGTGTCAGAAGTGGGATCGGCGGTATGGACGGCATCGGTAGGTCCTTAGCAGAATTAAGTGTTGGGGAGCTGAGAAGTGAGCTGGCCAATCGATCCCTACATCAGGGTGGCAACAAAAGCGACTTGGCGGATCGACTGGCGAAAGCACTGAAAGATGAAGGCAAGGAGCCCGAGACCTTTGTTTTCATCGATGAAGCGGCAGGAGGTGGTTCGGCGGCCCTAGTAGAAACCGAAAACAGGGATGACCAAGAGTCGTCTAAAATAATGACTCTGTTGCAGCAACTAACTACGATGATGCACGAACAAAAGGCTGAGTTCCGTGACCAAAAAGCTGCCACCGAGGAACTACGAACTGACATCATGGGGGCCGTGGAACGCCTGGAGGCGATAATAGTTGGGAAGGGGGGAGCTCACGGAGGTGCCGATGCACTTTCTCGCCGTCCATGCATGGCGGAATGTCGTCAATGTCGCCGAATAGAGGACAAGGACAAGTGCGTAACCGTCGAACGGCTGCAGCTCCGAGCACCAGAAATATGGGACACTAATGCAATACAAAAGGAACAAGAACAGGATATGGAGGTAGGACTAATACTGAAATGGAAAACGGATGGTAAGCGTCCACTTTGGGCGGATATTTCCGACACTAGCGCAGAGGTAAAAAGTTACTGGGCACAATGGGACTCCCTGGTAGTTGAAAACGGAATACTCAAGCGGCGCTGGGAATCAGCAGATGGAAAGTCGTGCCGTATGCAGTTGGTGCTCCCGAAGTCTAAGGTGGCGGAAGTACTTCAGGAAATCCACGGTGGAGTGTCTGGTGGTCATCTCGGAGTTAACAAGACCTTAGCGAAGATCAGGGACCGATTTTATTGGCTTCACTGCAAAGAAGATGTGGAAAGATGGTGCAGAAAATGCGACAGCTGTTCCGCCACAAAAGGACCAGGGAGAAGAGCAAGGGGGAAACTAAAAATCTATAACGTCGGAGTCCCTTTCGAACGAGTTGCATTGGATATCGCCGGACCATTCCCACGGACGAAATCCGGGAACAAATATGTGATGGTAGTCATGGATTACTTCACTAAATGGCCCGAGGCTTATCCGCTACCAAACCAGGAAGCATCCACCGTGGCGGAAGCATTAGCAACAAACTGGGTTAGTAGATTTGGCGTTCCTAACGAGCTTCACACGGACCAAGGGCGGAATTTTGAAACGGGAATTTTTCAGGAAATGTGTCGTATTCTAGGAATGCGGAAGACCCGAACAACCCCGCTCCACCCGCAGTCAGATGGGATGGTGGAGCGTTTCAACCGGACACTGTTGGAACACTTGTCCAAAGTAGTGGACGAGCATCAGGATCGCTGGGACGAGCATATACCCCTATTTTTGATGGCATACAGAGCATCGGTTCATGAAACTACGGGCGAAACTCCGTCGCGAATGGTGTTCGGTAGGGAGATAAGGCTCCCTTGTGACATAGAGTTTGGTCGACCTGGGTGTGATGAACGCAATAGCAGCGAGTACATTGCGGAACTGCGGGAGAGAATGGCATGTGTTCATAACCACGCGAGAAAGCATCTTCGATTAGCCACGGAAAGAATGAAAAGCAGGTATGATGCTTGGGCGAACTCCTCGGGGTTTGGGGAGAGAAATCTAGTGTGGCTGTACAACCCCCAACGAAAGAAGGGGAAGTCCCCCAAACTTCAATCAAAGTGGGAAGGTCCGTATAGGGTCATCAAGAGAATTAATGATGTCGTCTACAGGATCCAGCGGAGCCCAAAAGCCAAAATGAAAGTAGTGGGCTTGCACCATATCACGGGGCAGAACCATAGCCGAGTTCGGGACGAACTACCATTTTTTTGTGGGGGGCAGTGTGGCGAGCGGCGAGGCAGCCGACAGGCCCATTCAACAAAACCGTCGGCGAGAGAGGCGTTGACGCCTCTCTCGAAGCCTCGAGAAATACCGGTGAAGAAGGCTCCAGAAGGATCGAGGGCTGACACGAGCAGTATAAAAGGGGAGCGCCGGACAGAGTCGGGGCACTGCCTCGGACGGCTGCCGAGAGGAAGGAACGAGGAATCGCCGAGGAGAGTTGGGGCCCTTCTGCTTCGGACGGCTGCCTAGCGGCGTGAGAGAGAGAGAGACCGAGAGGAAGGAACGAGGAATCGTCGAGGAGAGTTGGGGACCCTTCTGCGGACGGCGGCCGAGCGGCGGATCGAGAGAGAGAGAGAGAGAGAGAGAGAGAGAAGGGAGAGTTGGGGACCCTTCTGCGGACGGCGGCCGAGCGGCGGATCGAGAGAGAGAGAGAGAGAGAGAAGGGAGAGTTGGGGACCCTTCTGCGGACGGCGGCCGAGCGGCGGATCGAGAGAGAGAGAGAGAGAGAGAGAAAGGAGTGAGGCCAACACCACTTGAGAGAGAAAGAATAAACAAAATTTATAAGGGCTACCTTTGTTGTCATTTCCGTCGATCCATTCGTTACCCACGAACACGGAACAATATATATATAATATATCATGTGTAAGAAGCATCTATATATGATAGATATCATATATATAGGAGGATACAAAATTATGAGGCACTTCCAGATGTGGTAGAAAGTTGAAATTTGGTAGGATTATAGGTTTTTAGTCAAAACCAGAGGAAAAAATCCGAAACTCTCGAAATTCCTATTTTGAGGGACTTTTTTGGCACCTTTTTCCCCCATTTTTTGCCCATAAGAAAGCATGTAAATTGGTGCAGAGGTTTTTATATTTACATTTTAAAATTACTTCCCATCAAGATACGAATTCGAGACTTAAACTGTCGGATAGGATATAAATTGTAGTTTCTTATTTTTGAAGTCAGAATTCAAATCCGAGTAGAATTAACGTAAATTTAAAGTTTTTATCTCAAAAAAGTAGTAATTTTTCTGGGTCTTACAATAGGTTTCCTTGGTAACAAGCTCTATCCTTTCATATGGGTAAGCTTTTAATGGGAATCAGAGGCTTATATTTTAATGCTGTTAATGTTAACCTACACCTAATGAATGAAATCCAATATTGATATAATCCTCATTTTTGGGGCTGTTTGCACAATTATTGCCCAATTCGAGAACAAAAAAGACGATGCAGCTGCATAGGAGCCAGAGACTTGAGATTTGGCACGGTTATAGAAATTTCATTGCAACCAAGATAAAACTATAAAATTGCAAAAATTACAATTTTTAATGGCTGGTTTTGCCCCTTTTCGGCCCCATATCAGTGTGATAATTATAAGGCACTTATTAATGAGATACAAACTTGAAATTTGGCATAATTATGGGTTTTTAGTTACAACAGATGGAAAAAATCTTAGAATGTAAAAATTCATAATGTTAGGGGCTGTTTTGCTCCATTAATGCCCTATACGAGGATTAAAATTATAAGGCACTTCTAAATGAGCATCAAACTCCAAATTTGACATGGTTATATGATTATGTACAACATTGATTGGGAATAATTTGAATTGTAAAAATGCTAAAATTTGAAAATGCTTGCAGAATGCAAGCACATAACAACTAGTATAATATATAGATGCTTCTTACACATGATATATATATATATATATATATATATATATATATATATAGGAGGATACAAAATTATGAGTCACTTCCAGATGTGCCAGAAACTTGAAATTTGGTAGGATTATAGGGTTTTGGTCACAACCGAAGGAAAAAACCCGAAACTGTAGAAATTCCTATTTTGAAGGGCTATTTTGGCCCCGTTTTGCCCCATTTTTTGCCCATAAGAATACATGTAAATTGGTGTAGAGGTTTTTATATTTGCATTTTAAAATTACTTCCCGTCAAGTTACGAACACGAGACTTAAACTGTCGGATAGGATATAAATGGTAGTTTCTTATATTTTAAGGCAGAATTCAAATCCGAGTAAATTAGTGTAAATTTATAGTTTTTATCGGAAAGAAGTGGTAATTCTTCTGTGTCTAACAATAGGCTTCTTAGGCAACTGGCTTAAACCTTTCATATGGGTAAGCTTTTAATGGGAATCAGAGGCTTATATTTTAATGCCATTAATATTAATCTACGACTAATGAAGGAAATCCGATACTGATATAATCCCCATTTTTGGGGCTCTTTTGCCCCAGTATTGCTCAACACGAGAACAAAAACGCTGAGGCTGCTCCATATGACCTAGAGTCTTGAAATTTAGCACGGTTATAGAAATTTCATTGCAACCTAAGATAAAATTATAAAATTACAAAAATTTTCATTTTTAAGGGGCGGTTTTGCATCTTTTCGGGGCAAAGTAAGATACAATTGTAAAATTGCAAAAATTCCTATTTTTAATGTGTGGTTTTGCCCTTTTTCGGCCCCATACGAGTGTGATAATTATAAGGCACTTCTTAATGAGATACAAACTTTAAATTTGGCAGAATTATGGGTTTTTAGTTACAACAGATGGAAAAATTTGAGAGTGTAATAATTCTTAATGTTAGGGGCTGTTTTGCTCCATTATTGCCTCATACGAGGATTAAAATTATAAGGCACTTCTAAATGAGCAACAAACTCCAAATTTGACATGGTTATATGATTATGTACAACATCGCTTGGGAATAATTTGAATTTGTAAAAATGCTAAAATTTGAAAATGCTTGCAGAATGCAAGCACATATTAACTAGTATGATATATATATATATATATATATATATATATATCATTTGTAAGAAGCATCTATATATTATAGATATATAGGAGGATACAAAATTATGAGGCACTTCCAGATGTGCTAGATACATGTAATATGGTAGGATTATAGGTTTTTTGTCACAACCTAAGGAAAAAATCCGAAACTGGCGAAATTCCTATTTTGAGGGGCTATTTTGGCCCCTTTTTGACCCATTTTTTGCCCATAAGAAAACATGCAAGTTGGTGTAGAGGTTTTTATATTTGCTATTTAAAATTACTCCCAATCAAGATACGAACTCGAGACTTAAACTGTCGGATAGGCTATAAATCGTAGTTTCTTATTCTTGAAGACAGAATTCAAATCCGGGTAGAATTAGCGTAAATTTATAGTTTTATCACAAAAAAGTGGTAATTTTTCTTGGTCTAACAATAGGCTTACTAGGCAACAGCCTTAATGGGAATCAGAGGCTTATATTTTAATGCCTTTAATGTTAAACTATGCCTAATGAAGCAATTCCGATATTGTAATAATCCCTATTTTTGGGGCTGTTTTGACCCAGTATAGCTCCATAGGAGAACAAAAATTACGAGGCAGCTCCATATGATGTAAAGAGTTGAAATTTCATCTGGTTATAAAAATTTTATAAATAAAATAAAACACTGCGAAAATCCATATCTTTAGGGCGATTTTGCCCTATTTATAACCCATACAAGTGTGAAAATGATATGGCAATTCCTAATGAGAGACAAACAGGAAATTTTGGCAGAAATATGGTTCTTTATTTAAAACAGAAAGGCGAAATCCAATATCGTTAAAATTCGAAATCTTAGCAACTGTTTTGCCAAATAATTGTCCTATGCGACGAATAAAATTATAATGCACTTCTAAATGAGCTACAAAGTTGAAATTAGATACAGTTATGTGATTTTGTATAATATTCATTGGGAATAATTTGAAATTGTACAAATGCTAAATTTAAAAATGCTTACAGAATGCAAGCACACATTAACTAGTGTGTGTGTGTGTGTGTGTATACCGTATCTGCCCGAATACAAGCCGATGTTTTTTGTGAAATTTATCATGAGAAAATCACCCCTCGGCTGAAATGCGAGTCCGAAAAAAATTTGGGTTATGGTTAAATCTGATGTCTCTCATTGCCTTCGCGTTCAAATGATAGTACTATATTTTTCGAAAAGTAAATATTTGACCTGTGATGAATATATATATATAAATATCTAGGCGAGATCGCTTGCGTAAATTGACGATTACGCAAAATGCGTTGACGGCTTTGAACGCTCAACTGTTTGAATTTCGGTAAAACATGACATGGAACGTGTATAATTATAAAAATGCAGTTTGTTAAAGCAATGCATATGCTAATTTCATTGGAAATAGACTTGGATGAAAAAATATCTTGGCAAGATCGGTTACTATATTTGACCTTTTGTTAAAATGAAGATGAATAAAATTACTGCCACTGAATGTGGAACATTATTCAGCAATGCAAAATTATTAATTGGAGTAATATTTCAAAATGTCAACAACTAAACCATTTCCCCCACATTTATTCGTTCATGAATGCCCGGCGCACTTCAGCATAAAATCTACGAAATTTACGTTTTTGCCAAAAAAATTGTGGAAATTTTTGGGGGGTCAGTTTAAATCCGGGGTCGGATTCTATTCGGGCAGATACGATATATATATATACTAGCAGAATTTCCCATTGAATTTCAATGGATTTATTGTTAGTGAGGTTACTACAGCACAACATACAAACTCTTTAAAATACCTATATAGTAGATACTTTTTAACTTACAATTACCTTTTCTTAACAATTAATCAGATTTGCTTGTAACAATCCATTTCCGAACATACTGCATTCAAATAAAGTGGAAAGAACACGAAACGAACCAATACGAAAACTACAACAACCACCACGAAAAAAGAAATGAATTAAACGCTAACCAATACCCGGCAGAAAGGGATGTAAACCGACAAATAAATAATCGTGGAACATAAATTAAGAGTACAACCAAAGAATATAAGTTCAATGTAAAAACCACCAAGGAAACAGAAATGAATTAAACTCTAACCAATAGCCGGCATAAAAGGTGTAAACCGACAAATAGGTAATCAAGGAACAAAAATCAAGAGCACAACCAAAGAATATAAACATAGACTACAAAATGAACAACTAAGAACGAAAACAAAGAAAACAAACAAAGAACACAAAAAATGGACACGAAATGAAAGCAAATGAAAACAACAAACTAACCAAAACCAACCAACGAATAATCTCCTAAAGCTCAATGTATCTGATGATGGCGACTGACGCTTTCTATTCAGTTGCTAAATAAACAACCAACAATCACAAAATAGCGTGTCGTAGTGATGAGTAAATATTGATTACGTGGAATATGAGTTTGTATGTCAACATAATAACAGGAGAAACTAAATAAGAATACCTATTATTACTCTAAATAGATATAAAATTATTGATCTTAATTGTGTTTTCCATCGTAATAAATTGAATAATAGTTTGAGATATTCGAACAAATCGATTTTAAATAATGTAGTAAAATGTTTTACTTTTCTAATGTAATTAATTACGTGAGTGTATCGGTAGTGTTTACCTTTTACCCATGGAACCGCAGACACGAATTCTTAATTTTAGTTCAGAAGACATAATAAAGTTCAACAAAAGTATTATTCCAATAAAATCTTTCGAAATTCACTGCGTTACGTGTTCAAAATGTTAATCTAATTTAGTTCTCGTATTAAAATAACAATTATTCTAGATTGAGGCTTATTTCCAATTGATAAAACTCTCTTTTAATTCAAAACGATATTATATATTACAAAAAAGTATCTAATTATTACTGAAACGCAAAATGGATGAGCATAGGAAAAAACTTGCGTGTTAGCATGAAATACTCAAATCCGTTTTTATTGATAAACTGTTTCCATGATAAACAAACACCTTAACGACCCGTGTTTTTTAATAAAATCAACATAAAACAAAACACAAAAACTTTAACATAGTAATTGAATTATATATCTTCAGTAATTTTCACTTAAACAAAGTATGAAATAAAATAAGACAAAAGGCATATAAAAACAATTTAACTTATATCCAAACATACCTATAATGCGAATGACACGATTACAGAAAAAGAAACAGTTCACTAATGTTTATTCGCAGAATTAACCTGTGTATAGAAGACCATAGATAATGAACGAAAAACATATAATCAAATCAGAAGATATTAAATGAGTATTTCATCAGCTATTTCTACGTTTACGATATGCTTATAGTTCAAACGTAATTTGTTTACATCGGTTGCTAAGTATATCCAAATGCTGAGCAATAATGAAAAATAAGATTTTCCCTTCAATTCGTCTTATTTGATCTGTAAGCCCCTCTTTTAAAAAATTATTCCAAAAGAGGAGATAATTTACCAAAAAAAGTCTGCGAGAGCATATGTCTGCGATATATATGTAAGGAGTTAAAAATTCGAGAAATTTACGAAAAAATTTTAAATGGAAATCCCATATAAACGAAAATATTTTATTATAATTAAATAGTACACCGAATCGGTTTAAAAACCTTACTACACCACCGTACACATGATAATGGTTAATATGACACCTTCCTCTTTTTTCTGCGGTTTGTAGTTTCTGAGCCTTAGTAGAACATACATACAAACACCTTACTTTATAGATATATATAAAGTGTAAGAAGCATCTTTATATTATATATATATATATCCTTGACTGTTTCTCCCCCCGCTGGTCTCAACCTACGCTAACCTTATTGGCCATCCCCCTTCCGCCCCTCCTCCTATCTCTGAACTCCTCACATTACCCTCCCAACCCCACCATATTCCCCCAGTGCGTCACCTCAAACAGTACATTTTTCTCCATCGCTGAGTAAGGGCCTATGCCCGAAAGCTTAAAATTTGTGTTGTTTTTCATGTGTTTCTGTTTTTTGTGTGTCTTCAGCATCCCCAGCAGCTCTCCACTGCACTCCCTCCAACACCTTGTTGCCACCTTTTTATTACCTTTCCTTTGTTTCAAGCATATATATATATACAGTGGAACACAACACGAAAACGGATAACACGAAAACGGATAACACGAAATAACGGTTAACATGAAATGCTTGCTCAGTCCTTTCCGATGCCTATACTTTTCAATGTAATTTTATTCGCTTAACCCAAAAGGCTTAACACAAAATATGGGTTAACTCAAAGATAATTTTCAGTCCTGATAAAATAAACCTATGGGAAATTCTTTGGATAACAGGAAATGGCAGTTGAGACAGGGTTTCACTATCCACTCTTTGGCTCCTTCTCCATGGGCAACACCACCCCCACTGAGAATTTCCATTAACCCACTAGCACCAAAAATTACTACCTCACCCACCCTCCTTCTATGCCTATATCTGTCACTGACCATAGTCATTAGTAGTTCAAAGAATCCCAAACATGCAATATCAGTCTCATGGCAACCCTTGGAGAAAGTGCTCACCTAGATTAGGCTTTATTCCTGGCACCTGTTCCACAATAAACACATTCCTGGAACTTCAATCTTTGCACTTAAGAAAGGGACTCTGCTTCTTATTGGGGTTGAGATTGGTGGGTATATCCCAATACCTACTGGTCAACCAATTACATATTTCCCATAAACAAATCCCTCCTATTCCATTTACATTTAGCCAATTCCTTCTCATTTTTCTCCTCTCTAAATCCCTATAAATAACATTCATGAAATTCTAAACTATCAGTTGCTGCTGAATTTCTGAGTGAAACCGTTGGTGCACTTTAAATGAACGAAATCTTTCCTATTCATTGGAATCATTTAAGTTTTGGTTTTATATATTTATAAAAAATTAAATACATACTCCATATTAAAAATGGCCAATAAAGTCCGTAAGCAAAATGCACTATCGCTAAAAGTGAAAATGCAGCTTCTAGAAGTGGTTGATGCCGGTGATAGATCCAAAACCGACATTTGCAAAGAGTTCGGGATTCCAAATTCAACGTTGTCGATGATTATTAAAAATCGAGAAAAATTAACATCTGTTTTCAAGAGCAACAAGTTTGAACCTGAACGGAAGTGGCTATGTACAGCAAAGAACGAAGATTTACACACTGCACTGCTCATCTGCTTTAAGCAGGCAAGGGCACAGAATGCTCCTATTTCTGACCCTGTTTTGATGCTGAAGGCAGACACATTGGCTACAGAGTTCAAATCTACTCCTGGATGGCTAGAACAGTTTAAGAGGAATGGGATTGTTTTGAAGAACGTTGGCGGTTAATCAAAAGAGGTCTGATTGGATAACATCCATCTTGCCTTCACTACTGAAAGGCTATGCGGCTAAGGACATTTTTAATGCCGATGAAACTGATATTTTTTTTGCTGCCTTCCTAGCAAAACTTTGGATTTTAAAGGTGAAAAGTGTTCAGGCGGGAAAAAATCGAAAGAACGTATAACTGAGATGACTGCTTGCAATTCCGATGGCACGGAAAAATTGCCTCTCTTGGTTATCGGCAAGTTACTAAATACTCTCTGTTTTAAGAATGTGAAGAAATTGCCCGTCGAATACGCAGCAAATAATAAGGCTTGGATGACGGCAAATATTTTCAATGATTGGGTAAAGGAATTGGATAAGCGCTTTCAACGGGAGAAGCTCAAAGTTATTTTGTTTATTGACAATAGTCCTGCCCATCCAAAGGTGGAGAGAATGAAATCAATCAAATTGGTTTTTTTGCCACCAAATACCACGAGTGTATTGCAACCATGTGACCAGGGGATAATGAAAAATCTAAAGTTTTACTATCGTAGAGGATTACTGCTAAAATACTTATCTAGTATTGAATCTAAAAAGGAAATTAGACCAGTGACACTTTTGGACTCTTTACATGTGTTGCGTGCTGCCTGGAGGTCAGTAACAGCGAAAACAATTGCAAACTGTTTTTGTCATGCTGGATTCTATTTTCCACAAGCAAACGATCCTTTTGTAGATGAAGATGAAACTGCAGTGACATTGAAAACAATTAAGGACACATCTAACAAATGTGATATAGACAATATCTTCGGTCGAGTGTCTTCCATTGTGAGTTTGTCAAAGGAAATCACACTTAATGACTATATTGGAGTGGATGACCATATTTGTACTGCAGCAATTTTATCAGACAATAATATTATAGAAATTGTTATACCGGGGTTAACAGCAGAAAGTGAAAGTGACAAAAGTGCCAATGATGATAATGACGAAGTATTGTCCTCGCAAAGTACTGTGGATATCCTAGGAATGTTTAAATGTGTGCGGAGATTTTTAGAAGCTCAATCAGACGGAGAAAATATGTATGAAGTATTGGACAATTTGTGGAAAAGAAAATGATCGTTAAAGCAGTTCAGAAAAAATTAACTGATTTTTTTCCCAAAAAGTAGAGGAAGAATTGTCGTAACGACTTTAATATTACCGTATATACCCGAATATAAGACGACTCTGATTATAAGACGACCCCCCACATTTTTAACTCTTAATGAAAGGAAAAAATTTATTATGCACACAATGACAGAAGTTTATTATACCATTGAGTAATAAACATTGAAACAATTGAAATATGGAATTTTGATTGGGATTTTCAATTGAATATTTTGGAACAAATATTTGGCACAAATGTTATTAACTGGTCCTCTAAATTTTTATGTCGTCCTTCCTTAGGCCCACGAAATGCTTTCCAATTTGAACTTGCACACTTTAGCATTTCCTGTGATTTTTTCCAACGCTGCACATTTATCTCGGTGACACCAAACCTTCTTGCTGCAGCACAATTGTTAGTTTCAACAACATATTTCGCCACTAAAAGTTAAAAATTTGCATCAAAACTATTACGCAATGATTTCGATATTTGTGAAGGTGTAGAACCTCTCTTCTCAAAGTGGTCACCCATATTTTTACGTAAAACTGGATAGCTAACAATCACAAAGACTTTAATTCACATGGAATTTACTACAGTCATAGATGGTTCACTTTGTCTGCGGTCAACACACTATGATATCATGACAGGATCAAATTACATATGTTGGTGCAAAATCTTTCGCCCATTCAACCTATTAGTACTACTGGCAGTCCTCGACTTTCGTACATTCGACTTTTGTACATCAGCTGATGAAAAAACATTCAGCCAAGCCAACACTTTTAATAAATTACCAAATGAAGCAAAATGCATAAATATAATAAAATTCAAAAGAGTATTTGTATTCAAATACACTTGAGTCGAATCATTTTCTACTACTACTTTTAATAATCAATTGTTTCAAATGATTTTAAGAATCGAATACAGGCAGACCTCATCTTTCGCGGGGGTTACATTCCTGAAAACACCGCGAAAGATGAAATCGTGAAAGAGAAGTAATTAAGGCAATGGGAAATACAGGGTTTGGTTCCCATACCAGCAGAAACGGATCATTTGTCGTCTGTATTGGTGACCGCAGAACAATAGAGAAAGAGATGGAAAAATTAAATTCTATGAAAGTGAAACTTAAACAAGTTAAAAGAAGACGAAAAAAGTCTCAGAAAATAAAGTCTTATTTAAGTTCCGTAGTAAAATTGAGAAAAAAAATGAACTGAGGCCTAACTTGCAGGGGCTAATTTACCAAATATGGTAGACCGCATACCGCGTCTTTCTTGGGGTTACATTCCTGAAAACCTCCGCGAAACTCCACCAATAATAAATGATGCATAAAATGCAAAGCGTTAGCATTTCAACTATGTCAAACCTGAGCAAATAACCCAATGATCCTGAATCAGAAGGGTCAAGAGTTCAGTCTTTCCCCTCGGGACTTCCCTGTCGTAATAAAGACAGAAGGCTCCTGAATGGTGATGCCAGCTTATATTCTGCAACTTTTCACGTGCGAAGGGACACAAAAGTGTGGGAGGATTGCATCCTAAAAATATTTAAAAGTATATATAAGACACGTACACGTGTTTTATATATATACTTTAAAAAAAGAGATACATCGATTTTTTTAAATTACATAAATATTTTTACATATCAGAATACCGTAACAACATTTTTCAGGCCTGACTATGAGAGAAAAAGCTAGGAAAACGCGATTCATTCCATATACAGAAAATTTCGTGCAGCCTTTTCCGTGACTTTTTCTGCGAAAGAGTGAAACATAAGACCGAGAAAGACAAAACTGGTTGCAAACATAAAACCGTGAAAGATCGAAACACGCGAAAGATAAAGCCGCGAAAGATGAGGTCTGCCTGTATTTCGATTATAGCTATTCGATTCTTCCCATCTCCAGATATGTCTGGCTTCGGTTCCTCTGTCAGTCAAACTATTACGCACCGCGCGATTATAAGACAACTAACGATTTTTTGGTCATAAAAATTGGAACAAAACCTCATATTATATTCAGGTATATACGGTAAATTAATTTGTTTTAAATGTAGTTATGGCATGACATTATTGTTATTATAATTATATGATAAATAAAATATTTAACTAAATGCAATAATTTTGCTAATTACACAGCAATACTGATAGATCATAGTAATATCTTAGATTGGCCCGGTATTATGTTATGCATTGAAAATGAAAATTTATCTTAAAAAATGTTAGCATGAAATTTGGTTAACATGAAATTCGGCTAACACAAAAGGTTTGTGCTGGTTCCCTGCATTTTGTGGTAACCGATTTCCACTGTATACACACACACACATACTTAAAATGCAAATTCAAGGATAGTAGTTTTGAAATGGTATATTGCAAGAGCAGATGCCAGAGTATGCATCACAAGAGAAGTAGATGGGTGACATTCACTAGCAGTCAGGATTAATTAATTCAGAAGTTGCTGATTATAAAAGTTAACAAATGTTATTCTGCCCTTTACTTGACCAAGAAGTTCTCAACCTGTGATCCACAGACTCACTCAAGTTTTCTGTATTAGAGATAAAAAATAAGTTAAAAAGCTTGAAGCAATTGTGGCAAAGATGGTACAATAACTCTGGTCATAAAAGAGTTGATAGCTAGTAAATGGAATATAGGTGCCACATATGATAAATGGTGGTCTTGCAGTGTTATTCTGTTTTCTTGTATGGTCTATGAAAACAAATGATTGAGAACCCCTGGATTAAGCAATTAACCATGAGTTGTGTCAGCATGGCTAAAAATAATGAAGAAATTAATGCATTTGATACAATTAACCTATATTTCAAGTAGCTAAACAGATATTATCTTACAGAATTATGATTGCAATAATTATTTTTAAAAGAGCAAAAATTACAATTGCAATTCCAAATCACTGAAGTGTTAGGTTTTTTATTAAATTAATTACAATAAAGGAATTTTAACTACACTATTTCAGTATTACTTAATCCTGTAAGAGTGAAATAGGCAGATGGGAAATGCTAACAATGAAATGTTAACCCCTAGCATCCTAACAATGAGTCTGACTCGTAGTGGTAGCGCAATGTCAAACAGCTACCTACAAGCCACACTCATAGCTATGTTCAAGGTTAAGCTGACTGCATAGTTGACATTGTGCTGAATAGATGGCTGCACCATCCAATGCAGGATGCCTTCAGCCATCTTTTCATGCCTTTACACCAGATGGCAGCAAAGTCTGCACAATGCCGTGTAAAGTAGGACACAAGAGGTTGACATGAAAATTTTTGCCTCTTTTATTTTTCCCAACTGCAAACTCATCTCATATGAATATCCTGTCTTTTCATGTGTTAAGAAAAAATGAATATTGGCAACAATATATGTGAAATGAAAAACTTGATACTTGCATATAAAAATAATTGAATTAAATACTATAACAAATAAAGACATTTATAAAAGTGTACTATGTGAATATGTAATTCTAGTTCCATGAAGTGACAATAACAAAACCATACCAAAGGAGAAATACTGAAAATGCCAAAACTTCACGAATTACAGAAGAAGAATTGTGAGGGGAATCTGTCAAACCAAATTTCCCAAAGACTTGCTCAAAGTATTTAAATAACTGATATGTACAATAAGTTCCAAGTATGAGCATAACTTTATCGATTTAGATGCTAATAAGACATACCTATTATATATTATTTGCTTAAAATATACGTGCCATTAACACTATTTTTTTTGCCTATCAAAGGGCTTATGAGTGGAGAACAGACTTTCCAATTAGAATAACACTTTCAGAATTTACTTGGTCTAAGTTTTTGACTGAACAAAGTCTACAGTAACATCACAGGTTTAATTCCAGGAGCATTTCTTCTCTCCAGAGGATGAGGGGAAGAGATGTGGTGAGAGAGATGGGGAGAGAGACGTTGGTAGGTATATAGGGAGTAGATGTTTTGGAATTCCTGTTCCTGCTTTCTGGGAATTTATTAAAAAATTTTTATTCCAGATTACCAGGAGAATTTTTAATAATTCCCAGAAATTATTTTGTTTGAATTTTGTGCCATTTTACGATTTAAACATCTTGAACAAATATGAGATTTAGCAGTAAATTTATGAAAACATTAAAATATCATTTAGAACAGTGATGTCCAACTGGTAGCTTGCAGGCACCTGGTAGCCCACGAAGCTTTTTTCAGGTGCCCGCTGAGCAAATGTTGGTCAATACAAAGGATTCTTTACTCACGTTGTATGTATGAGTGTGTACAAAGTCTCTGATGCTGTTATATGAGAAAAACGACAAATGTAGCAAACAGTTGTGCACCCAGGGATGTGGCAACTGGGCATTTGCCCCCAAAAGACGGAGTGATCGAGAAGGCGGGGCCCTTGAGCCCAGATCCTTAGTGTTCGGGATAAGGAGCGGTCACAAGGATATCCCAATGAGCCGAATGTTTTACTCCCTGTAAAGGGCGACTCCTGCCACCCCCACTACAGTTAATGGTTGGCGCGGTACTCCGTGTCCTTGTTCCAGACTGAGTATTTTTATCCAAAGAAGCAGGTTTGTTTTAAATACCATCTGCCCACCTTCCATAAAATCTTCTGTAAGGTCTGCGAAATTAGAGGGCCAGCCGCTCGTATGCACTTCCTCTCTTATGCAGTAATAAAGGCTGCTGTAGTGGGGGTTGTTTCACTTCCTCCAATATATTTTGCATTTCTTTCTCATTGTCTCACCAGCACATCCATTTCTCTGCTACTCTGCATTGCTTATGAATGGTCCTCCTATTCATCAGTTTCTTTTGCTCTGTCCAAGTGCTAACATCTTTCAGTGAGTCGTCTATTCAAAACAGTTCAGCGTTTACTAGAGTGACTTATCGTTCTGGAATAGGTTAGTATTTATTTTCATTTATTATCCATATAATATCATTTATTTCTTAATCTTATTTATTCCATTCTATATCTTAATATTTTCTGACTTTCTTTAGTTATTTTGACTTATCATACTTTTAGAAATTAAAGAAACGAAATTACACGAATGGAATTTCTTCGCTGATGAATTGTGAAATTCGACCCTTATGATCAGTCGCTTTATCACTGGTTCGTCTTCATCACAAAAAGGAGATTTCTAAAGGTGAGTTTTAGTTTCTATTTTCTTTTGTCTTTGTGAAAGAAGCAGTTAGCTTAAGAGCATCATGCCATTCTGATTGTCTGAGATTTTTAATTTGCTTTTTGCAATTAATTTCCATCAAATTACAAGCTACAAATGTTTACACTCACCACAATATAAACTGAGTTTGGTAACTTTACTGTACGCCACAAAGTAAAAATTTATTTAAAAATATTTCAAGGAATACGCCCGCAAAAATGGTTGAATACCACCGCGTCAATATAACTTTCAGTGAGGGTGGCCACTGCATGTGAAGTGGAGCGTAAGACAACTGAGTTTGTATACAGGGGCGGGTTAGGCAAGTACCTAGGGCACCACAACCTAATGGGCACCAAACCAATTTTTAAAGAAATACCCACTCAATACTGGAAACAAGTGATGAAAAAGTGCAGAGTAATAAGGCATACTTTTTTCTAAAATTTAATTAGAGGCGTTCATTTATTATAACCTATGTTAGTTCGATCTTTGAAGATGGAAAATCCATTATTGACATTCGATGTAAGTAATTTATCATATCTGATCGAACAATTTACGTTTGTGAATGAAAGTGATGTAGAAATTGAAATAATTACTATCCGAAGTTATATTCGATTGAAGTCTATTAAAATGTTAATGGTAGCTTGTGGAAAGTAGTTGACCCCTTGATATATCCAAACATTAAGAAATGCACATATAAAGTAAAATCGTTTTGTGGATCCTCATACCTTTGTGAGATGGCATTTTCACAGATGAATATCATAAAAATCAAACACGGCTCATCTTTCTGAGAAGCATTTGAAGGATTGTACGACACTTGCTGTGTCTCCATAGGTACCAGATTTTTAAAAAGTGTCAGAAAATGTTCAACCGTAAGTGCCACACTTATATTGAAAATTTATTTGTAATGGTATTAGAATGAAAAATTAGAAATTTCAGTCACTCTGTATTTTGATGTAAACCATTTTTATAAACTTTATTAATAAAAATGGACTATATTTAGATATATTTTTTGTCTAATAAGTTTTCTACCAGGTATGATCCATGAGTTTCTCCAAGTTACATGAGGAAGGGGCCCGCCGTGAGTTTTGGGCAAGGTAAGTAGCCTCTGAGCTTGAAAAGGTTGGACACCACTGATTTAGAAGGTGAAAGAGCAAGTTGATATCTTTAATGAAATATCTAAGAAATCCTCTATGAATTAAAACAAATCCAGATGATATATTTAAAAAAATAAATTCAAAAAATATAATTATAAAATATTCCTAAGATACAATAAAAACAATTTGAAGATACATACAGTGCCGTAATTAAGGCAGGAAAGCGAGGCATCTGCCCCAGGTACAACTAAGCAAGGGATGCAAAAAATCCAAATAGTAACTAAATAAACTAGAGAAAATACCGTATTTTCCATCGTATAGGACGTGATTTTTTTCAAAAAAGTTAAGTTCAGAATTGACCCTGCATCTAAAGCGGCGAAAGTCAAAAATATTACTAAGGAAAATATGATCCTTTTTAATGTTTAGACAGATCTATGGTCTGATTCAATCCCAGTAGAATCCTAAAAGATATTTATTATAGTTCGGTGTTACTAAAAACAAATATAAATTATTACAAGATAAATGAAATAATTAATAACTAAAGATAAGGGAGCACAGTGAATACAGTTACACAAAATAGAAAGGGATCCCAGAAACTTCGACACCACTCTTGATATGTGGTCTTGCATGTCTTCCATTTACAGATTCCCTTAAATGGAAACTTTGTGAACCTGAAAATGTGTTGATTGCATAAAAACTGATGCTTCGAATAACTATGCCTTTTTATATATCGACTACACATATAATAATGCACGAAATGCACAAAGTAATACATTACGTTAGCGAATAAGTCAAAATTCTAATGTTGGCTTCACTGCAAAAGATAGCGTTATCATATGTAATATCAGCCATATCCGAAAAATACATCTGAAACCTTGAAAGAAAATTTAGAGTATTGTTAAACATTCTACGCCAATTGTGAGTGATGAAAATATAACAACAACAAGCCATATCTGCATGGTGAACAAGAAATTGTTTTTTCATTCAATAACTGTGGTAACAGTAAACAGAAAATACATGTATGAGAAGATGCACAAAAATAGTTTTTTCCAAAAAAAATCCCTTTTGAAATAAGGGTGCATCTAATGTGACAGTGCGTCTTATATGATGGAAAATATAATAATTTCTTGAAGAGAGGGTGCATATTTAGTATAGTTTGTCCCAGATGCTAAAATATCTAGTTACGGGGCTGGATACATATACTGACATTAACGAAGAAAGTGGAAAATATTCCCGTCTTCAGAGGATGAAGTCAAAATTTCACTAGTTGATGCATTGCAATATGAAATTACAGACAGTTTGAAAAGTGCTCCACCCATGAAGGAATAATACAGTACGTACATTAATCAAAGAATTTAATTTATATGAAAAAAACTAGAAAAATAACACGAAATTTATTGTTGTTATTTAATGCATTAAAACCCTACTACTACCAAAGGTGAAAGTGTTTTCCACAGCAAGCAATTTTGTGACCTGAAGAAGAGCTAATCTGAGTAACAAATCAGTCGATGCCTAGTGCTTTTTAAAATATTTTTTAATAAACAATTATGATTCATGATGAGAATATGAATTAATTCTTTTTATAAGGTGTATTGTTAAGAAAATAACCAAATCTGTATATAAATATCAATTGCTTGGGATTTTGTTTTTATTTTATTTATTTATTTCGTTTTAGCCATTTTTTATTTCTATAAAGGTGGCCAACATCTATTTTAAATTACTTCATGTACTTATTTCAGTTATAATTATTGGCATTACATTTTGTAATGGGATTAATATTTACATTTTGTATAATTACGATGTACTGATAATACATATCCTGTTTCAGTGAAAAAGTTTATTTAATAATAAAAATATTAACTCTTTACAATTCCCGGGTTTCCCAGGAACTTTGTGAATCTAATTCCTGTTTCCCGGAAAAAAATATATTGCTGGCAACCCAAAACTCTAATAGGTAGAAAGGGAGAGAGAATTAGAAAAGGGCAAGAGGAAAGACATAAAGAGGTATACAGAGAAAAATAGAGGGAGAGTAATGGATTGGGAGAGAAAGAATGGAGAAGGGTGGTGGGAGGAAAGAGGGAGGGAGAAAGAGTGAGGGAAAGGAAGGAAGAGAGAGAGGGAGGGAAGGAAGGATGGAAGAGAGATTTATTTTTGTTGAAAAATTGCATACATTATGTAACAATATTTTAATGGTAAAACACATACCTTTGTGATTGGCTAATTTATCAAAGAGAAATCAATTTTTTCTTGCCTACTCTGTCCCCTCTCTCCTCCTCTCATACTATAACTTTGTCTAACCTGACAAAATTCTTCTTGGTTACTAAGTTGCTTTTCTTCAGCTACTACTTGTTAAATTATAACAACAAATTAATAGTGAGCATAGCTGCAATGGGCATACTGGGATAAATAGAGATGATTTTTTGTATGTGTTTCTGTAATAATGTACGGAATTATATGGGAGAATGAGAAAACTGCTTATAACGCAAAAAATTTTCATTCTATTTTGACCAAACTTTCAGGAATTACTTGACAATGCAACTTTTAAATTTTAATCAACTCGCTGTCAACATGAAGTAACGAGCTTGATTCCAGGATTTCTTCTATTAACGTGACCAACATAGAGCCAAAACATAGCATACTAGCCTGTTTTTGTTAACATTTTGAAATTACCTAGAATTGTGATATAAACTCAGGACTTAAACCAAAGAATGCCTAAATGAATCTATTATATTAATTTGCTAATGATGAAGCCATGAAGTCATCTTGATCGATTACAAATGTGAATAATTCGATAAAGAATTGAGATAGAAACTCTAAATTTAAAAGTTAAATTTATATTTGTCAATCCAAAAGAAAAATCATTACCAGCTTCAAAGAACATCATATTTTTTAAATTGAAATTTTGAAAAATCCTGCGTAGCAACTCAATCCCCCCAAGTTTTTCTCTAAAAATTTGGTCTTGAAAACTCGAGTATATAAGGTACATTTAATGTTAAAAAAATTTCACATCTGAATCTAAAATGTTAACGCTGCACCCTGGATGTATAGCATACATTTCCCTCCCATGACTTTTCATACACAAAGGAAAACATAACTAATGTACTGTAATGCATTGAATAATATTTATAATACAGCATATCTTGTTTCAAAAGAAACAAGTAAGATACCCTTGAAGCAAGAGGTGGAAGATCATTTTCTTAAAAATTTGCAGGGTTCTGGTGGCTTTAGGGATTTTGGTTTAGGGGCTGAAACAAATGAAACTTTGGAGGAAAAGTAGCATTGTTAAATTTGAAGCAACATGCAACACCATCATCAAGTGATGTTGGTGGTTATTCATCCAGTCACTACATATCACTCTTGTTATATAGTAAGGATGGCAAATACGTGGCACTCTTGCAATTTTATTTGGCATACATAAGCTTGTATTTTCAGTATAAAATATGAAGTTTCTAAGAGAAAGAGTAAACTAGTGGCACATGAAAAAAAATTTGGATGATTCACATTACTTTCTTGGCATGCGAGACAAAAATGATTTGCCATCCCTGTTATATAGTGTTATAGGGAATAAGTTTAAACTAGCTGTACCCATGCAATGTTTACATGGATATTTTTAACAATTAATTTATTGATAATAATGTGAATCAATTAATTGTGCAAATGATATCCCCAGAGAATACTATTCTATTTAAGATAACTTTTACTATATTCTTCCCTCTCTCTCCCACCCCTCTCCCCCTCTTTATCTCTCCCCTTTCATTCTTCCACCTCTGTTCTCCTTTTCCTTCCCTCCCTACCCCCTCTCTCCTTTTCCCCTTTACCCTCTCTCTTCATTTAAACGGCTTATAAAACACGTTAATTTTATGCTCGTAAGCTATATATGGTTTTACAACAATAGGACTTGGAGCACGACAATGTCAGTCATTAAAGTATTTATTGTTAAAATGGCAAATTTATGTGCATTAAACTTAAAATTCGGGCGATTTCAAATCGTAAACAAAAAAAGACGATAAGAATCCTTGATAATTTTTCTTTAAAACGATCCAGGTCCAAAGCTTGTATGCCAATATTTTGAATATATATATGAGCAAATGTATGAAAGCCTGCATGCGGAAAAGCCGAGTTTTATGTCATCTTATGGAAAATATAAATGATTCCTAAGATTCGATCCCGGGACTTTATGAAAATGAAAATAATTTTCCAGGGACCTCTTTGCTAGTAGAAACAAAACACTACCTCATATCTCTATGACGAACGGTTCTCAAGATTCAAAATTAGATAAAGGATTTATATATTTATAATATATAGACATTTCAGACATATCATATAGGAGGATACAAATTACGAGGCATTTCCCAATGTGCTAAAGACTTGAAATTTTGCATGTAGGTAGGCCTAGTGGCAAAACCGAAGAAAAAATTGAAAATGTCAACGTTTATTTTCTAGCCATTAAAAAAATCTCAAAATTAAACAAACTGATGAATCCGTGGCTAGGTTAGACCAATGTGGAGTCGAGAGGAAGCATTATCAACACTTAAACTGACGAACCTGCGGATTATGAGGCACTTCCCGATGTGCTAGAGACTTGAGTATACATTGGAAAATATAGAAATTGTAGTTTCTTATTTTTGAAGAAGAATTAAATCCGAGTAGAATTAGCGTAAATTTATAGTTTTTATCTAAAAAAGTGGCAATTTTTCTGGGTCACAACAATCGGCTGCAGTGGCAATGAGCTCAATGCTTTCATATGGGTAAGCTTTTAATGGGAATCAGAAGCTTATTAGGCACGTTTTGCTATCAGCGTGAGTGCCTATTATCGTCAGTCTGTCCATCTGTCTGTCTGTCCATTCATCCGCATGTTCGTTCTTGGCTTCTACCTAATGGTTTTTCATGAAATTTGATATTAAGGACCTACAATCAAATATAATAATAAAATCGTAAAAATGAATCATATACAACAATCAGGGGTACCACTTTACTGGACTAAAAATAAAATTTTCGTCATATCTCGTAAAGTATTGCTCATATCAAAATATTTTTCAAATAAAAGTTGTAGAACTTGTAAAGAAGAGTATTTTCTTTCCTATACATTTTTATCGTAGGAGTAGCCGTTATCTAGAAAATCAAATGAGAATGTCTTAAATCGAGTTGAACTTAGAAATTTTCTTGCATGGTCGCTAACATAAACAATCTCACAAACATGTTTAATTTACTTACGTGTGCATGCACTATTTTTAAATAGGAAGAAAATGGATTATTTATGATGAAGAAAAGAACTTTAAAATGCTATTTCCCTTACGTACAGGTATATCATTTCTTTCTAATACTTCATTGCACGAAACGCACTCATTTGTGATACGATGTACACTTTCCTAACTTGTATTATAATGCCATTAATATTAAACTACGATTAATGAAAGAAATCCGATATCGATATAATCCCCAATTTTGGGACTGTTTTGCCCCATTATTAACTAATACGAGGGAAAAATGATGAGGCAGCTCCATATGAGCTAGAGACTTGAAATTTGTCACAATTAGAGGTTTTCGGTTACAACCAATGGATATAGAAATTTAAATGTTTATTTATTTGGCTGGTAAAAATTCACAAATGTTAAACAAATTGACTAATGTTTATGTACTTCCAGCAGCAATTAACATTGAAAATTACAATAAAGTTTATTATTGTGATCGTTAAAAATTCATAAAGTTTAAAAAATTAAATCAATATCAATGCATTTTTAGAAGGGCTACATCCTTAAAGTATGGCAGAAATGAGTGGCAGTTGCATTAAACATTTGAAAAAATATAAAATTCTTAATATTGTATTTTTTCCCCATTATTGCCCCATCATCATCATCATTAGGTTCTCTGCCCTTGGGCAGGTCCCTGGCACCAGCGTTGTCTCCATTCCTCCCTGTTCCTTGCCAGTTCTTTCATTTCCTGATATCTACCCCTTCCTTTTAGGTCATCAATCATTTTTATCCTCCTACGTCCTCTCTTCTTTCCTCCTTCTACTGATCCTTCCAGCATCGTCGTCAACAAACTTCCTCCTCTCAAGATGTGCCCCAACCAATTACCTTTCCTCTTCTGAATTGTTTCAAGTATCCTTCTCCTCTCTTCCACCCTTCTTAATACTTCATTTCTTATCTTTTCAGTCCACTTAATTTTCTCCAATCGTCTCCACACCCACATTTCGAATGCCTCTAACCTTTTCTTATCTCTCTTTGTTAACGCCCATGTTTCACATCCATAAAGTAGCACACTCCAAACATAACACTTTACAAGACGTTTCCTCAAATTTAATTCCATTTTACCACACAATAACTGTTTTTTCCTATAAAATGATTCTTTTGCCATTGCTATTCTTGATCTTATTTCTTTTCCGCTCTTCCAATCGTCTGACAGCAAACATCCTAAATATCTATACTGTTTTACTTGCTCAATCCTTCCATCCTTCATTAACACATTCATAGTTTCCTCATCCTCTATTCTCATTACTTTGGTTTTCTTAATGTTCATTTTCATACCATATTCCATCATCTTATTTTCTAGCTTGGTAATCATTTCCTGAATAACCTTCGTTTCCTCTGCCAGGATGAGCATATCATCAGCAAACCTTATACAATTTATTTTTCTACCTCCAATGCTAATCCCTTTATCATCATCTATTCCGTTGTTAAGCATATCTTCTATATAAATATTAAACAAGGTAGGTGATAAGCAGCACCCTTGCCTCACTCCTCTTCCTAGGTCAAACCATTTGGTCTGTGCATCCTTTATCCTCAAGACTGCTTCCTGTTTCATGTATATCTCTTTAATTAATCTTCTATCTTTCCAGTCTATTCTTTTTCCTTTTAATATTTCCATGAGTTTTACCCAATCCAGTCAGTCAAATGCCTTCTCCATATCTATGAAACATAGACTAATTCCTTTACGTCTTTCTATATATCTCTCCCCAATCATTCTCATTAGCCCTATTGCGTCTCTTGTGCCCCTTTTCTTTCTAAATCCAAACTGCTCTTCTGCAACACTTTCTTCCATTTTACTAATTAATCTCCTATTCATGACCCTTAAAACAATTTTTGCTGCATGTGAAATTAAACTAATTGTTCTGTGTTCACTGCACTTCCTGGTTCCCTGTTTCTTTGGAATTGGAATCATGACTGTTTTAACAAAATCCCCCGGCCACTTACCCCTGTCATAGATTATATTGCACAACTTCACCACTTCCTCTAATCCTTCTTCATTAAGGCACTTAAATAATTCTATTGGTATCTCATCTATCCCCATGGCTTTCCCACCCTTCATATCTTTAATCGCTTGTAGAACCTCTATCTTTAGTATTGGTGCCCCTAATTCATCCTCCTTTATTTCATCCTGCTCTTCAATATAGAGATCCTTTGGTTTCTCATTTGTTTCGTACATCTCCTCCATATATTCTTTCCATCTATCAAGCACCTCCTCGTCCTTGTATAGCACTCTATCTTCTTTATTTGCAATTTCCTTTAAGCATGCACTTGTTCTCCACCTATCCCATGTTACCTTTTTAACTTTCTTATACATGAGGTCATACAGCCCCTTCCTCTGTAGATCCTCTATATCTGAGCATTCTTTCTCCAGCCATCTCTCCCTTGCTCTCTGGGTTTCTCTTCTTAATTCATTATTTAGCTTCCTGTATGTCCTTTTACTGTTTTCATCATTTTTATTCTTATATTTTCTTCTTTCATCCATTTTTTCAAGCATCTCCCTTGTTACCCATGGTTTCTTTATCCTCTTTCCGCTGAAAAACCCAAGAGCCTGCTCTGCTGTTTTCTTAATAGCATTCTTAATCCTATTCCAAGATTCCTCTACATCCTCCTCTTCCCCCTTTCCTCCTTTCATTGCTCGAGCTAATTTTTCACCTATTATTCCTTTCCCCACAGTTGTTATTTTCCCTAAGTCCAATTTCCTTACTATATTTGCTTTCTTAATCTTTTTTAAAACTAGTTTTACTTCTGCCAGGAGGAGTACATGATCACTATCAATGTCTGCTCCTGGTAGTCCATATACCTTTTTCACTCCATTCCTATTGCCCCATGAGAGGGTTAAAATTATGATGCATTTCCAGATGACCTAGATGCTTCAAATTTGGCACGATTATAGGTTTTTAGTCACAACGAATGGGGAAAATCTGACATCACAAGAATAAGATAGTACACAGTTATATCTGTCGAATGAAGCAAAAATGAAGTAAATCGGTCCATATTTACCTATGTAGATGAATGAAGAAAATCTTGCACATTGAAAAATTGAAAATTATGTGTAAACTGTTTCTTAGACAAATTGATAATCGTAATGCAGCAACAGATCATATTTTGGAAATGTATGATTCAGAGAATACTGTCACCATGATTAAAATTCAGTGTAAATTTGTAAATGAAAGATGCACCGAATATATTAACCTCAATAATTCTATGCAAGATACTACTTATCCCTTTGCACATTTGTTGTGGGAAAAGCTGCAATGTATTAAATGGGTATTAATAGGAAATGCTGATGATGTTTTTTCCCAAGAGACAAGTGCATTGCTTAGTCAAGTTGAAAACAGTAATTTGAAAACAGCACTTGCCGATATTCTTAAATCTTCTGCATATAAAAGTCTTAAAAAGTTAAACCATCATTTAGCTCCTGGACCATCAATGGTTTTTATGAAGTAGCTAGTGAATTATTTAACCCAGTTATAGTGTGCGGCAAATGCAACATTGACTTTGTAACTTGAGTGAAAATTACAGAAAATTCCCTATTTTGCATCAATTACTGAATCTGAATTGATAAAAGCATATAAGCATTTCCATAATCAGCTTATTAACAATATTAAAACTAGTTTTAAACCTGATATATTACAAATGCCTGTGTCTTACAGACTGAAGGTAAGATTAGTACTGTATTCAGCACTCACACCCACGAACCCAATTAACTTCAAATTGGAATATTTAGCAGTCATTCACCGCAAAACATTAAAATATACATTATTAATAACTAATAGCTAAGAAATTGATAATATGTGTATATTCAATAAAACCCTATGCAATGTGAATACCAATGTGGCATTTTCATTATTCCGCTTTTTTTATGTCGAATCACAGGGATTACAATTTTGGTACATTTGCGATGTTAAACATGAGTTTTGTCCCTAATGAGTCCGTTGAATTGCACAATTAATACCAACGAACATCATAATTCTGGTAGGTAGCAAAAATTATATAAATACCGTTATATGTATTGAGATTGCAATGCCTACAAGAGTGAAAATATATGCCTAAACTATCTGATATAACATTCAGGTGATTCAATATGAAAAAATGCACATGCAACGTGTGCAGTGCACTTTGATAGCCTAATTAATGGGACCACTGACATTATTTGTGGTGTCTTAAAAAACACACACGCACGCACGCGCATGCACACACAGTAGAACCTCATACATCCGGCACTCGAAAATCCGGAATTATCAAAAATCCGGCACTTTTTGAAAAGTGCACTTTTTTAAAATTATTGCCGCGGGTAGCCTAATCCACTATGGAACAATAAATGCACCTCTTCGCATAAAAATTCGCGAATTCTAGAACCAATTTGACGGCAGCAGTTACATTGTATGTGTGAGTGAGCCCAATTGTAAGCTGACCAATATATGTTGGTACGTGTTAGGGAATAGTTTCCACAGTCACATTGTATAACTTGTATACAGTCGCGTGTTCAGATTCGTAGCGATCGCATGTGTCTTTCATTAGTGTGATATTGCTCAAGTTCATATTGGAATGTCTTCAAAAAAAAAGCTGAAAACCCCTCCAGTAGTATTATGAAGCGTAAACATAAATCTCTTTCTATTGAACAAAAAGTAGATTTATTAAGAAAACTTGAAAAAAGTGCTTCAGTTAAGAGACTTTGTGAAGAATATAGCGTAGGCAGTTCTATTGTGTATGACTTGAAGAAACGAAAAAGTGAGTTGCTGACATTTTATGCAGAGAGTGACACTTCTAAGGTCGAAAAACATTACACACTTCCAGGATAGGATTTCGATAGAGTATTGTTTGAATGGTTTCGACAAAGAAGAAGTGAAGGTGTATCGGTATCAGGCCTATTGCTAATACAGCAAGCAAAGAAATTCCACGATGATTTGAAAATCAATAAAGCTTGTGATTTTTCGCAAGGTTGGCTTCATCGCTTCAAGCTTCGCCATGGAATACGAAAATTAGCAGTGTCTGGCGAAAAACTTAGTGCCGATTCAGATGCTGCCGAAACATTTGTAGAGGAGTTTACCAAGTTAATTTCGGATGAAAATCTTACTGCAGAGCAAATATATAATGCAGACGAGACAGGATTATTTTGGTTATGTCTTCCTCGGAGCACTCTTGCAGCTGCCGATGAGGATATGGCATTTGGAGTGAAGGAGTCAAAGGAGAGGCTGACGGTTCTTGCGTGCGCAAATGCAGCAGGTACGCACAAACTAGAGCTAACTGTAATTGGTAAAAGTGCACACCCTCTTGCTTTAAAGAGTGTAAAGAATTTTCCTGTCAACTACCGTGCTAATAAACGTGCATGGATAACTTCTCAATTAATGTTGGATTGGTTTTTGAATTATTTTGCACCGGAGGCACGTGCTCATTGTAAATCTAAGGGACTAGGTGATGATTGTAAAATAATTCTGACATTAGATAACTGTCCTGCCCATCCTGATGCATCACTTTTGGTATTGAGTAACGTGCGTGTGGTTTATTTATCTCCAAATTGTACATCTATTATTCAACCTATGGATCAGGGAATATTACGCTCACTAAAATGCTATTACAGACAGCAATTTATGCAGAAACTGCTTGTTGCTTGCAATACAGGCGGAGGTGTTGACGGATTTAAAAAAGAATTTAACATTAAGGACTTGATTTGGACTCTAGCTAAAGCGTGGACCGATGTAACGGCCGCAACACTGAAAAATGCCTGGCATAATTTGTGGCCTGCAAGCATGTTTGAAGAATGTGATGAATCACCACCAGATTTTCTAGGTTTCACTGTTAGTGACAAAAAGAGTAGTAGTAGTAATTAGGTTTTTGAGGTGCGTCAACAGCTAAGGTTATTTTGCACCGTCGAATTCTGTTAGAGAAAATCAACATACACCACAACATCCATGCCTGAAGCGGGATTCGAACCCGCGACCTTTGAGTTAGAAGGCAGGCGCATTGCCTACCAGTCTAACTCGGCCGGCCTGTGACAAAAAGAGACTGGTGTCTGAAATTATGGAATTTGCTACGGGATCGACGAATAACGCTTTCATGGAGGGTATGGAAGAAGACGTTGAAAACTGGATGGAAATCAACTATGAAGTGCCTGTAGTGAATCAGCTAACTGATGGAGAAATAGTTAAAATGGTTTTGGAACCTGAACGTGAGAATTATGAAAAAAGTGAAAGTGACGATGATGACAATGCAGCTGCAAACAAGCCTTCAATAGACGGTTGCATAGAATTAGTCACTGATACAATATCGGGTTAAGAGCAGCGGTCATGCATCGAATCACAGGATATGATGAATTTGTATCTAATTAAAGATAAACTTATTAAGGAAAGATCACTATGTATGAAGCAATCTGTGTGATACGCTCAAGACAATTTCGCAGAAAAACCTTCAAAAAGCTTCCAACATGAATGAAATGAAACTTGCATTCCCGCAACTAAAGACGCTGTCTCGACCTTATCGTCTAGCCATCGAGAGTAGAAACAAGACGTGTAAATTGGTAAGTGTGCATTAAATTTGCTATGATCTTATTCCAAATACGTCCACTTGTTAACGATTCTTTCTTTTATAAGTTTTGGCGTAAATTTTGGATTTTAATGTTATGTATTTTATTTTTTTTACGTATGGGCCGTGTTATGGTATGAAGGTGCAGTAGCGTAGCCAAGGGTGGCAAGAGGGCAAGGCGTCTATTATGATTTATTTAATATTTTGCATGTTTATTTACATACATTTTGTGTATGTACTTCATATTTTAAAATATTCTGGCATGATTTCTGATTAAATTTTGAAATAAATTATATAGATTACAAAAAGCTTTCTTTTGTTTTATCCAGCAATAGGCCAATTTGCCCCTGGATACTTAGGCAATGTGCAACATTTTTTTAAATCCGGCTCGCGCTAGGTCCTGAGGGTGCCGGATTTATGAGGTTCTACTGTGTGTGTGTGTGTGTATATATATATAGGATTGCAACTAGTAGTTGAGACGGATAGGAGGGAGCCAGTGGACACTTACTTGGTGTTGTGGACGTCCATGACGATAGAGGAAGGCTTTTTCTTCGAGCTTTCGGGCATCCGCCCTTCTTCGGCACAAGAGTATTACTAAAACTAAACCTAAGTGTGTCCGCTAGGAGGTGGAAGTGGTCGAACTTCGGAGTTGGAGAGAAAGAGAGTCCCAGAGAGAGTAATTTACATTCTGGGAGGCTGAGGTCATGCGTTGATAGGATAACTAACAAGTCCTCTAGGTCTGGGTTGTGTCGAGACTGGGGAGGCATATTTGAGCGATGTTTGAGTATGGGGTCACCGCACCTAGGTTGGGGTTTTGCTATGCATAGAGGGGGAAGGGTGGGAAGTCCGAAAATATCGGCTAGGCTGGGTTTCTGGCCGAGCAGGGGTGGTGGAGGGCGTGGTTTATTACCCTGGTCGGGAGGGGTAAAGGGTAGTGGGAGATCCATCTGGAAGTCCTTGACACAGAGGGAGGAAAGTTTCCTCAAGAGCCAAGTCTTATGGCTTTCTTTTTGTGAGGCCGCGTCTTTATGCACACTTAGAATGTGTTCCCGTGAGGCCGGAGTTGATTTTTTGATTTTGTCTTCCAGGGATATGGCGGTATTCCGATGAAAGACAGCGAGGGATTCATATTCCTGGAGAACAGACCGGGTGAGGGAAATGGAAAAATTGTGCTGAAGGGCGGCAATTTTGGGTCGAATCTGGGGGGGAAGTCCTGCTAAGGGGATTTTGATGGTTAGGCCATTAGGTGTGATTCCGAGTGCTAGTCACGATTTAAGGAAGATAATTTGACAAGTGAGAGATGTGAATTTTTGTAGGTGGTGGCGTAAGAGGAGTAAAGGCCACCGCACACCGGGCGCTATACTATGAAGATATAATATAAAGATATATCGCTAACTTTTGTGCAACATGTAATTCAATGTAAGCCCGCAGACTGAAGGAAAAATATAGCGCGCTATAAACTATAAAATCCCGCTATATAGCACGTGTTGTGGTCTTGGCTATTTTAACAAAATATAGCAGAACTGACGCATGCACAGAATGCACGGGCAACCACGTGTACAGTGCTCCTAGCGTCATATAGTTGAAGTCTTTACTTGAGCAAGTATCGGGCTGCTTGTTTTTTTCTTATACAGTGTTTGACATGGAAGACACGCAAGATCTCTTCAAACTGCGTTTTTGTTAAACGAAAATACTGTCGAACTTTTCGTCATCGTTTTCTAGATCCTTAAATAAATGATGGAACTCTCCAAGTTGCTCTCTACTAATATTAATTTCATGAATCCACTTCCTCTTTGGCTTTAACCCTTAAACCGAAGTATCTACTTTTTGTCTATTATTAGAAGTATGTGTATGTCAGACACGCATATAAAAATATTCAATTTTTATAGTTTTATTATTAAGTGTAATGATACATTGAGCTTATTCATTTATTACATATAATTACTATTCGCCATATACCAATGTAATATCTACATATTAGTATTTAAAAATCTTTGCATTGAAAGTATACGTAATGTAAAAAATAGTTTGCGCTTACAAATCTCCACAACATATGTCACAAATCTTTTTGAAACATTGTAAGTAGATTGGCCTTTGACATTTTATGCATATATATCTGGTATTTCGATTCTGTGTATACGGACGTTAGCTACACTTCCTCTTTCTTTCAGGTCTGTCGCTCTCAGATTTCTGTTTTGGTTTCGGTGTGCTGTCCTTATTTGCTTCTTGTAAAACGCTTTCAATGAGTTTTTTCAAGTCTGAGCGCAGATTTGGAACAGCAAGTCTGTTTCCTAGGTGTGGCCTCAAAAGTACTAGAGTTAATTCTTTCAAAAAATTGAATCTCTTTATATTTTTCCGAATTTTTGAAACATAAGTAGACTATGTAACTATTCACCACAGATGTTTACAAACATATAAAATACTGCTAATGGCCAACGTCGACTTCTTCTGTTAGAAGAATAATTAGCGCATTTGTGATCCATTACATCGACGCCTCCTTTTGTTCGGTTGTAAAATCCCACTATTTCCGGTTTATTTGTGTCAATGCATGGTTGATACCATCAGCACCGCTTTATTCTTTTTTGGAACGTAACTGAGCAACGTGATATCATTACTAAATCCATGCAATGTCGAACCAACTTCTCTTTTCCTCGATGGTAAAAACTCTTTTGGGATTTTCGTTTTTTTCTCTTCAGTGTTCCTACGTACGCTAGCTTTTTTCTCATAATATTTGCACCAATTCTTTGATGTACTACCGCCTTCCGAGGTGCTAGGGCCTGCATCCATCCTTACTTCTGTAATAAATCTAAATTATAATTATATAATTCTACAAATTGTTAAAAAAAGAAATGAAAATAATATTTATTTGTGTGTCCACCAGACATGCGAAAAATATACATTATGAGAAGTAGGTGTCCACGAGACACTGTAAGTTTTGAAAAACGATTTCTTACGAACGGTTGAGAAATTGCGACTGCAAAAACGATGTATCATCCGCAGCAGGAAGTAATTTGAGGAAGGTACTGTGAGGTTTGGGCCGCCAGCTCAATCAGTGCAGCCACACTAACAAAATGAAAAATCGTATGTGGTTGTCAGACACATACTTCGGTTTAAGGGTTAAAGCCAATGTTAACAACAGATATGCCTCGGCCATTTTGTAGAACTAAGCGATTTTCAGGGAAAAAATAAAACATTATAGTATCTGGTGTGCGCATATTTATATCTTATCGCTAGCTATAACATCGCACAAAAATATAGCGCTATATAGTATAGCGCCCGGTGTGCGATGGCCTTAAGTCTTGCATAGTGAGACGATGTAAGGGGTTGAGAGATTGGAAAGAGAATAGAAGAGAATTGTCGAGAGTGGATAGATCGAAGACAATAGTGGTAAGGAGTAATGTGGCAAAACGATAAGGAAATAAGAGGAGATATATAGGATTGCAACTAGTAGTTGAGACGGATAGGAGGGAGCCAGTGGACACTTACTTGGTGTTGTGGATGTCCATGGCGATAGAGGAAGGTTTTTTCTTCGAGCTTTTGGGGATCCGCCCTTCTTCGGCACAAGAGTATTACTAAAACTAAACCTAAGTGTGTCACTGGGGGTAGAGGGGATGGGAAGAGGATGAGGTTCGTGGGAAGGAGGCTAGGATTTTTGAGGTGGGGGTGTCAACGAAGGTTTAGACCGGGAAAGAAAAGAGAGCGGAAATATATATATATATATGTTACGCAAGCGAGGACGACCGCCCCGGGAAGTGCTGCCAGAGGCAGGACGGTGAAGGAGAGTACTGGGAGATCACGTGACGCGAAGAGAAGAGTGTGTGACGGGACTCGTGGTAGTGTGGGCCGTGTGTTGGCTCATGGAAGAGCTTCTGCTGGAGGGCAGAATGCTGGTGTAATTCGGGTTTAAATAAAGTTGGAGTCCCTTGGACGTGTTGTGTTATTATCGGGTGTGCCTCCCCGAGGAAGAAGTTGGAGAGTGGTATAGTGTTTTCTGACAGAGTAGCGGCGGTATCGGGATCAGATAAGGATAAGAAGATCAAAAACCAGTTTTCGGAAAAGAGCACGTCGTGAGAGAGCCGACTGTTTGCCGATGAGGACTGTACTCCTCCGTAAGTACGTGAAAGAAAAGTGATTCCCGAGTGAACAATACCCCAAGTATAACTAGGGTTGTGAGCGTCGAAACAGACCTGAAAAAGCGAAATTAGCGAAAAAAAGCGACCGCATGGCGTTTAGTGGGGAACCGGAAATGACGTATCCAGTGGCGGGAACAGGAGGAAGTGAGGCGTTCTTGACGCGAGCAGCGAGCTTTCCTGAGCTACCGAGAGCGATGTCGATGCCCTCTGTGACCCGACCAAAGAACCACTTAGCACCTAGGGCGAGTGATAACGACCTTGAACGTGAGAAAGACAGTTGCTGGAGAGAGAGCGCGCGTTGTTAGACCGCGAAAGAGAAATAATGGAAGCGGGACATTGTAGTACAATGGCGACAACTGTAGTTGCTCACCGAGACATGGCGGAAAGATTGTTGCCCGAGTTTGACGCGTCGACGACCTTAGGATTTACCGCCGAACAGTGGGTGCGGCGAGTGGAAGGGGTCGCTTCCGCGTATTCGTGGGACAATTCCGTATTGCTTACTCACGCGGTGAATAAGCTGAGAGGAGTAGCTAAATTGTGGTTAAATAGTGTCGCGGAAGAAGTGTATTCTTGGGAGACTTTTAAAGAAAGGTTACTTTATAGCTTCCCATCAACAGCTGATCAGGCCGATGTCCACATGAGTCTCACGAAGAGGAAGAAGCAGCGCGACGAAACCTATGAGTCATACATGTATGCCATGAAAGCGATAGCGCGACGAGGTAACATAGATAAAGAATCCTTGATTAAATACATTTTGAACGGCTTAGGTGACAAGGAATTAGTAAGGTCGCTGGCTTTGTGTGAGTTCAAATATGTTGAAGGGTTACTGCTCAAGATAAAGCGCTATGAAAGTTTTACAGAAAGAGCGAGATTAGGTGAAAGACAGTTTTTAGCTAACCGTTATAGTGTCCCAATTGAACCGCCAAACGAAGGTAATGTAGTGAGGAGAAATAAGCAGACAACGCAGGCGAGGTGTTATAATTGTAACGGCCTGGGACACATGGCTAAGGATTGCCCGGAACGACAGCAGAGCAGGCGATGTTTCCGATGCAATAAAGAGGGACACATGGTGAAGGAATGCCCTCAGGGAACCCAAGTTAATAGACAGAATTTGGAAATGAAAAGGCGAGTCCAAAGAATTTCGGTGCCGAACGACCAAATTAAAGACGAATATTATAAATGGATAAAGGTTAATGATGAACAAGTTGTTGGGTTCATTGATTTAGGGAGCGATGTTGAGACCATGAGGCAAGATGTCGCTGAACAGCTAGGTGTAGAATACTTTGCGAGTCAAAAAAGTCTGATTGGATTCGGCTGTGGGAAAAGTAACGTAATAGGCTCCAAACCGTTAACCCTTGTTGTGGACGACGTAAGCATTGAGGTAGAAGTGCTTGTGGTCCCAAACTGTTCGCAAGACGATGCCATAATTCTAGGACGAAGCGCCCTAGACCAATCGGGGATTCGAGTTGAGAAGAGCTATCAGAAACTTGTAATTAGGAGAGAGACTGATGGGCAGGAGGAAGAAAGTAACTTGGAAGCCAAAGTTCGAAATGTCAAAGAGAGGACCGGGATAGAAATGGAAGAAATAAATTTGAATAACGACCTGTCTGAAGGGGAGAAGGATGCGGTATACGAAATGGTGAATGAGTATCGAGAATGTTTTGCGAAGAATTTGAGTGAACTGGGTATAGTAGAGTCTGCCAGTTTCGAGATAGAATTGTTGGATAACCACCCTGTGAATTTAAGACCGTATCGCCTACCGTACGCCCAAAGAGCGACTATGCAAAAGGCAGTCGATGAGTTAATGAAAATGAGTATCGTGCAGGAGTCGACATCAGAATACGCAAGCCCAGCATTGTTAGTGAAGAAAGCTAACGGAGAAGACCGGCTGTGCGTCGATTACAGAGCATTGAATTTGAAGACGAAAAAAATAAAATTCCCCATGCCAGCCATTGAGGAACAATTAGACGCGCTTGCAGGAAACAGTTATTTTACCATTTTAGACTTGGCGTCGGGATACTATCAAATCCCCTTGGCCCCAGGGACGAGACCCTTGACAGCTTTTGTCACCTCAAGTGGACTGTACGAGTTCACAAAAATGCCTTTCGGAGTAGTAAACGCACCTGCAGTGTTTAATCAAATGATGAAAAGGGTAGTGCGAATGACAAAACCAGGAGAGGTCCTAGTCTATATGGATGATCTGTTGATACCCAGCAAAACGGTGAAGGAAGGGTTAGAGAGATTAGAAAGACTATTGCAAGTACTGAAGAAATTGGGGCTAGCGCTAGAAGTATCAAAATGTGAATTTTTCAAAACTAGAGTAGACTATTTGGGCTTTGAAATAACCAAAGATGGGATCCGACCAGGCGAGAGAAAAATTCAGGCAGTTACAGAATTTCGAAGGCCGGAGAATGTTCACGAAGTGCGACAATTTATTGGTTTGACGAACTTCTTTAGAAGATTTGTATTAGGATTCGCTACGTTAAGCAAGCCATTAATGCTCTTGACGAAGAGAGATACGGCATTCGAGTGGACAGAGAAACAAGAAAACGCATTTCAAGAGCTGAAGAAAAGATTAATCGAGCGTCCGGCACTTGCGTTGTTTGATGTAAATGCCGAACATGAAGTTCACACTGACGCCAGTAAGAATGGACTAGTGGGGATTATCTTACAGCGCCGAGAAGGAGAATCCCAAAAACCTGTGGCATATTATAGCCGACAGACGACAGATCTAGAGAAGAACTATCACAGTTATGAGCTAGAAGCGTTGGCAGTAGTTGAAGCCGTAGACAAATTTCAAATGTATTTATTGAACAGACCCTTCAAAGTTGTTATGACTGTAATGCTTTAAAGACCACCATGTCCAAGAAAGAATTGTTACCGCAGATAGCGAGGTGGTGGCTTCGATTACAAGAGTATGATTTCACGATCGAGTACCGACCAGGACGCAACATGAGTCACGTTGATGCCCTCAGTCGAAATCCCGTGGGAGATTCCGAGGAACCGGATACAGCAGAGTTGAAAGTCTTCACGTTGCGAATAAATCAGGATGATTGGTTACTAATGATGCAGCTGCAGGATGTAACTATCCAGAAAATACATCGCACCTTACAGCAACCTGCGGTCGCCAATGAGGATAGGCAGATCCACACAGACTATGTGCTGAAAGACAACCGTGTCTGTAGAAAGGTAGACGGTGGGGTCCGTTGGGTTGTGCCTAAGAACTCTATTTGGCGCATTCTAAAGGGAAGTCATGATGACATGGGACATTACGCAGAAGAGAAAACCCTAGAACACGTGAAGAGATATTTTTGGTTTCCGAAGATGAGAAGAAGGGTAAAGAAATATATTGCAGCTTGCATTGAGTGTGCTTATCATAAGAGACCGGGAGGTAAAAAAGAGGGGCAGTTGCACAGTTTAGAGCGTGTAGCCATCCCATTTCACACAGTTCACGTGGACCACTTAGGGCCATTCCCAAGGAGGTAAAGGGGCAACGAGTATGTTCTCGTGTATCAAGACAACTTTACAAAGTTCATCCTACTAAAGGCAGTGAAAACCACAAAAACCAAGCCAGTATGTGAAGCTATCAGTGAGATTACGAGTTTATTTGGGTGTCCTGAGCGTTTAATTACAGATTGAGGTACGGCATTTACAGCGAAGGAATTTGAAGAATTATGCGAAAGAAACCAGATAAAGCATAAAAAGAATGCGACTGCTACCCCTCGAGCAAATGGACAAGTAGAGCGATCAAACGCATCCACTACAAACGCCATATCTACTATGTATGCACAAGAGGATGGAGGCGACTGGGACACAAATTTGAGAAACATCCAATTCGCCATGAATTCTATGTCAAATAAAACTACTGAGAAGAGCGCTTATGAGCTATTGTTTGCTTATAACCCAAGGAATTCATTGCAAAACCGTGTTATACTGGCGTTGCAAGAAAGCGAACTCGATGAGACTAGAGAGACCTTAGGCGAAGCGAGGGAAAAAGCGTTAGTAAAGATATCAGAGACGCAGAAAAAACAGAAGGAGCGTTACGATCAAAGACATAAGGTGCCGAGAGTGTACCAAAAGGGAGATTTAGTCATCGTAGAATGAGAAGCTCAAGCGACAGGGTGTTCGCGAAAATTAGCTCCGAAATTTAAGTGTCCGTATCTTGTCTCAGAAGTGCTAGCTCGAGATAGGTATTCTCTCATGGATATACCAGGGGCAAAGAGGACACAGCGAGCGTTCAATTCCGTGTTTAGTGCAGACCGAATGAAACCCTGGTGTAAGCCCCCCCAAGGCGAAGTAGGAGATGACGACCACGCCGAAGACAGCCAGGACGAGGGAGATGACGACCAGGCCGTGGACAGCCGAGGGAAAGAAGACGAGAAGCAGATGGAGAACGGCGCGAGCGCCAGAGGAGCAGGGAGCAGTTCAACCGGAGGGAGACCATACCGGGACCGAGGACGGCCCCGATGTCAGGAAAGGCCGACTGTTACTCAAGCGAGGACGACCGCCCCGGGAAGTGCTGCCAGAGGCAGGACGGTGAAGGAGAGTACTGGGAGATCACGTGTCGTGAAAAGAAGAGTGTGTGACGGGACTCGTGGTAGTGTGGGCCGTGTGTTGGCTCGTGGAAGAGCTTCTGCTGGAGGGCAGAATGCTGGTGTAATTCGGGTTTAAATAAAGTTGGAGTCCCTTGGACGTGTTGTGTTATTATCGGGTGTGCCTCCCCGAGGAAGAAGTTGGAGAGTGGTGTAGTGTTTTCTGACATATATATATATATAGAAATAGAAAATGGACCTGGAAAGGACCCAATGGTACCAAAAACGAAATTGACTACATACTAGTCAATAAGAAGCAATTGGCTGAAGACTGTTCCATCCTCAACCAGTTTAAAACTGGAAGCGACCATCGCTTGATAAGATGCAGAATAAAATTCAACTCAAAGTTAGAAAGACAGAAGATTTTAAAGAAGCCTAAGTCTATTATCAACACGCAGGTGATAAAGAACGAAAAGAAGAATTTCAGCTCCAACTGAAAAATCGATTCAGTGCACTGGAAGACCAAGAAGTTGAATCTCAATTTATAGAGATACTCAAGGAAACTGCTGAAGAAATAGGCGGAACAGTTAAAACAAAGCCAGAGAAAAAGTTGACCGAAAAAACAAGACTGCTGATGGAAAAAATAAGGAAAATGATAATTACTAAAGAGGTGGGACACGCAATCAGAAGTATGAAGAATGGAAAAGCATCTGGAATGGATGATATCACAGCGGAAGTATTCAAAGCAATGGGTAATCATACGGAAACAATTCTCGCTAAGATTTTTAATTCCTGTCTGAGAAAGAAAAAGATACCAGAAACATGGAACCACGCATGTATTATCCTTCTGCACAAGAAAGGTTCCAAAGAAGACTTGAACAACTACAGACCAATCAGCCTACTCCCAACAGTCTACAAAATATTCACCAAAATACTCACTATGCGCCTTCAAAACCATCTTGATTCTGCCCAACCCAGAGAGCAAGCTGGATTTCGCAGTGGGTATAGCACGATGGACCACATCCAAGTCGTGAGAGAGGTAATCAGTCGGACTAACGAGTATGAATTACCTCTATGTATGTGCTTTATTGACTACGAGAAAGCATTCGACTCTGTCCGAACTTCGTCGGTGTTACGGGGACTAAAGAAACAAGGAGTAGAAGAAACGTACATAACCTTGATCAAGAATATCTACGAAAATGCGACAACATCGGTCCAGCTGCATGAAGAGACGAGTGCCTTTAAGGCCGAAAAGGGAGTGAGACAAGGAGATATTATGTCCCCTAAGTTATTTACAGCAGCTCTAGAGGAAGTATTCAAAACGCTAGACTGGGAGGAAAAAGGCATGAAGATAAACGGAGTACATCTGAGTCACCTGTGCTTTGCAGATGATATCATACTGTTCTCAGGGAGCCCAGAAGAGCTCCGTAGATCAACTGAAGAGCTTGAGCAAGCAAGCCGTGAAGCTGGACTTAAGATGAATCTTAATAAAACAAAGGTTATGTACAACTCCTTCACAAATTCTGAGAACATACATATCAACGGAGTAGAACTCGGAGAAGTAACCTGCTATGTTTACTTAGGTCAACTCATCACTACTGATGGTTCACTTCTTGGAGAAATCAACCGGAGAGTGAAGATGGCATGGAGTGCTTTTGGCAAGAATGCAACATCTTTAAACCAAATATTCCAGTCTTCCTAAAAAGGTGACTGTATGACCAATATGTTCTGCCTGTTCTGACATATGGTTGTGAAACATGGACCATGAATGCCAGAATGATACAGTGCCTGCAAACAACACAGAGGGGCATGGAGAGATGCATGTTAGGGATCACCCGAAGAGACCACAAGAGGAACGACCGGGTAAGAAAGAAGACGGGAGTCTGTGACGTGATTAGAAGAGAGAAGGTGCTAAAATGGCAGTGGGCAGGCCACATTGCTAGAAGAAATGACCTGCGTTGGACGTCCAGTGTCATCGATTGGATCCCAAGAAACATCAAGAGACCGAAAAGAAGACCGAAAGACAGGTGGGACAGAGAGCTTGTTAAGTTCTTGGGGCAAACTTGGAGGAGGGAGGCAATTGACAGGGAAAACTGGAAGAGTCTGGGGGAGGCCTTCATCCGTCAGTGGACTGAAAAAGGCTGATGATGATGAAGATGATATATATATATATATATATATATATATATATATATATCATCATCATCATCATAGGTAGTCTGTCCATTGACAGGTCCGTGATTATTCTAGGTTAAACTTGGTTCTCCATATACTCCTATTTTCTGCAGTTTTCTTCATGTCTTGATAGCTCTCTTTCCCTTTATATGGTTGGACAATATGAGTTCTCTCGGGGTAAAATATTCCGGAGGTAAAATAGTCCCCCAATCGGATCTCCGGGCGGGGACTGCCTTGAGGAAAGCATTTGTCGAAGGTAACTTACACTTAGGTACTTGGAAAGTAAAAACCATGAGGAAGACAGGAAAGCTAGAGAACCTGAAAGAAGAAATGTGAAGAAATAGGATTGATATCATAGGGCTGAGCGAAGCTAGATGGGAAGGAGAAGGACAGTTCGACTCGGAAGAATTCACGGTAGTTTACTCAGGAGGAAATAGTGGGGCAAGGGGAGTAGCTCTGGTAGTTAGGAAAGATATGATGAAGAGGGTGACAAAAATAACAGCAACGAACGATAGGTTGATGGCAATAAAGCTAAAAGCAGTCCCAGTGGACATCTTGATAATCCAGGTATATATGCCAACGTCCACTGATGAAGAAGAAGAAATTGAGGAGATGTATGAACAAATTAATGAGATTTACGAAGAAGACGGAAGAGGAAAGGTAAACTGCATAATAATGGGAGATTGGAACAGCATAGTTGGTGAAGGACAAGAAGAAAATGTTGTCGGTCAATACGGACTTGGGAAAAGAAACCGAGGAGGAGAAAAACTGGTAGAATTCTGTGTTAATAACGACTTAGTAGTGACTAATACTTGGTTCAGAAACCATAAACGAAGGCTGTACACATGGAAAAGCCCAGGAGATAGAATGAGATGCCAAATAGATTACATCCTAGTAAAACAAAGATTCAGGAACAGCATAAAAAATGCTAAGACATTACCAGGAGCAGGCATTGATTCAGATCACATCCTTCTAATAGTCGATGTAACTACAAAGCTGAAACAAATAAGGAAAACGACAAGAGATAGACAACTTGGGACCTAGAAAAACTGAAAGAAAGGAAAGATGCCTTCAGCACGAAGTTGGAAGATCGCCTTAGAAATTTGGAAAACAAACTGAAGACCGTGGATACAGAATGGGAGGAAGTGAAAGCCAGCATCAAAGATACCTTGAATAAAGAGATTGGGAAACAAGAGAAGAAAATCAGAAAACCATGGATCACTAAGGAAATGCTGGAGAAAATGGATGAGAGAAGAAAATGGAAAAACGTTAACAGTGAAGAAGGTAGAGCCAACTATAGACGCATAAACAATGAGATGAGAAGGGTAACAGATAAAGCTAGGGAAAATTGGATAAAAGAAAAATGTGAGGAAATACAACAGATGGAGAAGTTAGGACGATACGATATGATGTACGCTATGGCACTGGAGTTATAAGATAAGAAGTCTAATGGGATTCGTGGTAAAGGAATTATTAAAACAGATGGGAAAATAGTCGCAGAACCAAAGGATGTAGCACAGGTATGGGAAGAATACATTAAGGAACTATACAAAAAGCAGGCAGGATCGGTACAAATGGAACTGGAAGAAGAGAATTGCATTGAAAAAGACAACTTGGGACCAAGTATTATGAAAAGCGAAGCAGAAAAGGCGATACAAGAACTAAAGAAAGGAAAAGCTAAAGGCAGCGATGGAATACCGGTAGAGGTACTTAAAGTCATGGGATCGGAAGGACTAAAAGTGATTACGAAACTAATTAACAAGATTTACGACTCGGGAGAGTGGCCTCAGGATTTCTTAGATGTAACAATGATCCCTCTAAAGAAGAAGCCAAAGGCAATGCAGTGTAAGGACTACAGAATGATATCCCTACTATCACACACTTCCAAGATCATCACGAGGATTCTTAATAAAAGACTAGAGAAAAAGGCCGAAGAAATGCTAGGGGAACATCAATTCGGCTTCAGAAAAGGACGTGGAACTAGAGATGCTATCGGTGTAGTGAGAATCATATCAGAAAGGGCAATAGAGTACAGTCAAGATTGCTGCGTATGTTTCGTCGACTGGCAGAAGGCCTTTGATAGAGTAAATTAGGTACTGCTGATGAGGATATTAAAGGATATACGTGTAGACTGGAAAGACAGGAGACTGATCAGGAATCTATATGTGAATGAAGTTGTAAAGGTCAGGTTGGAGAATACGGACACCAGCGGAGTACATATCGGTAGAGGAGTAAGACAGGGCTGCTGTCTATCGCCGATTCTATTCAATATATATGGAGAGACTAATGCAGGAAGCATTAGAAGGCACGGGAGATTTCAAAATCGGAGGAAGGATTATAAGAACAGTGAAATACGCGGATGATCAAGTACTTCTAGCAAGAAAGGAAAAGGAACTCCAGAAAATGATAAATAGACTAGTGATAACAGGAAGAAAATACGGTATGGAAATTAATACAGAAAAATCCAAGGTTATGCGAATATCAAGTAAAGAAGAAGAAAATTTGAACATAAGTATTGGCGCAAAGCCATTAGAACAAGATTCAGATTATAAATACCTTGGAAGCATCATAACAAGAGAAGCAAAATGTACAGATGAAATCAGGACTAGAATAACAAAAGCAAAAGCCGCTTTCAGAAGAAAGAAACTCCTGCTAACAGGAAATATAAAGCAGGAAATCCGCAAGAGGTTGATAAAATGCTATGTATGGAGTATAGCTTTGTACGGAGCAGAAACATGGACGCTAAGGAAAAATGATATTAAATACTTGGAAAGCTTCGAAATGTGGTCATGGAGAAGAATGCTGAAGATAAAATGGACAGATAGGGTGAAAAATGAGGAAGTACTACGAAGAATAGGAGAGAAGCGAACGATTATAGACTATCAGAAAGAGGAAGGCGAACTGGATTGGGCATTACCTGAGGAGAGAGTGCATGATTAAAGAAGTGCTAGAAGGAAAACTGGATGGAAAAAGAGAAAGACGTATGAAAAGGTTTCAGCTGTTAGACGACTTGAAAGGGAAAGAGAGCTATCAAGACACGAAGAAAATTGCGGAAAATAGGAGTATATGGAGAACCAAGTTTAACCTAGAATAATCACGGACCTGTCAATGGACAGACTACCTATGATGATGTTATATATGAGGGGGTGGAAAGAAGGAAATATTAACGGAGATTGAGGCCGGGAGGACAGAAAGAGTTTAAGATTTGGATGTGGGCCAGTTCCCACTGACAGAGTTGGGGGGCAGAAGCGTCGTCCGGGAGGGCACGAATGGCCCTCACCGTGAAACAAATATTGAAACTAAGATTGTGGTTATTTGCATAAGCGGCCATGGGTAGCTGTCGTTTAAGACTAACGCTGTTGCGATGGCCGTTCATGCAAATGTTGAGGGAATTGCTGGTGAGTCCGACGTAAAAGGCGGGGCATTGGGTGCAGGTTAGTAGGTAGATGACATTGCAGGTGGTACAGTTGGTAGGGGATGTAATGGGGTAGGTGATGTTGGTGGTGAGGTTTGAGAATGAGTTGGAGGGAGGGTTTATAGAGCATGTTAGGCATCGTGGTCTGCGGCAGGGGTGGGACCCTGCAGGGTGCAGAGGAGTGGGTGAAGGAGGTTCTTTTCTCCACAAGATGTTGACTAGGTTGGGAGGTCTGCGGAAGGAGAGGATTGGGGGTGTGGGGAAGGAGACCTGGTTGGGGGAGGAAGTGAGGATTGGGTGGGCTGCCTTTTGGACGATTTTTAGGGTATCGTGGATGCCGGGATAGAAGGTGGTGATTAGGGTGAGTTGGGGGGTAGAGTCAGAGGTTACGGGGTGGTTGGAGCGTAGGTTAGGGGTGTTGGGTGTGACAGCCTGTCGGATTTGGTCCCTAATCAGGTCTGGCAGGTATCCGCGTTGAAGGAAAGCATTTTCGAGGACAGAGCAGTACTTGGAAAGTGAGTCTGTCTGAGCAGATTCTATCCGTCCTTGGCGAGCTAGGGCATAGGGGCTTGAAGTTTTAGTGTGGAGGGGGTGGCAGCTGTGGAAGTGGAGATATTGAAGGCGGGTGGAAGGTTTTAAATGTACTTTGGTACTTTTCTGGGTCTAACAATAGGCTTCCTAGGCAACTGACTTAATCCTTTCATATGGGTAAGCTTATAATGGGAATCAGAGGCTTATATTTTAATTCCTTTAATGTTAAACTATGCCTAATGAAGGAAATCTGATACTTATATACCGTATATTCACGTGTACCACGCGCACTCGTGTAAGACGCGCACCCCGTTTTTGAGCATCAAATTTAGGAAAAAAATTAACTCGGAAAAAACGGGAAAAAATTACAGCAACAATGGCAAAAATCAATTTTTTTATTTGAAGTATCAGAAGCAAACAATTTTCTGATGAAATTAAATTATTTACGGCTACGTCATTTTTTTACACCAAAAACAATTGATGAACAGCGAAATCAGTTGCCTCCGTCTGGCCAATTTAGATATTTCCCCTGTGGTAGAAACAATTACATGCGATTTAGAATTTTCTTAAAATTGGGATAAACGCAGAAGAATATATAAATGAATATAAGAAATATTTTTATTCTGACCTTCAATCTTCGTGACTCATGCTATCATCCTCTCCAGCAGAACTCACACCTTCTTCGTCGCTAGTGTGCCCTTTTCATCAACTGTTGTGTTACATGGCATTTCGAAATACACAGGTGTCTGATCTGCGTTGCCAATTTGTCCTAATAAGTATGAGTATTTTTCTCTCAGGCCTATAATATACCGCTGAAAACTTAACAGTTTCTTCTCGTAAGTTTTGGGCAGCCGTTGAGAAATGGTTGTCTTTCTCCTTATCGAAAGACCATTCCGACAATAAAACTTATGCACCCATCCTTTGCTGGCCTTGAACTCACCATGACTAATACCCAACTCTCTAGCTATTTGTAGCGCTTTAATGATACACATTTCTGTCGATACTGCATAGGCGAATTGCCGTCTATCCCTTACGTACTCGGCTAGACGTTCTTCTATTATGGGATATCTAGCGGATTTTCCCCTGAATGCTCTTCTTTCCCTGTTAGTGGTGAGAAGTTTATCCATTTTCTTTTTCCAATCTCTTATGCATGATTCAGGTACATCGTACTTTCGTCCTGCAGCACGATTTCCCATTTCTTCTGCATCTTTGATCACTTTTAGTTTCTCGCTTGCAGTAAAAGACCATAACCTTTTATTCCCATTCATTTTAGGGGCTATGCGCTAAAGAGAGGTGAATGAATAGAACACTTAAATTTGTGGTCACTAACAAAAGCACGTAAACTATGTTTACCAAGCAATTAGGACGTACTGAATAAGATAAGTGAAAGGGTGCTTATGAATCATGGACCATCTCTTTATCTCATTCAGGAAGAGACAATGTAGTTATCCCAGGTCATCCTAACCTATGAGTACTAGAGTTGCCACCTCTCCGGGTTTTGACACATTTTCTCTGGGCTCCGGGTTTAGTTATTAATTCTCCGGGTTTTCGAGTTTTATTACATATTATTCAAAATTTCGATATTAGACTTGAATTATTCAAGTGATTAGTGTAGCAAATTACGAATTTCAAAAGAAAAGACGACAGAAAATACTAAGTTGCTACTAATGCCCCGTTCACATTACTAACATCTTACGCTAGTAAAACTCGATATAAAGTAACTTTGGTAGAGGGCAGTAATGCGAACGGCAGTTAGCACCGATCGTAGTAGAAATTTTAACAATGGTCGAAGGAGACTGGTTAACTTCTTACGCTGGTACTTCCGTAATCCTACGAACGTAGGAAAACAGTTGAAGAACAATATGATATGATTACCATCATATCTTTCTAGCGTTTGGGTCTAAAATCTCAGGGTCAGAGATCGTGGAAAGGTGATAACTCTAATAAGTACTAACATTGAGTCTGCATGATTCCACATGAAATGTTACGTATTTTAACTCTGTTTCATTTTAGGATTACACCCTACCACTCCCAGTACCTTCAAGATGGTGAATCTTTAGTTTATTTGCAAAACAAAATCTGAGGGGCACAAGCCGTGCAGGTGCTAGGACGTGTCAAATTACGTGTAGAGTCAGACTGTCTCATTGTTAGTGCTTACGATGTCGTATACGCCCGGCAACATAATTATGGATTAGGTAATCAGCACCAACTGCGCCACTGTCATACTAAAAGACGATTTTTTGATATAATACATTGCACAAATTCGGTATAATACATCGCGTTTCAATAGCTATGAAGATGTACTCGTGTAAGACGCGCACTCTGTTTTTCGACAGTGATTTCAGGGAAAAAAGGTGCGCGTGGTACACGTGAATATACGGTAATCCCCATTTTTGGGGTTGTTTTGCCCCAGTATTGCTCTACACGAGAAGAAAAATGGTGAGGCTGCTCCATATGACCTAGAGACTTGAAATTTAGCACGATTATAGAAATGCTGTTGCAACCGAAGACAAAATAAAAAAATAGCAAAATTCAACTTTTTTGGTGCGGTTTTGCCCAATTTCTACCCAATACTAGTGTGAACATTATAAGGCACTTCTTAATGAGATACAAATTTGACACGGTTATATGGTTTTCGACGTAATCCAATAGGAATAATGTGGAATTGTAAAAATTCTAATATTTAAAAACGCTTGCATAATGCAATCACATATTATAAACATATAAACAAACGTTTCATGGTTTAGTTACTTACAAATGTGCTACAATGCTGAAATTTTTTCTAACGGTAGATCTTTCTAAGGAACGAAAACGGGATTATAGAAATTTGAAAGTTTATTGATTGAGGCGTAAAAAATTCATAAAAATTAAAAAAATTTACTAATGTTTATGGACTTTTATTAGAGCTAGGGAGCTGAATATTTTGAGAAGTTAGGGAATACTATTACAGCCGTAAATAATATTGAAAAATATAATAAAAATTATTATTGTGGCTGTTAAAAATTCATCATTTTTAATCAATTAATTTTATATAACTACACATTTAGAGGTATTACATCGATGAAACTTTGTAGAAATGTGAGGTATTCGTATCAAATGATGAAAACCTATAGAAGTTTTACAATTATAAATTTTACGGGTTGTTTTTATTCCAGTATTGTACAGAATGTAAAAATTTAATCGGCGCAGAGGTGCAAACTTTTGCATTTAATAATTATCTGTCTACTCTACTCTTTATATTATGACGAGATAAAACGCTTGCAGAATGCAAGCACACATTAACTAGCATATATATATATACTAGTAATATGTGCTTGCATTCGGCAAGCATTTTTAAATATATGCATTTTTACAATTTTGAATTATTTCCAATCAATTACATATCAAATCATATAACCGTGTCAAATTTCAAGTTTGTTGCTCATTTAGAAATGCCTTATAATTTTATTCGTCGCCTAGGGCAATAATGTGGCAAAACAGCCGCTAAGAATTCGTATTTTTACAACATCGGATTTCTTCCTTCTGTTGTAACTAAAAACCCATAATTCTGCCAAATTTCATGTTTGTATCTCATGAAGAATTGCCGCATAACTTTCACACTCGTACAGGGCAGAAATAGGGCAAAACCACCCCTAAAAAATTGGAATTTTTGCTATTTTATAATTTTATCTTAGGTTTCAATGAAATTTCTATAATCGTGCCAAATTTCAAGTCTGTAGCTCATACTGAGCTGCCTAACCTTTTTTGTTCTCGTACGGAGCAATACAGGGGCAAAAGAACCCCAAAAATGGGGATTATTACAATATCGGATTTCCTTCATGTGTCATAGTTTAACATTAATGGCATTAAAATATAAGCCTCTGATTCCCATTGATATTTACAGACTCTTGATATTTACAGCTGAAAATTTGGAAAAAAAGGTCGTCTTATTGTTAGATTCAGGTGAATACGGTATATATAGGAGGATACAAAATTATGAGGCACTTCCAGATGGGCTGGAAACTTGAAATTTGGTAGGATTATAGGTTTTTAGTCACAACAAAACGAAAAAATCCGAAACTGGCAAAATTCCTATTCTGAGGGGTATTTTGGCCCCTTTTTCCCCCATTTTTGGCCAATAAGTAAACATGTAAATTGGTGTAGAGGTTTTTATATTTGCATTTTAAAATTACTTCCCTTCAAGATACGAAGTCGAGACTTCAACTATTGGATAGGATATAAATTGTAGTTTCTTATTTTTGAAGACAGAATTCAAATCCGAGTAGAATTAGCGTAAATTAATAGTTTTTGTCGCAAAAAAGTGGTAATTTTTCTTGGCCAACAATATGCTTCCTAGCAACAGGCTTAATGCTTTCATATGGGTAAGCTATTAATGGAAATCAGTGGCATATATTTTAAAGCCTTTAATGTTAAACTATGCCTATTGAAGTAATTCCGATATTGTAATAATCCCTATTTTGGGGCTGTTTTGCCCCAGTATTGCTCCATACGAGAACAAAAATTATGAGGCAGCTCCATATGACGTAGAGACTTGAAATTTAGCCTGGTTATAAAAATTTTATTGCAACCGAAGATAAAATAAAACACTGCGAAATCCAAATTTTAAGGGCGGTTTTGCCCTATATATGACCCATACTGGTGTGAAAATGATACGGAAATTCCTATTGAGATACATACATGAAACTTAGCAGAATTATGGGTTTTTAGTTACAACAGAAAGACGAAATCCAATATCGTTAAAATTCGAAATCATAGCTACCGTTTTGCCAAATAATTGTCCTATGCGACGAATAAAATGGTAATGCACTTCTAAATGAGCTACAAAGTTTAAATTTGATACAGTTATATGATTTTGAACAAAATTGATTGGGAATAATTTGAAATTGTAAAAATGCTTAACTTTATAAATGCTTGCAGAGTGCAAGCACACATTAACTAGTATATATATATATATATATACTAGTTAATGTGTGCTTGCATTCTGCAAGCATTAGTATCGGAAAAATAATTTTTTGACTCAAAAGTTTGACCTCTTCACCGCTTTATGTGTTTTCCTTATTGAAAAATTTTGGCGTAAAAACAACCCCTAAATTAATAATTATAAAATATTCATAGGTTTTTAACATTTGTTTGAATACCTCACATTTATGCCAAATTTCATCGATGTAACATCTCTAGGAGTGCATTTATATAAATTTAATTTTTTTTAATTTTTGAATTTTTAACGGCCACAATACTAAACTTTAACAAAATTTTCAATGTTAATTGTCACCGGAACGTTATTCCCTAACTTTCTTAAAATTTTCAGCTTTCTTTGCCCTTCAGAATGTACATAAACTTTATTCAATTTATTTAACTTTTAAGAGATTATTACGGTCGAACGAATAAAAATTTACAAATTTCTATAATCCCGTTTTCATTATATGGCAAATTCTACCAATGGAAAAAATTTCAGCTTCATAGCTCATTTAGAAATACCTAAACCATGAAAAGTTAGTAAATAGTTTATAATTTTTAACGGTCAAGAAAATACATATTGTTGCAATTTTCCCTCTGATTATTTTTTTTGATTCAATTATGTATTAAATTTCAGCTCAAACTATTGTAGTTTGCACTGGAAATTTGTATGCCCTCTATATTCTAAGTAAGGTCCATCAATATATAATGAAGAAGCATTTTTAAAATTGTATGATTTTTACAATTTCGAATTATTCATTCTACTTTTAAAAAAATCATGTCAGCGTGTCAAATTTCAAGTTTGTAGATCATTTAGAAGTGCCTTATAATTTTATTCCTCGTATGGGGCAATAATGGGGAAAAACAGCCATAACGTTACGAATTTTTACAATATCGGATTTATTCCTTCTGTGGTAATTAAAAACCCATAATTCTGACAAATTTCAAGTTTGTACCTCATTACGAAGTACCTTATAATGTTCACATTCGTATAGGGCAGAAATGGGACAAAACCGCACCTAAAAATTTAAATTTCTACTATTTTTGTATTTTATCTTCGGTTAAAATGAACTTTCTATAATGGTGCCATATTTCAAGTCTATAGTTCATATGGAGCTGCCTCTTCATTTTTGTTCTCATATGGAGCAATACTGGGGCAAAAGAGCTCAAAAAATGAGAATAATTGCAATATAGGATTTCCTTCATTAAGCATAGTTTAGCAATAAAGGCATTAAAATATAAGCCTCTGATTCCCATTAAAAGCTTACCCATATGAAAGGATAGAGCTTGTTACCAAGGAAGCCTATTGTTAGACCCAGAAAAATTACCACTTTTTTGCAATAAAAACTATAAATTTACGCTAATTCTACTCGGATTTGAATTCTGTCTTCAAAAATAAGAAACTACACTTTATATACTATCCGACATCTTAAGTCTCGCGTTCGTATCTTAACGTAATTTTAAAATGCAAATATATAAAACCTCTGCAACAATTTACATGCTTTCTTATGGGCAAAAAATGGGGCAAAAAGGGGACAAAATAGCCCCTCAAAATAGGGATTTCAACTGTTTCGGATTTTTTCCTTTGGTTGTGACTAAAAACCTATAATCCTACCAAATTTCAAGTTTCCAGCACATCTGGAAGTGCCTCATAATTTTGTATCCTCCTATATATATGATATATATATATATCTATAATATATAGACGCTTCTTACACATGCTATCTATAATATATAGATGCTTCTTACACATGATATATATATATATATAGGAGGATACAAAATTATGAGGCACTTCCAGATGTGCCAGAAACTTGAAATTTGGTAGGATTATAGGTTTTTGGTCACAACCGAAGGAAAAAATCCGAAACTGGCAAAATTCCTATTTTGAGAGGCTATTTTGGCCCCTTTTTGCCCCATTTTTTGCCCATAAGAAAGCATGTAAATTGGTGCAGAGGTTTTTATATTTGCATTTTTAAATTACTTCCCATCAAGATACAAACTCGAGGCTTAAACTATCGGATAGGATATAAATTGTAGTTTCTTATTTTTGAAGACAGAATTCAGATCCGAGTAGAATTAGCGTAAATTTATAGTTTTTATCGCAAAAAAGTGGTAATTTTTCTGGGTCTAACAATAGGCTTCCTAGGCAAAAGTCTTAATGCTTTCATATGGGTAAGCTTTTAATGGGAATCAGAGGCTTTTAATGCCTTTAATGTTAAACTATGCCTAATGGAGGAAATCCTATATTGTAATAATCCTCATTTTTTGAGCTCTTTTGCCCCAGTATTGCTCCATACGACTACAGAAATGATGAGGCAGCTCCATATAACCCAGAGACTTGAAATTTGGCATGGTTATAAAACCTTTATTGCACCCGAAGATAAAATAAAACTGCAAAAATTCCAAATTTTAAGGGCGGTTTTGCCCTATTTATGACCCATACCAGTGTGAAAATAATACAGCAATTCTTAATGAGATGCAAGCATGAAATTTTGCAGAATTATGCATATTTAGTTATTAGTTACAACAGAAAGATGAAATTGTAAAGATGCTAAACTTTAAAAATGCTTGCAGAATGCAAGCAAACATTAACTAGTATATGTATATATCTATAATATAAAGAGCTGGAATTTAATACATAGGTGAACCGAAATAAATAATCGGAGGAATAATTGCAAAATTGCGACAATGTTTAATTTCTTGGCCGGTAAAAATTATAAACAATTTTACTAACATTTCATGGTTTATGTATTTCTAAATGCGCTATCAAGCTGAAATTTTTTCTACCTGTAGAATTCGCCAAATAATGAAAACAGGATTATAGAAATTTGAAAATTTTTATTCGTTCGGCCGTAATAAATTCTCAAATGTTTAACAAATTGACTAATGTTTATGTACTTTCTGTAGATCCAGGAAGCTGAAAATTTTAACAGGGTTAGGAAATAATGTCCCGGTGGTAAATAACATTAAAAATTTTAGAAATATTTATTGCTGTGGTTGTTAAAAATTAAAAAATTTTAAACAATGAAATTCATATAAATGCACTCTTAGAGGTGCTGCATGGATGAAATTTCACATAAATGTGGGGTATTCGTAAGAAATGATAAAAACCTATAAATGTATTATAATTATAAATTTTTGGGGTTGTTTTAACCCAAATATTTTCGAAACAGAAAAACACGTAATTCCGAACCGAGATGCGAACTTATGCATTGAAAGTAATTTTTCGGCTTTTATTTTTACTTTCAGGTGAGAGAAAATGCTTGCAGAATGCAAGCACACGTTCACTAGTGTCGTATATCCTCCTCTGTAAGAAGAGTGCTTATAGAATGATATGATATAGGATATATATATATAGGAGGAAACTAATGTCTGGCCCAAACTACTATAGTTGGAGAGCTGCAATTTAATACCAAGGTGAACAAAGAAAAATAATCGGAGGAATAATTGCAAAATTGTAACAATGTGCATTATTTTGGCCGCTAAAAATTATAAACAATTTTACTAACATTTCGTGGTTTAGGTATTTCTAAATGCGCTATCGAGCTGAAATTTTTTCTACCTGTAGAATTCGCCAAATAATGAAAACGGGAATATAGAAATTTGAAATTTTTTATTCGTTCGGCCGTAATAAATTCTCAAATGTTTAACAAACTGACTAATGTTTATATACTTTCGGTAGATCCAGGAAGCTGATAATTTAATAGAGTTAGGAAATAATGTCCCGGTGGTAAATAGCATTGAAAATTTTAGAAATATTTATTGTTGTGGCTGTTAAAAATTGAAAACATTTAAACAATGAAATTCATATAAATGCACTTCTAGAGGTGCTACACTGATGAAATTTCGTATAAATGTGAGGTATTCATAACAAATGATAAAAACCTATAAATATTTTATAATTATAAATTTTAGGGGTTGTTTTTACCCCAATATTTTCGAAACAGAAAAATACGTAATTCGGAGGCGAGATGCGAACTTATGCATTGTAAGTAATTTTTAGGCTTTTATTTTTACCATAAGGTTAGAGAAAATGCTTGCAGAATGCAAGCACACATTTACTTGTATCGTATATCCTCCTCTGTAAGAAGAGTGTTTATAGAATGATAGGATATATATAGGAGGATACTAATGTCTGGCCCAAACTACAATAGCTGGAGAGCTGGAATTTAATACATAGGTGAACCGAGAAAAATAATCGGAGGAATAATTGGAAAATTGCGACAATGTTTATTTTCTTCGCCGGTAAAAATTATAAACAATTTTACTAACATCTCATAGTTTAGGTATTTCTAAATGCGCTATCAAGCTGAAATTTTTTCTACCTGTAGAATTCGCCAAATAATGAAAACAGGAATATAGAAAGTTGAAAATTTTTATTCGTTCGGCCGTATGAAATTCTCAAATGTTTAAAAAATTGACTAATGTTTATGTACTTTCTGTAGATCCAGGAAGCTGAAATTCTTAACAGGATTATGAAATAATGTCCCGGTGGTAAATAACATAGAAAATTTTACAAATATTTATTGCTGTGGCTGTTAAAAATTAAAAAAGTTTAAACAATAAAATTCATATAAATGCACTCTTAGAGGTGCTGCATGGATGAAATTTCGCATAAATGTGAGGTATTCGTAACAAATGATAAAAACCTATAAATGTATTATAATTATAAATTTTAGGGGTTCTTTTTACCCCAATATTTTCGAAACAAAAAAACACGTAATTCGGAGCCGAGATGCGAACTTATGCATTGAAAGTAATTTTTGGCTTTTATTTTTACTTTCAGGTGAGAGAAAATGCTTGCAGAATGCAAGCACATGTTCACTAGTATCGTATCATTCTATATCGACTCTTCTTACAGAGGATATACGATATAGGTAATATATATAAGAGGATACTAATGTCTGGCCCAAACTATAATAGTTGGAGGGCTGGAATTTAATACAGAGGTGAATAAAAAAAAATAATCGGAGGAAAAATTGCAAAATTGCAACAATGTGCATTATTTTGGCCGCTAAGAATTATAAACTATTTTACTAACATTTCATGGTTTAGGTATTTCTAACTGCGCTATCAAGCTGAAATTTTTTCTACCTGCAGAATTCGCCAAATAATGAAAACGGCAATATACAAATTTGAAAATTTTTATTCGTTCGGCCGTAATAAATTCTAAATTGTTTAACAAATTGACTAATGTTTATCTACTTTCTGTAGATCCAGGAAGCTGAAAATCTTAACAGGGTTAGGAAATAATGTCCCGGTGGTAAATAGCATTAAAAATTTTAGAAATATTTATTGCTGTGGTAGTTAAAAATTAAAAAATTTTAAACAATGAAATTCATATAAATGCACTTCTAGAGGTGCTACACTGATGAAATTTCGTATAAATGTGAGGTATTCGTAACAAATGATAAAAACCTATAAATGTATTATAATTATAAATTTTAAGGGTTGTTTTTACCCCAATATTTTCGAAACAGAAAAATACGTAATTCGGAGCCGAGATGCGAACTTATGCATTGTAAGTAATTTTTAGGCTTTTATTTTTACTTTAAGGTTAGAGAAAATGCTTGCAGAATGCAAGCACACGTCCACTAGTATCCTCTGTAAGAAGAGTCGATATAGAATGATATATAGGAGGATACTAATGTCTGGCCCAAACTACAATAGTTGGAGAGCTGAAATTTAATACATAGATGAACCGAAATAAATAATCGGAGGAATAATTGCAAAATTGCAACAATGTGAATTATTTTGGCCGCTAAAAATTATAAACTATTTTACTAACCTTTCATGGTGTAGGTATTTCTAAATGCGCTATCAAGCTGAAATTTTTTCTACCTGTAGAATTCGCCAAATAATGAAAACGGGAATATAGAAATTTGAAAATTTTTATTCGTTCGGCCGTAATAAATTCTCAAATGTTTAACAAATTGACTAATGTTTATGTACTTTAATTAGAGCCAGGAAGCTGAAAATTTTAACCAAGTTAGGAAATAATGTTCCGGTAGAAAATAACATTTGAAATTTCATGAAAGTTTTATATTGTGGCTGTTAAAAATTAATAAACTTTAAACAATGAAATTCTTATAAATGCACTTCTAGAGGTGCTGTATACATGAAATTTTGCATAAATGTGAGGTATTCCTAAGAAATGCTAAAAACCTATAAATGTTTTATAATTATAAATTTTAGGGGTTGTTTATACCCCAATATTTTCAAAACAGAAAAACGAGTAATTCGGAGCCGAGATGCGAACTTACGCATTGAAAATTATTTTTCGGCTTTTATTTTTACTTTAAGGTGAGAGAAAATGCTTGCAGAATGCAAGCACACATTTACTTGTATCCTATATCCTCTGTAAGAAGAGTTGATATAGAATGATATATCATGTGTAAGAAGCGTCTATATATTATAGATATATTGAGGTGCACTAATATAAAAGTTAAAGGAAGGAGCCTTTACTTGGAGGAACTCCATCATAAATAAAATGAGAAAGATTACTTGGTAAAAGTGCCACTGTATTAAAAAAGAAACGACTGGTTTCAACTAATATCTAGTCATCATCAGGTCGAAATCGGTGGTTTCTCTTTTAATATAAAAGTCGTTAAAAATATGTCAATTCATAAATAATTTTCCAGACATATTTAAAAACAAAAAAGTTCACTCTCCATAGACAAACAGATAAAGTGATCATAATGGGAACATTTTTACTAATATGAATATGTGCTAAACAGGAAAAATTATACATCCTTTGCATCGGAATAGATTAAATTCTCTGTGCAGTGGAGTAAGAGAAAAACTGCAAAAGATAAGCAATTTGGTACTCTGCTATGAATACTGTTGACTTACATGAAACTTTGTGATAATAGAAGCAGCAGCAACAGAATGGAAATACCCTCCTTCCTGAATTCATGAAGTTTTTATCAAAATTCATCACAAAAGTACAAAATTTATTTTATTTTTGGCATAGAGATAAAATGATGGATTATTCAAACCTGTTTAATTTTATGTTGTGAATTTTGGCACCTTGATTTTCAGATAAATAAGGCTTTCCCCTGTATAATAGATTTAATCATAAAAGGATGCAAATAAAATTACTCAAATGCTAGTCAACTTATATACACTACGAAAGAAAAAATATCAAAGCCACTTGCTGAGAACTGATAACTTTTTAACAATTTCTTGTCTTGAATTATATAAAAACGAAACTTAAATCTAAAATTTTGTTAATTTTTAATTGTTTTATGATGATAAAATGCAATTATTTTTAAATACATTGATAATTATGAAAGTTAGAGAAAAACATTTAAAATGTCTCCACCTCTGCAAAAAATATTTTGTCTATGTGAAGCAAAATGAACCAAATCATAAAAATTACCACAATAAATATTAATTGAATCATACATACAGCTAATGTATATAAATCCAGGTTCCAATCCTATGAAAAATATTGGAAAAAGATTCACTAATTGAAAGAATGGATGAAATTTCTAATGATATATAATCATGCATAAATCCCAAAAAATTCAAGCTGGATATTCACAAGCTGTACTAATCCTAAAGTATGCAATACTGTAAAAGATATAATAATGCAGAAATTCTCATTAAAAGACATAACACCAATAGTTTGTATAAATACTTATCAATAAGAATAGTTAAATTTAGTCTTCTTTTCCCACGACAGTTAAAAGATAAAGTATGTTTGCCATATCTGCACCAAGTGGTACTATCTTTTTCCTGACCTAAAATAATTAATTGTAGTAAGACTTGAACAAACAGCATAAAACAGAATATTCCTAGGAAAAGCAGAAAAATATCTCCTCCTAACTGCACCATACACCAGGGGTACCAACCCGGGTAGAGTCAACACCCTCGACGAGAGCCCTAGTCCTCTCCGAAGCCTTCACTGTGGTCTTGAGAACCCCATCCACATATACATGGTAGCTTTCAATGGTGCCTGGAGGGCATTCAGGAGGATTCCAACCAATCAAAATGCTCTTGTTCAACTGCCGCTCAAGTGTAAGTTGCTTTGGAGCTGGGACTAGCACCGAGAAGAAGAGATCTGGTCAACGAGGGACATGATTTATGTTACTACACCTACTGGTGCGTAGAAAGCAATGAGCGTGCATAATGAAGGGATAAAGGTTTACAAAAGGTAAGTAGAAATTCTTGAAGGATTTGTGAATAATATCACTTGTAGGGTAAGGGTATGAAATGGTAAGTTTGAAGTTATGAGAGGATAGGACAGGATTCAAAAAATAAACCCACATATCACATACAGAAACAATGCAGAGTATGAATAAACTATCTACAATTTCAATACGATATATGCCACTGAAATATGTAAGCTACAAAATTACACTCTGCAAATTCAAAATTTTAAAAAATATTTACACTTCTTTAAATATAAAAATATTTTCGGCAACAAACAAAAACATCTTCATTATCACACTCCAATGACTATAAGATTAAGAAAACACATATTTAGAATATTTCTGATTTGCTATATCATCCTTATGATCTTTGATAACTATGATAATAATCAATCCCCTCTTAAAAGGCTTTTAGTTACCTACCTATGCTGACTTTTTTATAATGATTAAATAATTACTAAAATCTACCTTATATAAAATCATGCATGATAGACTGTAGACCATGCTTTAAATTATTTTATTATGACTAAGAAACTTGATTTATAACTTTGGAACTACAAGGAGACCAAAATTTCCAGACATTGGAAGAATGTACTATGGATACATTTCTGTGTTAAAAACATAAATGAGGATATTCTAATAGCTTTGTGTTTTGTAAATACCTATCAGATATGTAAGCTGTTAAACTTCGCTTGAAACATTCGTTGTTAAAAGCTTAGTTAACATGCAAAGTGTAATATTGTTTAAAATGAAGATTACTTTGAAGCATTTTAGCAAGGTGTATTTGCCTTGACACAAATGAAAAGTAGTGTAGAAATAAAAATGGGACATCCCTAGTTAAAGGAGGAGTTTTTAATGTTGCTAGCAACATGCAATAATCATTTAAAATAAAACTTAACTTAGTTTTGAAAAGCATCATATACAAATTACGAAAATTGAAAAGTCTGTATTTTATAAAATTTATTAAAAAGTTTTGCATTGCTCATAGGCAAAAATTTCAAGTACCATGCACTAAAGTGATAACATGCACAGCAGGCATTTGCAGTCATGTGCCATATTTTAAAAGTATGAAAGCTATTCACTTTCTAGATAACAGCAATAAAAGTTCATAAAATAAAATAAATAATTTACACACTGAAACATCATTCCTCCATGTAATTATTCTAAGTTCAACAGCTGTATAAATTAAAATAAGAAACATTTAAGGCCATAATTTCTATTCATAGTTTCGGTAAGATTAAAATATTCTATTTAACAACAAAAACTCAGAACTGCTCTGGGAAAATGATGAGACAAACATGATGAAAATATTTCAATCTAAACAATTAATAATGAAGCAGTTGCACTATTTCAGGTTATAAAAATTGTTTATTTACATACATGATGAAACTTCTTCATACTTCAACTCGTGATCATATCTAGAACTTTAAAAGGGGAAAAAATTCACTCATATATGCATATGTGTGTGCATATATATTGAGAATAACTAGGTGTTGAGAGAAAGAAACCCAGTGAACACTTACCAAAAGGAGAGCCACTGGGGTGTTTGGAATACACATTTACACGTTTCTCTCATGCTGATAAAGGGATCATCCCGAAAGTTCTAATGACGTGTGTAATTGTCTCTCTCAGACACACCAGCAGCTCTCCTTTTGGTATGTGAATTCTGGGTGTCCTTCACTCAACACCTAGTTGCCCTCAATATCCATATTTACCTTTCCTCTTCCACAAGCATTTGTGTGTGTGTATGTGTGTGTGTATATACTGTAACAACTCTTTAGGTAACATATTTGTCTATCCCCTTTTCCTCCCCTCCCTCCTCCCACCTAGTGTATACCGTTCCCCGTCTTATTACCACGTCACATTGCCCGAGGGGTATTACGTGTGTAATCCCACGTAAAAATATCACGCAACATAAAATAATCCTTTCTGAAGTGCGAAAGAAGACATAACGGAAGGACATAAAAAGGCGGAGCATGGACAGTGAAGGGCAGTAGCTTTTTTCAAAGACTCACTCAGGTCATGCATGGATCACTCTCGTCGGCAGCAGTATTCACAAGAGCCAGCTTTGGAAGACCCCTCCCTTGTAGTTATTCACCAAATGCAGAGCAGTTGAAGGAGAAATACCGATGCAGCATTGTGAAGAAGCAGATCCCAGATACATGAAGAATTCGTCACCAGCCACTTGCTCATCCTCCCTTAAACTCCCCTTGTGATATTTTTACAGGCCTAAGTCACGCCCCCTTTTGGTGAATATAAGTTCCACTTGCCCAGCACTAAGACGTTAAGTATTGTTGGTTATGAAAAGTTATATTTATGCTTGAATGTTAATGATCTATTTGTTATTAGTGTTTTCCTGTTTTTGGTCCAATGTGATAGATTTTGGTTGATTGCCACTGTATTCCCAATCGATTTGGTGATTTAATTTCATTTATTCTGTAATATGTTTTGATGGAGTAATTATATGCTTCATGTTTATTAAATCAGGTCTTGATTCAATACAACATAAAACCCCTACTGTCAACATGTTCCCGAAAAACTAACATACCGTATCTGCCCGAATATAAGCCGATGTTTTTTGTCAAAATCTATCATGAAAAAATCACATCTCGGCTTAAATGCGGGTCCGAGAAAAAATTTGGGTTATGTTTAAATCTCGAAGTCTCTCACTGCCTTCGCGTTCAAATGATAGTACTATATTTTTCGTAAAGTAAATATTTGACCTACGATGAATATATATATAAAAATATCTTGGCGAGACCGCTTGTGTAAACTGACGATTATGCAAAATGCGTTGACGGCTTTGAATGCTCACCTGTTTGAATTTCGGTAAAACTTTACATGGAACGTGTATAATTATAAAAATGCAGTTTCTTAAGGCAATGTATATGCTAATTTCATTGGAAATAGACTTGGATGAAAAAATATCTTGGCGAGATCGCTGTTACTATATTTGACCTATACTGAAAATGAAGATGAATGAAATTATTGTCACTGAATGTGGAACATTATTCAGCAACGCAAAATTATTAATTGGAGCAATATTTCAAAATGTCAACAACTAAGCCATTTCCCACACATTTCTTCGATCTCAAATAATGTATTCTAAAGGTACGTTCACATTACATACATGTATATGACAAATACAAATACTTGTATAAGACTTGTCCTATACTTGTATACTGTTCAGTATATACAAGTATAATACAAGTATAAATTTATTAAGTGTTCACATTTGGTTATACAAGTTAGTACACAATATGTCTTCAGATGAGGAATATCTCTTCATTTGTGCTGCTGCAAATTATGTTATTAAAAAAGTAGCAAAAAAGAAAAAACGTCGATGGTGGATAAGAAATTTTTTGTGCAAAAGAAAGAGCCACGGTGCATATAAATCAATCATGAATGATTTAAAAATTGAAGACCGACAAGGTATTTCATCTCATACAGTTATGCTAGTAGTACAGATATAATACATAAGTGAATTTTGCAGGATTTAAAAATTTTGTATGGATGACACCCCGTGATTTTGAATGCTTACTACAAATGGTGGGCCCTAGAATTGCTGCACAGAATACCTCATTTCGAGAAGCCATTTCTCCAGCTGAACAACTCGCTGTGACGTTAAGATTTCTTGCCACAGGAGATTCATATTCTTCCTTGATGTATTTACACCGGATATCAAAATCTAAAATTAGTCCTATTGTGCCGGCAGTATGTGCCGCTATTTTTGATGTTCTGAGATATAACATTCAGGTAAAACAATTCATTTTTTAAATTATTTACTTTATTAACAAAGAAATTTAATATTTACAAAGTATGTAGGTAGCTAAGTGTTATGAGTAAATAAGCATTTTTTAAAAACTGATCGTAATCGTGTCTTTGGTTGGCACTCTTTTAAGTATCTGGGGGTTGTGATAGATACAAGGTTAAATTTTGATGAACAAATAAATTTTGTCTGTAAAAAAATTGCTAAGAAATTAAATTTTATGTCAAGAATAAATAAATATTTAAGTTTACATTGCATTAAACGTACATATAGTTGCATAATATTATCTCATTTTTATTACTGTGGTACAATATTATACCTAGGAAATAAAGCAAATAAGGTCAGACCACAGGTATTACAGAATAGAGGTATGAGACTCATTTTGAAATGTGATAGATATACTAAAATAGATGATAGGTTGAGAGCATAAGGGTGGATGACTGTAGAAAAGTTAATTGAATATCAGGTGCTAGTCTTTATACACAAAATAAAGAGTGACATGATGGCCAAATATTCTGAAAACATCTTAATACCTAATAGGGAAATACATGAATACAACACTAGGGCAAAGGACAATTTTCATGTATCCTCAGTGAAAAAACAAGCAACCCAGTCATGTGTGTTTTATAAAGGGATTATACTATGTTATAATGCATTGAATATGAATTTAAAGTGTGCAAGTATCAAGTGTTTTAAGAGGAAAGTGAAGGAATTATATGTACAGGGGTTTTGATGTAAGGCATTTTTTTTTGGTTACTCAAATGTATTTAAGGAAGTGATATGTACAGGATTTATGATGTAATGTATATCACATTATAGATATATGTATATTTCATTTTACTGTTGTTTGATTTTTATGTTTTTGTACTGGTGTTTGAATTATATGCTTTCTGTTATTACTGATTTGCCATTCTCTCATGTATTAAGAATAGCAATGCTAAATAAACACTATTATTATATGATGATAAATTTGTGAGGATGGCTGAAGTGCAGTTAGGATAGTTGGCATACATTGCCCATTACAGAATTGGCTGGCAGTTAATTTGAAAGAGACTGTGAATGTTAGCAATTTTGTGTAGATACTGGGAGGACAGATTCGTCTGCTTGGGGACTGTAAGTTGTATAACTGGATGATGATGAGGTTGAAGATAAATCTGTACAAAATTGTACATTCAAATTTTCATATTCTGAATTCCTGGGTTCATCAAGAGACATCATTTTTATCTCAAAAATGGCATCTTGAATTTTCTTCTTTAGTATTGCTTTATTCCTTTCCCCTTTGATGTTCCTTACTTCAGATGCAACATACTCTCCAAATATAGAGAATTCATCTCGCACATTTCTTTTAGCAAGGAATGCATCCCGTGATTCCCGAAGAATTGACATTGCCTCTTTTTGATCACTCAGATCTGTACACGAACGAGATGATGCTAGTTTTGATCGTTTACTGGGTGTTGGTTTTAAGAATGATTGTTCCTTTTAATTTTCTGAATATGTTTGTACTGGGACACCTTCTTCTACTGGCACAGTATTGACCGATCCTAATAACTCTAAAAATGGGTTGTCTGTGCCATCCTCCAAAATCAGAATTTCATCCCCCGATTCAACCTGAAAATGTATGTTTTAATATTCACAACAATGAGAAGTTTTAAAAGCAGTAATTACTATTTCAGATTATCTAGTTTTGCATAACAAGACCCAGAAATTATTACTTATGATTAATATGAAAAATATTTTTTTTTAGGTGACCAAAAGTGAAAATGAGTGGCTTAATATCTCCAAAAGTTTTGAAACCCTTTGGAATTTTCTGCATTGTTTGGGCACCCTCGATGGAAAGCACATTGAGATAATTCAACCAAAACACAGTGGAAGTGAATACTTTAACTACAAAAAAACGTTTAGTATTGTCCTTATGGCTTTGGTTGGTGCTCAGTATAATTTCCTATATGTAAATTGTGGGGTTCAAGGTAGAATTTCTGATGGTGGTGTTTTTAACCATTGTTCATTGGCAAAATTATTAAATGAAGGGAAATTAAATATTCCACAACCATCTGCTCTACCTACAAGAATTATTCCCTCACCATACGTTATTGTAGCAGATGATGCTTTTGCCTTAAAACCAAATATACTGAAACCTTATCCAGGATCTTATGACAAAGGATCTATGCAGAGAATTTATAATTATCGCATAAGTCGTGCACGGAGGGTCGTGGAGAACTCATTCGGTATACTTTCTGCAGTTTTTTGTGTATTGCAGACAAAATTGAACCTAGAACCAACAAAAGCTCAAAAAATTGTAATGGTATGTTGTGCTCTTCATAATTATTTACGTCAGAATGCAACGGCAAAAGCATGTTATTCACCACCAGGGACTTTTGATTTGGAGGATACAGACACAGGTTCAATAGTACCGGGAACATGGCGGATAATAGTACATTCATTCCTATTACCACTACAGAGGACTGCAAGGAAACCCTGTCAAGCTGCACAAGAAGTCAGAGAAGAATTTTCAGAATTTTTTGTTTGCGATGCTGGCAGAGTACCTTAGCAAAATAATGTAGCTTAAAATATCCAAACCATTTCATATTTTATATGTACATCAATGAACAATAAATTAAGATTTTCTGTAATATTATATTCGTTTATGTATTAATTTACCGAACTAGAACTTTGCACAGGCTTATTCAAATCTTGTAGAAAATGGAGGAGAGCGAATCCGTACCACTTGGGTACATATACTTGATCACTTCAAGCTCCCGATTTCTCCGAATTCTGCACTTTGGCTTTTTCTCGAAAATACTGGCTCTTTAAATTATTATTTTTTTTTCAACCTCTGCTTCACTGCATCCCTCCATTTGTGATGCAATCTTTAAACGTGCTTCATGTTTCATATTTCTATTTGAGTACTCCGGACATTGTGGATTCCATAAACACTCATAATTTCTGAGTAGCTCAATCAATTTTGTTGTTTCCTTTCTCGGCCAATCCACCATATTTAATTAAATGAGTAAATAACAGAAATTAAGTCACAAATTAACTCAACGATACAGCACGTAACAGTCTAGACTGATAAATGACTGCCAACGATGAAACAGCTGATTCTTAGATCCTACGGCGCATGCGCGAGCTGGTGGATATATACAAGTTTCCCGTTCGGAGTGGAAGCTTCAGATTTGTATACTACTTCCCTCATATAGTCTAGAACATGAAAAAATCTTAGACTTGTCTTATACAAATCCTATACTTATCTAGATTTCTACTTATACAGTATTAGATTTGTATTTATCATACATGTATGTAGTGTGAACTCACCTGAAGATGTGCATGAATGCCCGGCACACTTCAGCATAAAATCTACGAGATTTACGTTTTTGCCAAAAAATTGTGGAAATTTTTGGGGGGTCGGCTTTTATTCAGGCAGATACGGTAAGTCATTTTTGATTTATGATTGTGCATCTCCCTAGATAACTGGGCATTGAAGGAGTTGTCACTACACACACACGCACATATATATATCACACCTAGTTGCCCTAAATATATATATATATATATATATATATATATATATATATATATATATATATATATATATATATATATATATATATATATATATATATATATATATATATATATATATATATATATATATATATATATATATATATATATATATATATATATATATATATATATATATATATATATATATATATATATATATATATATATATATATATATATATATATATATATATATATATATATATATATATATATATATATATATATATATATATATATATATATATATATATATATATATATATATATATATATATATATATATATATATATATATATATATATATATATATATATATATATATATATATATATATATATATATATATATATATATATATATATATATATATATATATATATATATATATATATATATATATATATATATATATATATATATATATATATATATATATTGAGTATAGATTTGTATGGGGCAGAAACATGGACGCTAAGGAAAAATGATATTAAATATTTGGAAAGCTTCGAAATGTGGACATGGAGAAGAATGCTGAAGATAAAATGGACAGATAGGGTGAAAAATGAGGAAGTACTACGAAGAATAGGAGAGAAGTGAACGATTATACAGACTATCAGAAAGAGGAAGGCGAACTGGATTGGGCATTACCTGAGGAGAGAGTGCATGATTAAAGAAGTGCCAGAAGGTAAACTGGATGGAAAAAGAGAAAGACGTATGAAAAGGTTTCAGCTGTTAGACGTCTTGAAAGGGAAAGAGAGCTATCAAGACACGAAGAAAATTGCGGAAAATAGGAGTATATGGAGAACCAAGTTTAACCTAGAATAATCATGGACCTGTCAACGGACAGACTACCTATGATGATGATGATATAGGTACATACACACACACTGCCGGCATTGGTAGAGGGGTGGTTAGTGTGTCTAGCTCCTAATGCTAGGGTCGCAGGTTCGAATCCTGCCGAGGGTATGGTCATGTGTGTTCATTCTTGTTATTGTTATTATGATATTCAGTATAACTGGCCCTGTGCTGTCTCTGAATTCTTGCCAATAAATAAAAAAATAAATAAATAAATAAATATATATATATATATATATACTTGTGGAAGATGAAAGATAAATAGGGATATTTGGGGCAACTAGGTGTTGAAGGAAACCCATTGAGTGAGCACTTACCAGAAGAAGAGCCGCTGGGGTGTCGGAGAGACATTTGAAGACATTGTTGAAGCGTTTGGGATGATCCCTTCATCAGTACAAGAGAGACACAAGTTGTGTCTCTCTTGCGCTTCTCTCCTTCCAGTAAGTGCTCACTGGGTTTCCTTCAACACCTAGTTGACCTGTGTACACACACACACACACACACACACACACACACACACACACACACACATATGCATATATATATATATATATACAGGGTGATTCACGAAGATATGGAATAACTTCAGGAGCTGATTTCTGAGGTCATTATGAACAAAAAAGTTCATATGAACATGTGTCCGATTCCGAATAATTAAAGAGTTATGGCTGTTTGAAAATTAGAAAAAGGCAAGGCAATATCCGGGACTCTGGAGACAATTGCCGACCAATACGCGATGCATTCTCCGCTACAGTGTTTATTTACTTGTTTATGTACTTATTTACAGTCTGTATTGTCAAATACGAACGTGCGTATTATTAAAGTAGGTTTTCAAAAAAACCACCTTCGCCTTCAATGCATTTCGCCGCTCGTGTGTGAATCTCGCTCGTTGCCTGCCGAAGTTCATCATGACTGTCTTTTATACGAGCCACAGCATTCAATACGCGATGAAGTAATACATCCCGTGTTTGCTCAGCCACGTCTTGTCGAACCACACGCTCATATGGAGTGTTACCGCTGGGAAGTGAGCCGGTATCTCGCAAAGTTTGGAACACTCTGCTAATAACTTTTTGATTTGGAACTCTGCAGTTTGGAAAACGTCGCTGGTATTCAGCGACAGCAGCAACAGCATTTCCATCGCAAAATCCAAAAACATACACCATATCGGCATATTCAGCACTTGTAAATGAAAAAGGCATCTTGAAAGTAACACTAACACAGTAACAACTAACAATGCTAATGTCAATTTTTGCGTGCGCATGTTTCGACAGGCTACATTCGGACAAGGTCATGGTCGCGCAGGCGCATGAGTTATGAGTGAGATTCACAGTGGTGCGATGCTGAAAATCTACGAGCAGCCATAACTCCGCAAATACAGACTAAATAAGTAAATAAGCAAATAAACAATGTAGCGGAGAACGCATCGCGTACTGGTCGGCAATTGTCTCCCAAGTTCCGGATATTGCCTTGCCTTTTTCTAATTTTCAAACAGCCATAACTCTTTAATTATTCGGAATCGGACACATGTTCATATGAACTTTTTTGTTCATAATGACCTCAGAAATCAGCTCCTGAAGTTATTCCATATCTTTGTGAATCACCCTGTATATATATATATATATATATATATATATATATATATATATATATATATATATATATATATATAAAACAAGCATTTATGATCACTTTAAAACAAACAAACGCATAAGATTATTAAATTCCTCAACTAACTTCTTTATGCAAGAATGTTCCTTATATCCATAGCAAGTTAAACACACAAAAAGTAAGCTTTATATTGATAAAAATGTATGATGACAATAACCTGCACCAAAATATAAGTATGGGTGCATTGATTTGCCCAATGGGAATGTGCAACCCTAACACTACAATTTATGCAGTGCCATTTTGCTTAAATAACATGAATAAGAATATCTCCACCTAGAACAAGTAATACTTCTACAAAAATTTACTGGCGTGAGTGCCTAAAAATTAACTTTCATACCAGGCTGTGCACTCTATCATTATAAAATAGATTCAAATTTTTGGAGTGAATTTAATTTTCATCTTGGGATTACCTGGACCCTCACCAATCTGATCGCTGAGCCCTTCCTCATCTTCCTCCATGATGTCCTCAAGGTCAATGTAGTTGTGCTCAGTGGTACGCTTCCCAAGAGCTTCCTCTGTTGAGGGACCGATTGATTGTCGAAGGTTAAGTAAGTGGAGGAAAAAAAAGTCAAAAAGAGAAGAAGGGGTGGGGAGAGGGGGAGGGGGGAGGGAGGCGGGACATATGTTGGAAGGTTGCACATGGGAAAGGAAAGAGGAGGAATGAAGGAAAGCATGAGATTCAGAACCAGAGTAATTGTCCTCAGAAAACATCAAAGTTGTTTTTCAAATGTTGAGAGACAGCATAAAAATATTCTCATGTTAAATAACATGGCTTTACAGAAAATGATTTTCAGGAATGCTTCAGAACTGTCTTTTTCAAAAGTAAATTTATGTGTTGAGAGGTTGGGAAAACACTGGCTCTGAACCTCCTTTTTTATTCGATACATATATACTTAATAATTCTATTATTTGTTGATTCATGTAAATGGGACAATTGAAGTGCAGTTTTCATACTTTTTGCAATTGATGTAAACTATTCTAATATCTTTAACGGTTAAGTTTTTAGCTATTCTTAATATTTAAATAAACTTTTTTGCCAACATCCATAGTTCATCAGAAAGTGAGGCCTTTGAACCGACTGATCAGTGACTTGGTTCCACTGATCATGTTGTTGAGCCAGGAAGCAATGCCAGATATATTTTCCTAGTTTATAATAAAAATGCATTATCCATTGGGCAGCACTACAAGCCTGCCTGGCCCAAGCTACCAATATCATTGAAAGTGAATTTTGATATGCATAAAATTAACATGCACAGCTAAGAATACTAGCTTAAGCTACCTATGTATCAGGTATGATTACATTCACATTTTCTACCGAGTCTGCATCACCCATAACCATAAGGAATTTTTCATGATTTGCTTTGTGTTTAAACTATCAATTGATGGTTTACTAGGCTCAAATCTGATAAACTAATAAGGAATAAAAGACTAACGATACTGTTATGTATGTATTTTTATCTGCATGGAATGCCGTGAAATTTCCATAATATTTCTTAAGGGAGACAAGTGGGCATCAATGAAGAAAAGCAATTTAGAAGCCTAAATACAATTGCCTTGAAAAAACTGTGTTTCCCCAACCACTCACTCCAAGTGGGAATTAAAAAATCCTCAAAAACTGCTGTTTTAAAAGCAAGAATGGGTACAAATTCCTTTTGAGAAACTACTAAAACTAATTTTGCAGCAGTACATGGGGCGGGACACACTCAATCTAGCACATGACTTTTAATCAGGTTACTAAATGGCACCTACTGTTCTGCGTAACCTTTGGTAGAACCCGTTTTGTGATGTTGGCCTTAGATTGGGGCATAAGGGTCACTTTTGATGGCTGCTGCAGCAGATTTGCTTGTGCAGAGATTGGCTTTGCGTGCCCCGACTGGGTTGCGCCAGTTCCTTGTGGAAATATCACTATAGTTCCCACATGCAGACAAAAACACAGTGTCAAATTTAGGAAGAAAGAAAGCACATGGAAAACACTCGATAATATACCATATCATGCCTAACTAAATTTTATTCAGTAAAACAAGCAAATATTATATACTATATGATTTAAAATTTATCACTAAGGCAAACATTGCAGATACAGTTGCTGAATGAATCAACTGGATTCAGAGGAAATTTAATAGCTGTTTAGCGTCCAGCCATTCACTTTGGGCGCATTGAGCTATCAAGACTTAAGCAAGGCACAGTGACTTCCACAGATTTTGTAAACATGCTTATTACAATTTTCAACCTTAACTACCTAAACTGCTTTCTTATATTAATTAATACATAATTCAAAATTATTAGTTTCCATTCAAGCCTACTTTTCCTAGCATTCTTTGGTAGGACAAAAAATCATTCCCTATGCAAGTAATGGAAGACAAATACTTTTATAAATATTCTAATATTATAGGGACTGGTAATTTTTCCAGCTGTGACTAATTTTTACGACAAAAGTAAATAGCTTCATTCTTGATATAAAAAATGCTACAACTACCAAAAGAGGATCTTTATCTATGTAGATAATGAAATATAGAGCAATAATTTCATAATTCAATTTCAAACTTTCATTTAATATGACATCTCAACTTAGTTTGTGATTCTACCTTAAAGTTACCCGTACCATCTAAACTTATATAACACTATTTTACAAAATCAGCAAAAGTGCACCATTCTAAAGCCAATTTTTGCCATGCTAGTCGTAATTTTTGTTAGTTCTCATCCATGAAACACCTTTCATAAAATTGAAAGATTTTTAATATTTTGCAGCTGTTCACATTACTTAAGGTTTATTCCTCACCAATCATCATATTCTGTGCCTCGTCAGCAGTTCCGCAGGCTTCGAGGTCCTGTGGGATGGTGGTTGAAACACTATCATCCACAGCATCTCTAAGCCCGCCCATTACCACAGATTGATGGAACTCTAGAAGGTCCTCTCCGACTAACTTCTGCACAAAATTAGAAGGCACAAGGCCTCTTCGACCATCAAGTAATTCACCATCAAAAAAGCCATCCTGAAAATGGACCAGAAAGATGAATATGCAACGAAAGATACAAATTTAATTTATAGCAAAAATTCAAGGCAAGAGAATGAAAAGGCAAAGAAGGAAAACAGATTTTAGGATTTTAATTTTAACAAAATGTCAGAAACTTTTCACCAAAGATAATTCAATATATGGGCGACTCCCGAGAATTGACAGGGATGCGCTCCTGAAAACGTGGTCGAATCTCGAATTGTCGAATGTCGAACGCCGTTTTCCCATAGACTTGCATGTTATAATCGGGGGATATGTTCCCGCATCTCGGCTATATATCTATCTATACATACAACTATATATTACAGCAAAATTAATATAAAAGTTATTAAAAAGTACAAAATAACTTGCAGTCTCGCCAGTTAATTTAAGGTTACGCAAACCTGCCCTTCTCTTAAATCTGTCAAACCAGCCATCAAATTACGTGAATTTATCACGTTCTAGAATTTTCTCTTTCTGTTTCACATAAGTGCTAATAGTTGAACGACACTCTTTTAATTGATTCACTTGCACTATCACTATTACATTTCCTTTTAGATATAACGTCAAGTGATAAATTTATAAATAAATCAATAAAATAAATAAATTTAAATAAAAGATTAACGGAAAAAAGAGTGAAATCAGCACAAATTCAAACAATTAGAGCAGAAATAACTACGTCTACACTGAAACTAAACCTCGCGTGGTTGGTCGGGATGAAAATTACTTCGCGTAAACTAGCTCCCAATTTGATCGGCTGTGTCGAAATCTCGAATTTGTTGAATCTCGAACTGTCGAATCTCGGGAGTCGCCTGTACTGGAGCAAAATATCACCCAAAATGATTCTATTTGATCATGCTATTCTTGAAATATAGTATTTGTGCAATTAAGGATCACTACATAATTATCTTAAATAAATACCTCATCCATATTTCCCCAAACCAAGAGATAATCTCCTGCATTTACTGCTAATTCTGCTTCAGGATTTTCATTTGGTGAATGCTGTAGTGGATCATACGAGTATCTAAAATAAATAACAACAAAGACATTATAGTTCCCTGCTATCCATTAGCTACATATAGTTAGGTAAGAATGTGTATTCTTGATGGAGCACATAATATAACCGTATTGGTCATTTCCTATAATTCACATTTAATGCACTAATTTTACAAAATTTATCTCAAAGCAGTAAAAGAAAAGGAATTACCTGGCAATATAGACATAGCAGCGACCCTTTCCAGGAATATCAAGCATATCTACAACTTTGTTTTCAGGGACTAATTGGTCATTCAAGGGAGTTGGGAATGTGGTTAGTGGCCCCGATAAACTTCCATTGAGGAAGCTTTTTTTCCCTGAAATAAAAATTATATATCTTTACTCTAAATATTATTCAACAAATCATTCAAACTAAGCTATTGTTCACTTTAGTTAAAAAAGTGAAAGAGCATTTGATTTCATGAATTTCGGCAACTATAAGATAGATATGAAGAATAATTCAACCTTCAATATAGAAAGGTGCAGTTGTTTAACCCATCCCATGCCACAAGTTATATTTCTATTACAACATCCACCCTCACCTTCAGGGTCTAACTGAGAGGAGGAGACTACTGAGGGAATACCAGGGGCCGATGAAACTAAGGAAGGAACAGAGGCAAGGAGAGAAGCAGGCAGGTTGGAGGCAGTAGTCGCCGCACCTGCTGGTATCTGCGGCATCAATCGCCCCGGCGATGTCCCATGTGAAGTGGAAACACCACCAAAATGGACCCCGTGATGAGTTGCCGAATGCTGTGAACTGGGTAGATGGGATCCAATCATTCCTCCCAAAGGATTGAGTCCTGCTGCAGATGCTACTGCGGCAAGTTGCTGCTGCTGTTGCTGGATGCTCATCATACCCCCAAGAGGACCTTGCCCCATGGACAAGCCTCCTCCTATGGAGCTTGTTACACCTAGACTGCCTCCTGAACTGAGAATTCCACCCCCGGTTGTAGTGGTGGAACCGATGAGAGAAGTTGAATGTGGCACCTGGGGTAGTAACATAGGTAATGAAGTTCCAGCAGCAGATGCTTGTGTTGCAGACATTGGCATAGGACTAAGACTTCGGCCAGGCAGGCTTGAGGAACTTAAAAAGCCTGAGTCACCAGCAAGTTGCCCAGCTCTTCCTGGACTGTCCCCAGCAGATGAAAATCCTGTCACAAGAGAGATTGTTGGATAAAACAAACAGCTAATAAATGTTTTGGCAGTGTAACGATTCCACTGTTTCAAGCTTTCAATGGAGCAGTTCTAGTAAAATGTGTCAATATCAGTTAATGTCATCGTTTAAATCAGTTTATTATTTAATAGGCAAAGTAATTGTTCCCATAAATATGTCATTTAGCTTAAAACTTTATGTTCATAACTAAATATAAAAAAAGAAAACTCCTAGAACACTTGTGAAGTTAAGTATTTTATTGAAATAAAGTTAAAATATTGAATATTCATTTGGATTTCAAATATCCACAGGAAACAAAAAAAGAGACATTCAACACAATATTTTAAGTAAACACTGTGATTCTGGGAACTAATTTCATGCGAGTTACAGAATAATTACAAAAACAGCAGATTGATAGAATATTAAGAGTGAAAATGATTAAGGAAGGAGCTGTGTAAATAATTTGAAAATTTTCATTACACATTATTTTTTACTTCATGAAACAATATTTTACTAATTTATGTAACAAATGTAGCATATCTCCAACATAAGGAAATATATGAGGTTTTTTACTGCCTATAAAATACAGGTAACCAGTTTCACATGGTGAAATATGTTTTGCAAAAGCTACTATCATACCAATTGGGCATAGATTCGTAGTCACTCTAATAGAAACTAAATGGTTTCCACAAATTATAAATGGTCATTGTGTCATGAAATGTGTCATATTTTTGTTGTGAAGTTTTTGGTTTCAATCCTACATATGCACAATCACATATGAATATATGTTCATCTATAAATATGTATGCTGCCTATATTCAAAAAGCAGGATTATTTAGCTGAGAATTTAATTTCCTTTATTTAGTACAGCAACCACATATCCTATGTTCCATTTACCATTTATTAAAAAATTACACTTACAAATTGTACCATGTGGACTTAAATCAAGCAAGTACTACACCATGAAATGTTAGTATATTTACCAAAATATATTTCCTATTCACATGAGTCCCACAATATAACTAAATATGAAAAGTGATTATTTTTGTCATTTTAAGTGAATAAATAATAAATCAATGCTAAACATTACTCTAGAAGCGTTTGGTTTGCCCAAACCTCTTTTAAGCATGCAATTATTAATTTATTTTTATGTAAATTGTAAGATGAATTACTTATCTCTTCCTAAATTCTTTCATAATGTAATCAGACTACACAAATGTCATAGAATCATTCTATATTTTATTTTAGGCTTCACTATGCTTGACTTATTATAAGATATAACTTTGAAAAATTTACTTCTTTAATAAATAATTTAAAATGCATAAAACTGCAATATCATTGATGCAGCTGAGAGGGAAAAGAAAAGCTACACAAATCAAAAATATTTTACTGTTGTTTAAATAATTAAAGAGGAAGTATTTAAAACAAAATGAAAAACAGCAAACTATGATGAATACAGTTCACAAGTATTCAGGTTATTTCCATTTCTATACATTTTTAGCAGTCCTCCATCAGTAATTACAAATGAAAAATTTCCAATCCTTAGATCAAGGCTGTTTCACCAAATCTTAATATAGGCAGCAATAATGGCATTGCATTTAACCCAATTTTAAGCAGAAAAAAAACAAAAATAAGAAATTTACAATACCTTTAAATTACAATTTTTTAACAGGACTAATATTTTGAAAAAATGATGGCAGTTTTATGCAATAAAAACAGTGTGAATGTCAAAATATTCAGTGTGATTTAAGGTGTAAGAAATTTGCAAATTAAAAAAAAAGCCAATTTTAATGAAGAGAAACACTAAAAATCTATTTCACTCAAAATGGGCAAAATATTCTTTGCAGTGAACGTTAAATAATAATATACAAGACATACAAAACTCAAATGTCAAAAAAGTAGTCATTATGGTAGAGCATTTCTCTTCTCTTTCCCTTCTTTCACACTTGTCAAGTTTGATGTTGCACAGCTTTAAAATATGCTACATAAATCCTTCCTATCCCCAGTTTTGTTATTTGTTGCTTTGGCTATTCGCTGAAAAAGTAGTATAGCATATACGTAAGCAACCAGCATAGTGCAAATTTGAAATTTTGTTATAACTTTATAAATTTAATGATAAAATGACCTAATTGGGTTCGATCTTCTTATATTTTACTTTTTGTAACTAAAAAAATCAGATTGAAATGAATTTGATTTGGCTTATATTTAGTTTATTTTCTTTTGTCTCAAGCTCTAAAAATAATAATACTCCTTCAGGATATATAGCAAATATAACCTGTATTACTAATTTGAGTGTTGGCATTGTTATAGTTTCCTGCTAGAGATTAATGACACTATCATAGGTGGACAGCACATCATAACATGTTCCAAGTTAAATTGAATGAAACAGAAGTTTTAAATAGCTTATTAAATAAACTATATAACTAAGGGAATATAGGTCAACCTTTCAAGCTTCAAATGACCTTGAAAATGTTAGGGACAACTGAAACACCGAGTCTAAAATAGATATTTCACACTAATGGCATATATGCTATTTTAGGCATGTGAATCAAGTGGATTGTCTCATACCAGCTTTACATTAATAATGAATTCACTTGTCACAGCACAGATACTTGAAGATTTAGTATACAGGGTGTTTATAAAGTCCGTGTGCACTTTAAAACTTTACATGTATATCTGACAGAAACAATCTGTGTGTGGAATAATAACACAAATTTTATTAAGTTTTAGTACAACTACAGTATTTATTTCTATAGTTCAACATAACCACCATCTTTCGTAATACAGCATTCAAGCCGATTTTCTAACTTGTTGAAAACGTTACCCAATTGCTGTTGGGTGACCTCATTAATTGAATTCACAATCCTGGCCCTCAATTCCTCCAAAGAACGTGATTTTATCAAGTAGACTACACCTTTAACATGCCCCCATAAGAAGAAGTCCAATGGTTACAGATCAGGTGAACGAGGTGGCCAAACCACTGCTCCACCTCTGCCGATCCACTTTTCTGAAAAAGTGTCATTCAGGAATTGTCGCACACCTAGTGCATAATCGCATGGAGCCCCATCTTGCTGGAAAAAAGTTTTATCAAAGATATTCAATTGGCGCAGTTCATGGATGAAATAATTCTTAAGCATTGTAAGATAACGTTCACTGTTTACTGTTTTGTCTTCAAAAAAGTAAGGACCAATTATGCATGACTTCCTCAAAGCGCACAAGACATTGATTTTTGGAGAGTCTCTTTCATGTTGCCAGACTTCCTGAGGTTTCTCTGTTCCCCAAATGCGGCAGTTGTGGCGGTTAACTTTGCCACTAACGTGGAATGTCGCCTCATCGGAAAATGTCAACTCCTCTAGGAACTCTGGGAAATTTTGAATTTTTTATTTCAACTGATGGCAGAAATCTAACCTCGCATTGAAGTCCTCTTTATGTAACATTTGAACCACTTGAATCTTAAAAGGATATTCATGCAATTTTCTTTGAGGATTTTGTGCACTGTTAATTTTGGGATGTTCAACTCAAGAGATGCACGCTTCAGTGACTTTCGTGGACTGCTTTCAAAGGCTTTTTTCACAACTTCCACAGTCTCCTTGCTGATTTGAGGTCTCCCGGATCGTTGCTGGTCATTCACAGACCTGGTTTCTTTAAAATTTTTCATCCATTTGGAGACTGAATTCCTATGAGTTGCATCTTTCTCGTAATGAGCAGTAAAGTGTCTTCTAACAGCTGCTATACTAATGAATTCTGCTAGCCATAGCCCGCAATTAACCTTCTCCTCTACTGTCGCCATTTTAATCAGTAAGGGGTCTGAATTAAACAGATTATGTTATTGTTATGATAACTGTAACGCAACAATCTGTTATTGGTATAAAACTCAATACAATTTGCTTTATTATTACATTTACAGATTGTTTCTATCATATATACATGAAAAGTTATTAAAGTTTTAACGTGCACACGGACTTTATAAACACCCTGTATTTCACAACTTTTAACTAACTTTTTATTCTTTTGGTCAATGGGTCCATGATGATGGTATCAGTTGCCTGTTTGAATAGATGTTTTTAAAAATTGCAACAGATAACAAAGAATGATATGATGTCATACATCTAGGTGAACTTAAAAGAATTTGGCACGTACTATCCAAAAGGGAAAAGCCCACATACAGTGTACTCTCGATTACCCGTGGGCGGATTATCTGTTTTTCGGGTTATACGTGCATAATTTTCCCGTATTTATCAGGAATTTTTATTTATGAAAATTGAGCTTTGCACTATTCATACATTAATGCATGCAGAGTAGCATAATATTTTTTGCTCGTTTACTTATTCGAAGAATACATATTGCGTAAAAAAGATTGTACATAAAGGTTTTTTTTAAGGTAAAGTGACCGTAAAATGATATCATGCTCCTTTACTGCCGATCATATTACATCGCATCTTTTACGGAGCGTGGCGAGGACACAAATTATTTCATTTCACTAAAAGAAAAGTAAACTGTGTTAAGTGCGAAAACGGGTTGAATAGCATGTAATACGACAGAATGTGAAAAATAAAGCAAAATTTTGGATTATCTGTGTTTTCTGATTTTTCATGCTTCTTCTCCCAATCATTAGCTCGGATAATCGAGAGTACTGTATTTCCCAATCATAAAACCAGCTACTCATTACCAAGATGCTTATTAGCATGTTTTACTCAAAGCTTTAAACACATATGGGATCTTGATTATGTCTGAAGAAAAATTTCATGAAAAATACTAGTTGAGTAAAAGAGATACGTCAACTTAAGCATGTTTATGCCTAAACATGCATATTTGTACCAGAATATCAAGGTCAACTTATACGTCACTGTAATGATACAGAAAGACAATTTGTAGTTATAAAAAGATTATAATTCCTCATTGAAACAACTGTTATTACCTAATATAACAGATATATTTTAAATGAATGGATGCCATTATTTGAACTGCTCTAAACCTTCCCTTCTAGCTCTTTTATATAATTGACTAGATGTCTTAGATTAGTTTTATCTTCATCAATATATGCAGAATATAGGGTTTTGGTTGCCAACCATATTTTTGGCTTAAATTTACCAATCCAAAGTAACTAAAATTAAAAACTCAAAAACTTGTATAATATTAATTTTTCTTATCTTAACATGGTTACTTAGGCTTATTCGCAAGGGATTTGTATTCCATTAACAAGTAAATTAGCTTCACCTTTTTGTGAAATTAAATCACCTTGTTCAGTAGTAACTCAAAATTCATTGAATCTGAAGGAAATAAAGCTGGCAAAATATTAATGCTTTCTTGTAGACAAATCCATCAACTTTGGAAGCATCTGGATCTTGAAAATTTCCACAATTTTTTAGCAAAAACGTATATTTCGTAGATTTTATGCTGAAGTATGCCAGGCATTCATGCACATCTTAGAATACATTATTTGAGATCGAAGAAATGTGTGGGAAATGGTTTAGTTGTTGACATTTTGAAATATTACTCCAATTAATAATTTTGCATCGTTGAATAATGTTCCACATTCAGTGACAATAATTTCATTCATCTTCATTTTCAGTATAGGTCAAATATAGTAACAGCGATCTCGCCAAGATATTTTTTCATCCAAGTCTATTTCCAATGAAATTAGCATTTACATTGCCTTAAGAAATTGCATTTTTATAATTATACACGTTCCATGTAAAGTTTTATCAAAATTCAAACAGTTGAGCATTCAAAGCCGTCAACACATTTCGCATAACCATCAATTTACGCAAGCGATCACGCCAAGATATTTTTATATATATTCATCGTAGGTCAAATATTTACTTTACGAAAAATATAGTACTATCATTTGAACGCGAAGGCAGTGAGAGACTTTGAGATTTAACCATAACCCAAATTTTTCTCGGACCCGCATTTAAGCCGAGATGTGATTTTTTCATGATAGATTTTGACAAAAAACATCGGCTTATATTCGGGAAGATACGGTATGTACATCACAAAACAATATAAATTAATACACTGTATTTGCTAGTCCATGAGATCCAATTTCTTCTGAAAAAAGGTCCCTAAAAATTGATTGGTATCTTATAGATGGAAGGTATTCAGATATTCCAATATTCAAATCCACAAATGAATAGGTTACATCTTACAAATGTCTCCGCAAACAAAAATTATCTTTGCTCTTAGTATGTTTCATGACAGAAAATCAATTTCCTGTTGTAATTGGTTCAACTGGATTTTGTGTAGAACATAGAGAAATAATATGTCATTACAAAGCCAAAAATTCATAGTTCCATGGATAGGAGGAAATATGAACAAAGAATTTGTGAAATGATAATTAAAAATTGTTTTACTTTACAAAACAGCCTTAACAGCATTACTTACTTCAATCACAACATAACCATAAGGAAGAAGATAATGGCTGTTATTGTAATACATATCAATAATTTTCAAGAGCAATATGAGATTTGTGTATAAGTTATAAGTGGAATGGAGCCATTTTTACACTTGAATGTTAAATGTAATAATTGCATTTCAGGTATACAGTCTGCATATCTACCTAGTGGTAGGTTCTCCACACAGATAGCAGAAAATCATATGTTTATCTTTCATTGGTGCCTGTTTCATAATTAACACAACTTTGTTGTTTGATGTGCATGCAAGCACTATGTAGAATTCTACAATGAATAAACTTAATTTTACTTAGCTATTTTAGCTTTCTGATACAGCAGAGAGTTATTTAATTAAAAAATATCTGGGTTCACCTTACTGGCTGGAATATCTTATTAGCCAGCAAATACAGAATTTATGAAATCATATTAATTATGATCCAGAATATACCTATTGTCTATCTGATTCAAGTGATATTGATACATGCATTTATCTGTACAAACATTACTGACATGTTTCACAAAGTTACAGTTAAAATATTGAATTTCATATTTATTCATCCAAGTTTGGATGAAATGGAACATTTAGGTTTATCATGTATAATTTGTTCCTTCAATATTTTATTCACATTTTTGTATAGTGATTGTTAGATTTTTGAAAATGAAAAATATGTAAATATGATTTAATTGAAAATTTTCATTAAGATATTACTTCACAGTCATATTCCTTAATCATATTCCAAAATTATATTTCTATCTTGGACATTAACTATTTATAAATGAGTTAAAAAGTTACAAGTTTTATTACATCACTCAATTCAAAATTCTAATCAATCCATTTAAACATACAAAACAAATTTACTATCATAATGGTTTCTATAACTATGGCAAAACTTTAATTAGAAATGTTCATTGCCCTCCTGTCTCAGACTCATAAATTATGTATAAAATAATGTAAAATAAAGTAAATTTATGCTTAAACAATCATTATGTACATTTAACAAACAACATAAATAAAAAACTTGAAAGATAAAAAAATATAAGATCATTTCATAAAAACAATGAAGTCAAAAGCACTAAACAAAAATAATTATTATTATTTTCATAACTGGTAATTTTTAAGAGGAATGCAATTAACCTATACTGGCCCTAAATTTATACGAAATAGCATGGAGTTAATAATATGAGAGATAAAGTTAATGAAGCAAAATCACCAAAAATAATTCACTTTCTAAAATACAGTGAAAGTCTGCTATAACGAATATAGCATATAATGAGAAGTTCACAATTATCAGAGTTTTTAAATGCATCGTCAACTCCATTAATATTAATTATACAGAAATTCTTCAGATGTAATGAGTGAATCATTTTGTAGCAATGACTACAGGTTTCCCTTGCCTTTGGCAAGGTTCACATTTCTGGAAAAATACTGCAAACCAAAAATAGAAAAAGTTGTGCATAAGGTAATGGGAAAATAATAAAAAGGATATGGTTTTCACATCAACAACAATGGACCTTAGCACATTTTTTACTGTGATGGGGGTTTTCCTTCTATAGTTAACAAGTGTGAAAAATTGCCCTTGAGAGAATGTATGGATTGTCTGTCTTACACATTTCTTACTGCGTTGTGGTACTTTGGAATGAATTAATTAGTGTGATATTAACACCAGCTGAGGTCTGTAAGCAAAATACTCGAGAGACAGCCCTTCTCAAATGTACAGGTGACCCTCGGTTAACATGCCCCAGCCAACATAGATTTGTTATAATGCGGTTTTTTTCAAATTATCAAAAATTTAAAAAAGCAAAAATTTTCTACATAAAAATATCATATGCATGGTGCTACGACACAATACTTGAATGTTAGAGATAAATTTTGTGTAATAAGTGAAAAAAGCCATTCAATCGACCCTGGACTCTTATCTTAATGCAGAGGCCCACAAATCCCCATCAGTGTCCCAGGAAAGATTTTTACATTAAGTGCTTTTATTATACATTAAGCTTTTTTGGCATATTGTTTACCATGTAATTTCATTGTTTCTCTTACAAATGACGATAAAATCTGGTGATAATATGTTTCCATTGAATATGGGCCCAAAAATACCATTTGTAAAATTATTTCCCCTTGGGCACTTAAGGCTTATTGAACCCCTGGCAAATGTGGATTTTCGCTTAACAGGGAGTTCTCAGAAATGCAGCCCCTCCGCATTAAGTGGGGGTCAGCTGTATTTTTAAGATGATGAACGATATCTCTTGCCCAAAGAAAATTTAAACAGATAAAAAGATATCAATACAAATCCATAAGCCTATTCTGAAAACATCTCGCATTTTACAACAATCAAGGTTTTAAAAATGGGAGCTTTATTTGTTGAAGCAATATAAAAAAGTGTATTTTATTTTAGGTTTATTTAAAATTGCAAATATTAATTTCTTTATAAACTAAGTAATACAATTATATGACAAGTAATTTATCAAATAATTACTTTAAAAATTTTAAATTTCTATCTAAATGCATATGATCAGAATCTTAATTTGATAATTTTGAAGGCACTCCCAGCCGCTCACTGATTTATCAAGAAAAATTCCTTCTTAAGTGTTTGCATTTTATTAATGGCATTAAAGGTCACACAAATTGTGACAACTTTAACTTTCTATTTATAACCATTTGGTCAGAGTCTTAATTTGATAATTTATGGAGGCACCCCCTGCCACTCACCAATTTCTACAAAAATATTCTTCGAGAGCGAAATAAATTGCATTATAGATCATATGAACCCTGCAAATTTCAGCCTTCTATCTCTTACTGTTTACTACAGAATTGGCAAATACGAGGCACACAGTGATTTTAATTGGCATGCATAATTAATAATTTCTCTATAAAATATGAAGTTCTTTAGAGGAGTAAACACGGGAAAAAATTCTGATGATTCACTTTACTTTCTTGGCACATGACACTAAAATCACAGTCAACCCTGGTTTATGTATTTGTGATAATGATTTAATTGATTGCACAGACGAACAGAGAGAGTAAAAACATTCAAGCCTTTATAAAATAAAACATGCTAAAAATAAATTCAAATTATATTACTAAATAATTTTATCCAAAACATAAATTACCCTATGTCTCCTAAGAATTCGCGTTTAAATTTATTGAAATCATTAAAATTGTAGTTACATATGGCAATGCAGCATATGCAATAGGAGTGGGGATTCTGCTTCGAGAATTCTTGACAAAAATTTCCTGGGAAATTGAAGAATTTTTCTTGCCTCGAGACCCGGGAAATTTTCATTCGAAACATTGAGACTTTACTTAAAATCAGAAATATTATTGATCTAACATTTATAAATAAAAAATGCTTTGGTGGGAAATGCTGAATTTTAAATGCAACAATTTTGTCACTACTACTACCTGCATTCTCGTTACGAAGACACACTGCATACCCCTGCAGAACAAATGTATCGAGTGCTGTTTTCAATACGCCTTATCAGTGAAATGTTAAAGACACGTTACTAGTGATGTAAGCAAATATATTTATATTTTATACATTATGTTATTATATTCTGTTATATATTTTGTACAGATTTATTTTCTGATTGTGTTGATTTTAAGTTTCCAAAATATACTTGGCCAAGTATCAACACAATTAGAAAATAATGCCATACAAAATAAAAGTGCGAACTGCAAACAGCAATGCAACATCCTATTCGCGTTTGTTCAACACATCTGTCTCTGCCATCACCTGCACCAAACTTCTGAATTTCTTTAAGTCTCACTAAGCAATTCTATTGGAAGTGTCATTCATAGTCATCCTCTGAAATATGTTTTTTGCATGGCAAGAGGATGAAATCTCAATTGCATGGATGGTGATTTGTCTTGGTGCAGTGAAGATCAAATCATAAGTTTTACCTGATGAAACTGGATTGTACACCTGGACCAAAATTATTATAATTTCCTTCCTCAATGAAATGTTTAGCTATAAAATTACAAATAGCCACTCTTCAACCATCACATGAAATATCATGCTCTGTCTCCTCCAAAAAATGAAATTCTATATATCAATATCTCATTTAACGAAGTGGATGTATTCCACGACTTCACCTCATCATAAGAAACTTCCTTACAACAGATAGAAATAACGCCGGAGGCATAGGGATGCAATCCAGGACTTATGAGAAAGGGAGACACAGGAAAACATCATTAAGTACTCAAAAAATAATATCAAATGTACCTAATGACATGAAATAATTAGTTTAAGAATAATTAAATTAGATAATAAATCAATAGGTTCTACTCAAGTCCTGCTCATCCAAATTGGCTGTGGTGGGAATGAAGGCGGCAGGAAATACACAAAGGGCAGGCCAGTTAGTGTTATCCATGGCTAATCAGTAAGTATTGCACGTCGTCCACTTTCTCGATACTCATTTCCTAGGACATTTATGCAATGTCGCTGATTACAAAATTTTATTCTTTTTAATCACCTTGTATGAGTTTCTGAAGTTTTTGTTTACATTTTTCAATATTTTCAAAAATTATAGACTTCATTGTAAAAACCTCATTCCTAGTGGATTTGTTAAACATACTTACTACTTACAGAGATAAGAAAAATATGTCATTTGGATGGAATATAAGAAGTTGTGTCAACAGATAGAGAAGACATCTGGAAACCACACCTTCCCTCTCAATCTGAAAAGTTTATCGAATATTATTTTTTATAATTTCGTATCTACAATACTTAAATACTTAACGTAAATGCCAGTCAATATGATGGGAAAGAAAAATATATTGCCGTATCCCCTCCTTCCCTTCTACTCCATTCCTCCCCCTCCCTCTTCTCTCCCTCTCTCTCATGAATCGCCTCGAATATTCCGCGGCCCAGGTGCCGTTAAACTTAGCGAATTCACTTCCTTCTCCCAATTCACAGTCGGTTGCACTCCCCCTGTAACAATTTGTTCCTTTTGTAATAATCGCGGACATTCTTTCCGCGACTGTCGGCGAAGAGCTAGGAAAATCGCTCCGCGAGATCCTCGAGAAATCGCCCAGCCATTTCATTTTCGAATGTCAATGACCAACTTGACATGCCTTTTGTAAATTGTGATGTTTATTCTGCAAAAATTACAGCTTTACTAGATACCGGCTCCTCCTTGTCGATGCTTGATATTAATACTTGGCGTAAAATTCCCCGCCCGGGACGAACCCAACTGTGTAAAATTACGTGTCGGAATGTCACTGCAGCTCCGACTATTCTGACACGATACGTTAAATTGAGGGTCCGTCTTCAAAAGTTATCTTGGAGACATACATTCTATTTGTCCGAATTGCCTGTCCCAATGATATTGGGTCAGGATTTCATCAAAAGAACGCGAAAACTGTCCGGATAAGAAATTCTTTTTCCACTCTGATTCCGAAACTTCGTCAGCTTCGTCCGATTTTCCCCCGGCATCAGTTGTTCATATGCAATGCCAGAACCCATTCCACCTCGGAAAATGTTTCCTCCGGAGGCGAAGTCAACCTTAGCCTTCCAGCAAAGGAAATAAAATGTCTCGTCGATGGCTATTCCGACTTAATCTCATCACAGCTAGGCCAAACCAACTTAATGTGTTATGAGACTGAATTGCTCGATTCAGCTCCGGTCACATCCCCTCCATATCAATGCTCACCGCCAAAATTGGCCATGATGAGGGCTCATGTCGATAAGTTACTCGCCGACGCACAGTGTGCAATATGCCCGATCTAGGTGGACAAAAATCTTAATATATAAAATACCACTTTTTTGTCATTTAAATTGTAGCGCATTATGAACTGAGTGTTTTTAATGAGTTTTACATTTTCCCCTCTAAGTGAACGCATATACCGAGGTCATTTTCGTTTGAATTTTCCTCTGTCATTACACTATAATTTGAGAATTACTGAACTACATTTTTATGAAACAAAATATGTATTTCTTTCCTTTATAACTGCACAAAGAAGCATTAAATAGTTTATTTTATTCACTTTCCGTGTCACTTGCACAACGCGAATCCTCGTGGGAACTATGGAAGGTGGAGGAGGGTCCAACAATAGGTCCAACACTTCAGGAGATAAATTTTTGCTTTTCTTCTGCGGAAGTTTTCTTATACTAGAAATAACTGGATCGGAAGAGATTAATAGCATGGAAAGCAAGTCTGCGTTAGTAGCAATTCGCGAGATTTTTCTTGTATGACCTTCCCTAAATCTTCTTAAATCTTTATTGCGTGCCTCTTGAGCCTCTTCGGAAAGCTGTCCTATGGGTAAAATGCACGATTTAATTATGTCAGCACCGTGAACTAAAATTTTGTGCACTGTAGCAGGCATGTAGAACCAAGGATATAGATTCAAATACATTTTCCTTGTTTTGACTGTGTATGTTTCAAAAGTCTCTAAATTAATGTCATACCCACTATTAATTGTTTCTAAAATCACGCAGAAATGATGTATGAGGTCTTTATTGACACCTGTTATGGAAGCACTTTGCTCAGGGTCTTTAAAAAATCTTCTTGCTGTATTACCATCATTTGTAGTGCCTCTGCCAGGCTTTGGTTGGTCAACCAATAAACCCATTTCATTTCTAAATCGCTGCCTGATTTCTTTTTTTTCATGCTTCGCACGTTGACTTGTCACTTGCACGTCTAATCTGCCATTTCTTTATACACAATCGATATGCTATGTGCAGTAAGCATTCAAAACAACGAATCCATGCATGTAAAGTAGAAAGACCGAAAGCATAAGTTGTAATATCTGCTACCCTCTTTTCATTTGCTGTTTCTACATTATTCATTTCCTTAGGAGAAGCTCCACATATGTAGCACTTTTGTGACGATTGGTTTTGTGCCAAAGCATTACATACCTTCCCATCTACCATTGTCATTAACAGTCGTTGATGTACATCAATTTCGGTGCCATTTACAGTCACCTTGGTAGGTGAAAGTTTCTTTATTTGTTGTTCCAACTTGGCTGTTTCTTGTTGAATTAATGTTGATGATTCCTTTTCAAAAAGCAGCTTCACTGGACGGCAATATCTGGTAGAGGAAGTTCTTGGATTTTGCCACAAAATACGTTTATTAGTCTCATTAATATGGAGTTGAAGAGAAACAAGAGAGACGAGGAATAGATTTTAATCATCGTAGGTGTGGTCTTCTTGCTCTTCAAACTTCTGCTTGAAAGTACTATGCCCTGAGCTACCATCACATCCCCATTTACATATTAAAGTTAAAGACTGAGCATTGCACTTAGATAAAACTTGACCAAGAACTTCATGTTGTACTTTAACAATGCGCTCAATGATATGGTTCAGTAGGGCTTGCAGGTTTATTTCTGCGCACGTTTCACTAACATACATTGCCTCTCGTGGTGGATAACACATATTTTTTGTCTTCTGAATCACATAATACGGTGGATAAATATCACAATTTTGTCCTTTTGCTTGAGACTGCACCAATTTATATTGATGTGTCGTGAGGTTCGCATCGAGAAAGAAAGCTAATGCCTCTTCATCAGTATAAGGCACAGGTTTTGACGTAGGCAACCTTGATTTCTTGAGCTTTGTTGCCCTTTGCGGTGATGCAACCGATAGCTCCTTGACAATACCTGCTGCATCCCTTTTTCCCACAGCTCGTAAGGTTGTTTCTGTAGCGAAAGAAAGCTCTTCGGGACTTCGAGATTCCAATAACTGTTGCACTTTTCTCCGCTTACTTTTACTAGTGCTCTCACTAAAAATCTTCACAGGGCGACCTCTGCTCTTTCCAGGCGCACTAACTTCTAGTGATTGCGTAGCAGCAACCCTCTCCCAAACTTCTTCAGAAAATTTTAATTCTTCTGCTAGCCACTGAGAATTTGTCTTTAAAAATCTGTCCAAATGTCTACAACTTTTTTTCCATCGATGATTAATTTTTGATGAAAACACTTTAATTGTATTTCTGATATGTTGATGGATATCATCAGGACAACTATGAAGGTCAAATACACTAAGGATGTAATCAGCAAGGTCATCATTTTGCGTCTTCCTACTGCCTTGTATCCAAATGTCGAAGAGTAGTTTTCGGGAAACTGTACGCCGCGTCACTAGAAAAATTAAATATCGGTAAATGGCACAAGTATGCGCAGAAACGACTATCAGATTTGTTAAATATAAGGTTCACACAATACAATAGTATGAGTTTTACGGTGGTACCTCGTGGAACTTTTTTTGTAAGGCCGCTTAAAAAATAAAATCCTAATTTCTTGAGCATTATTTTTTATGTAATATTTACGTTATATTCTATAATTCTGAAAGTCATATTATCTACAAAGTAATACTAAATATTAAGAAACATACCTGTATCTACAACATCCATGTCATAAATCAAATGAAATATCCTGCTCACTCACAATTATCGCTCGTCACACAACGCTCTACAAAACGTTACTGCTTCCAATAAGTATACCGCTATACAGATTACAATGTTTGGACCACTTCTGAGTCATGTCAGAGTTGTCAAATTGTCAAATAAACACGACCCAGTATACTTTGTACATTCAGCAACAATGTTTAATATCGCTCAACTTTAAATGGTAACAGTCGAAAATTTATTTTTGTCCAGCTAGACTAGGCAAATTGCACACTATGCGACGGTATTATCCAGCCTTCGTTATCTAATTGGAGTTCACCAGCCTTTCTCATCCCCAAGAGAGATGGCTCCGAAAGACTTGTGGTCAACTATCGTAAACTCAATAAGCAGGTCAAGGCCGATAATTTTCCTACGCCTTCGATAGAACACGCCCTACAATATTTGGGTTCGGCCAAATATTTCACCATTCTTGATTTAAATTCTGCCTTCCATCAAATTCCTTTGACACCGACTTCAAAGGAGTACACCGCCTTCGTCACACCGTTTGGGCTGTATCCATATAATCGTCTTCCATTTGGTTTAACCACATCTCCTCAAGTCTTTTCGAGGTTGATTGACAAGGTGCTAGGTGATTTAAAATATTCTTGTATGTATCCATATATTGATGACTTATGCATTTATTCCAAGAGCCTGCCAGAACATCTTCGTCATGTCAAACTGGTCTTGGAGAAGATAAGGGCAGCTGGTCTCATGGTCCATCCAGAGAAGATGAAATTGGGCCACGAATCCATTACCTTCCTTGGACATCGAATCTCCCATGGCGAACTTACCACTGACCCAGAGAGAACACGAACACTTTCTGCATTCCCTGTTCCTAAGTCGGTTAAGGAGGTTTCAAGCTTTCTCGGTATGTGCGGTTTTTATTCCAAATTATGCGGAGATTGCAGCCCCTCTGAATGCCTCTGCAAGAAAAATGTCATTTTCAAATGGACCAATTTGCAACAAGATTCCTTTGTCACACTGAAACAATGTCTGTCTTCTCCCCCTGTACATCAACTTCCTAATTTTGAGGAAGAATTTCATTTGTTCGTGGATGCCAGTCTGGTGGCGCTGGGAGGGGTTCTTCACCAAATGTTCGGTGGGAAGCTAAAGCCTGTAGCTTATGCTAGTAGAACCTTGAATAATTTTGAACAAAAGCTGCCATCTTACGAATTGGAGTGTCTTGCTTGTTGTTGGGCTGCCGAAAAATTCAGGACTTATCTCCAGCTAAAACCATTCCATTTATATACAGACAATGGGGCAATAACCTGGTTGTTTAAATATCCCAAGCAACTAGGGAAAATTGGATGAATGGTGTTAAAATTGTCATCTTTTCGCTTTGTAATCCATCATGTCCCATGTTCTAAAAATAGAGTAGCAGACTGTCTATCTAGAGTGGTTGACCAACCGATTGAGGATCCAATTCATTGTTCTATGCTGTTACATCAAATACCTCTGTCCTTCACAAACATTCGTGATCACCAGAATTCAGATCCGCACCTAAAACAGCTGATAGAGCGAATCAGACAGGGAAGTCCATCCCCCAATTATTTCATAAAGAATGATTTATTATATCATGGAACAAGCAGACTTAAAGGGGTAGAGTAGTCGTTCCAGATGCCCTCAAGGCCATGTTATTTTCCTATTTCCATTCCTTACCAACTGCTGGACATATGGGTGAACGAATCTGTAGGGAGTTTTGGTGGAGTAACATGAAGTCAGAAATAGCCCAGATGGTTAGAACCTGTCATGACTGCCAAACCTGTAAACCTAGGAACACCCTTCCCCCTGGAAAGATGAGTTCTACTACTCCTAACTACCCCTGGGAGAGAGTATATATAGATTTTGTTGGTCCATTACCCAGAAGTCGAAGTGGGAATACCTGTGCACTTACAGTCATTGATGGTTTTACCAAATTTACCTTCATTGAACCATTATGCTATCAGTTAGCCTCCCAAGTTGTTTCCACTTTATTTCATAAAATCTTTCCTAAATTTGGCTATCCTAAAGTCCTAGTTTCTGATAATGGAACACAATTCAGATCCGCGCTTCTGGCAGATATGTGTTTTAAATATGGCATAAAGCAAATTTTCACAGCCCCTTATTATCCTCAACCTAACCAAGCTGAACGAGTCCACCGCAACTTGAAATATGCCTTAACCATCTTATCCCAAAATGACCATAGGAAGTGGGACGAATTTGTGCCCAGCTTAACCTTTGCCTTCAATTCTGCCAAGCACAGCAGTACAGGATATACTCCTGCGACGGTGTTTATGGGAAGAGAACTTCCTCACCCTCTAACAAATTTCTGGAGAATTCCTCCACAAGCTCTGTCGGAGACGTTAACACAATCTGAAAGGCAGTCCCTATGGCAAGACGTGTTAAGAAATCTAAAAAGGACAAGGCTTAGGCAAGCAGTGGCGTATAATAGAAGCCATTCAGGGAATCCTTTTAAAACTGGTGATATGGTCTTGTATAAAAGGTTTCCTACTAGTTCAAAGGCGCTCCACCAAACCACCAAACTCACACCACAATGGGTCGGTGCATTTTCAACTAAAATTTTTTTATCTCCTGTGGCAGATGTTCTGGAACTGTCACCCACTAAGGAGAGAATTGCCAATATATCACATTTAAAATTGTATCATCAGTAATTTTGTTATTATAGCTTGTAAGTGCCGGCGTAGGGAATGAGCGACCCCATCGCCCAATGATACTGCATCATTGCAATCATCCCCCAGATGAGAATCTGGTAAAACATATTCATTTTCGGCCTAGTGCTATGCCTTTGTGTATACAAGGATGATGTTCGAGGCATCATAAAGGATAATTAGACCTTTATGTTTGTCTCCATGGCTCTAAATTTTTATTATTTAATGTAACCTGGCCATGTATTTCTTATGTTGACTGGTAATAATGCCACTATTACCACAATAGTTTTTGTGCACTCTCCCCAATTGGGATAGTGTACCTTAAAATGTTTATCAGCCATCCATCTCAAACAGGGGAAATATACTAGATTTAAAATTGTTTCACTTATAATAATTATCTGTATCACTGTGAATATTAAGTAATGTTATAACAATTATCTGTACCACTTACTAAGTTCAAAATGGTTAATGTCATACTGATTTAATGCCTTGTCTTAGAAAATAACTGCTGGTAAGTGACCAGCATAGAATACTGTTTACTTTACTTCATGCTTTAAATTCAAAATAATCTTTTGTTAATTTTCGGTACTTCCCACATGGAACTGCCATGAATGCTTTTCTTTGTTATAATATCCATTGTCTTCTAATGTGCCCTTATTGTAAGCCTAAGGCAAGGAGTGGGCAATAATTTTTTGTATCTTGATTCACTGGTGCTATTCTGAAACCACACACCAGAACACTTCATGATAATTAATATCCGTTATGGTGAAGACAAGGTGGGCTATTGAATTTCCATCCGAGAAGACATCTCACTCCAGTGCTTAGTGAACACTTTTCAAAACTGCCTTCAAGGAGTGTACTAAACCTGAACAGGGTTAATCAGTGGTGAATATTTTTCCATTTCCCCTGAGAACTTCAAATGGAACAGTGTCGCAGACTCGGATTATCAGAACAACATACCATTTCCAGTGAATTATTCCTGATATGTTTTAATTACTACAATAACATTAAATAAATTATATTAACAATATTACAAACAATTCCAACGTCTGTGTGATCTAGTAGAAAGCGTGATTGAGCGAAGTGCTACAGATAAGGGTGTGGACGATTGGGGGAAGAGATGGTCCAGGGATCTCCCCCCACCCTTCAAAACTATTTTTTTTTCATTTTCTGAGGGAGGATGCAGCGATTTTCCCCGCATCTCCGCACTTAACGAAGCACTTGTCGAATAGACGTGACGAAAAATGCCGAATATCGCCGCCTTTCGTTATCGGCGTCTTTCGTAATCGATGAACAAAACGCCAAAAGCTCCACGCCAATGGCGTGTCCCACACCAACGCGCTTTATATAGGGCGAATATTACCCCTATTTCCCATTCCCTCCTTTTCTCATGGATATATAACATAATCAAGAAATTAACCAATACGAAGTCAAGGAGTCGCCCGTTTAAAGCTACCCGCTGAATCTCCCCTCAACCGCTCCATCACCTGACTGCGGCTTAGGAGAGAACGAGTCGGCAGATATCCCGAGACAATGGGCAGCCGAGGGTCGCCGCTGGCGAGAGTCAGATCCCAAGTGACGGAGAGAGAGAGAGGATCCTGGAAGGCGAGAAGAGTTTCCTCGCAAGTGCCGTGTGCTAAAAGTTTCCGGAGGACAGAGTGTAACTATAATTTGACATTTATGAAGTGTTTAAGTTGCGAGACTGTTGTTACGTCTCAAGAGCAGTTGTGTTAATGTTACATTGTTATTTCTTGTACAATATAGCATTTAGTTAGAGGATTATGTGGCTTTGTTTTTTGGTCGCCACACTCCCTCCCACTCGCTCGATACATCTACATACATGCTTCATATTTCTACTGTATGACGTATGAGTATCGAGGCAATAATAGGTATCTCAAGTCTCAACAATGATATTTGTTGCTCAGTAAACTTATCGATAAAAGCACGACATTTGGTCAAAATTTGTCACATATACGTTAAATATGAGTAATTTCAAATGGAAGGCAAAAATCGACCATAAGAATAAGAAACCTTGTACATTCTTCTTTAAAACAGTCTATGTATGGTGAATGTAGGGAAATTTTTTCTAATTTTAATTTAGAAAAGAGTGAAAGCCTGCACATCTAAAGATCTCATTTTACGTCTTATCATATGGGAAACAGAAATTATCTCCTGGAGTCGAACCCAGGTCTTTTTTTAGGTTTTTTTGTCATTGCTTTTTAATGCATGATTCATGCATTCCTGCCAAATTTCAAACTCATACCTACTCGGAAATTATCTTAAATCACATATAGAGAGTGACTGCAAAAGTGTGTAGACAAGATAATAAGAATACTACACCTTTTATAATATAGTTTGCCACAGCGATACAGAGACAAGAAGCATTACTCCATATTGACATAGTCAACATGCCACGCATTGACCTACTTTTAACACCATGCATATTCTACCCAGTCTTTATTTGTCTCTAGTGCGGTCATTAACTCATCAGAAAAGGCTCTGAAGATGAGGGGGGCAGGGTGTGTGGAGGTAAGAAAGGGTATGGATGAGAAAATTTTGAACAAGAATGCAGCACATAAATGAAGATGGTCCAGGGCAAAAGCAAAATATGAAAAGAGGCACGATATTGCTGTGTAAGATATTTGGCAGTTTCATCCTTGCCTCCACATGACAATTCACAAGAAAATGCATTGTATGTCATTTTTACATGGCCCTTTCTCTGCCCTCTTTCCAGAGAAAATTTTCCAACAAACTCTTGCGATATGAGGTCGCATTGACATGTTGTTGGCAGAAGACTTATTAAAGGCGATCGAGAATGTGTGCACCGTGGGAGATGGAAGGAGTATAGGGGTGCTACTCAGTTAATTGCTGAAATAGCGCATCAGTTGGCGATATAACTTTATAATTACTCAACCAGGAGGTATCAGTTTTAGCCTATTTTTTGTAGGACAAATAGGCTTATACGATCTCCACTTTGCAGAACCTTTTGGGATACAGGCAATCCTCGACATCCGTACATTTGACATCCGTACAATTCGCCCTTTCATACATTATAAATTCTTGCACCTAAACCGCCTTTTGTACTCCGAATTCAGAGTTTCGTAAATCACCTGATGAACAAACATTTTGAGCTATCGCATAATGGCGCTGTCTGTCAGCCAAGCCAACACTTTTAATAAATTAAAGTATGCTACGTAATAATATACGTATTGTATGTAATGTTTTTTAATATTGTACTGAAATTTGACAAGATTAATACCATTGTAAAGTAGGTTAATAATCAATAAATTATTATTATTATTCAGTCTTGGCAACGTTACCATCTTTGTTTGAACATACAGCAGTGTTTCTTTGTTTGTGCATTTTACACGTAATATTTTATAAACATGAGTGATAAATGGAAAACTGAAAGTGCTAATACAAGTGGAAAGAAACGTAGGACTCATAAACTGAACATGATTGAGACAAAGATGGAAATAATTAGGCGTGCCGAAAGCGGCAAATCTTTAGCTTCAATCGGACGCTCATTGGAATTAAGCCGGTCGAGTGTGTGTTCAATTGTGAAGGAGAAGAACAAATATAATAATACAATACGTACTGTGGCTTTCTGAATAAATGCCAATTTTTTTAAAGAGCAAGGAACCGATCTACACATGCTTCGATGATGTTGGCGATATCCCGTTAGCAGACCACAAAACAATTTGGAACATAATGATCGTGCAGTTGCTTGGCTTTCTTGCGAATGACAAGTGAACTCAGCGAGATTTTCTTGCGAGTTTGGGTCTCGATTCACAGGTTTAAAGCCTTCTCTGTCTTGTCTACATACGAATTCCTAGGTACAAAAGACACTTTTGTACTCTTGAAGTACCACTAGCAACACTAGCTCTAATCGCTTCTTCACTTCCCTTATCGATTTTATTGTGGACTAGGTCACACCAAGTAATTTACCAACTGATGAAGCAGATTCATAATGCGCAAGCCTATCTAAAACTTCAATTTTCTTCTCCAAACTCATCACTTTTTTTGCCCTTTTTACTGACTTTTCTTTCATTTCAACCATCACTCTCTTTGGGGTCATGATTAGGCAACATTACATAAAAACTATGAAAATAGCAAAATGCTTTAATGAAAAAAAACTCACACTTTCATACATATTACACTGACATCCCTAAACCGCCTTCCATACGCCGAATTCGGAATTTCGTATGTCAGCGAAATGACGAACGAACATTTCGCGATGGTGCTGCCAGCCACCAGTTTCTGCCGTGTCCCCATCTTTGTCTGTAAATCAGTGTTTATTTGTGTAATTATTTAAATATTTTATTGCATTTTGCCCTATCTCTCTATATTATAAAATCGACAATTGTGTCTAAAAGGCTCCTGCTCAAAAAACTAAACATTTATACCATAATTAGAGATTTTATAATATTTTTTGGCTCTCTTGAAATGGAACCCCCCCTATAACATGTAAATCTATGTTCGACATCCGTAATTCGACTTCCATACACGTTTTCAGGAATGCATTATGTACGGACGTCGAGGACTGCCTGTACGTGTTTTTGAAATAACATCTACTGACTTCTTCAGGAGTTAATGATGGGATATTCTATGGCTGTCTTTATACATACAAAGGGGGCCATGGATATGTTCTGCAGAGAGATGCTGTAGATTAGGAACTGGTGAAAGGAACTTTGGTATTAATTTGTAGTGAAGCCGCTAATCATTTATTTTTATGATTCACATAAATTAACATTTGCATAGCTAGTGTTTCCACAGTAATATTAGCCCTTTCTGGAATGTGCAAATGACATCAATGGCTAAATGAATGTTCAACATTACAGCTTCCTGTGGTCATTCATAGTATTGTTAAGGCAAACTTGCATAATTTTGGATATCAGACTCCAGCATCTACCCAAAACCTAATAATATCCAAATCGTTGTCAAAAGGTGTTGGCTCTAATAAATAGGCAGCAAGTTTGCAGTTGATCTGCTCGTCCACATCTTCATATGTGTCCAAAAATTCTACGTGAGCACTAGTATTCGGGTCATGCATAGATTTATTAAAAGGATATAATACAGACACCATTTTCCAAAAAGAATAAATTGTTTACAAAGAGAATAAACTGACTGATCACTAGCATGTCAGAATGCACTCAAGCACTGCAGTGCTCACAAGTGCCAGAATAGAAATCCTTAGTCCAAAACTCAAACATTTGTGTTAATAGAATAGTAATAATTTCGGTTTTTCTCAGGTTTTACCCGAATTTGAAAAAAGGCATTCGGAGGGTAAAAATCGGGTAAAAATCAGGTAAAACCAGAAAAATCTATACCCTACCTATACTACGAAGAAAGTAAAAAAGTGACATTTGACAATATTTTGTAAAATACAACTGTCAGGCAAGTGGTTAAAACTTCATATTAAGATGACGAGAATGCATTTTATTTGAGAAATGTGTTATAAACAATGTGTCGAAGATAAAAAAATCACCATAACTAACTTGGTTTTGGTTATAATGAGCATTCATTATAACAAGTATTTTCTTGACACTTTATCAACTCTCATTATAGCAGACTTTTACTGTGCATTATTTGAAACAATTATGCATCAACTGTTTATAAAGCATTATCTGGGCAATGACCAAATATACACACACACGTGCACGCACGCACGCACGCACACACACATGCATATACGCGCGTGCGCGCGCGCACACACACACACACACACATATATATATATAAGAATTGAACGCTCCATCTCTAAAAATGCAAGACCATTAAAAATCCAAATAATCATTCCAAACATTGAGACACAGGTGCAGTAAGTTTACCCTAAATGCATGCAGAAACTGATGGTCTTAATTTTAAGGTTGTAGACAGCATCATGCTTAGCGCTAACATTTCAGAGCCGGCCCTCTTCAATAAAGGCTATGTAAAAGTTTCCTAAAATGTTTTCATCATTCATATTAATATTTAACCATTCCCAAAGTCAAATGTATACTGATTAATATAGTTCCTTAAGACGATTATCAACCCAAACCTGTTACACTGGAATTCCTATCCAAGTTTTCTTGTATGAAATATCTTTCGGGAGAATTTATAACTGTCATTAAAATTCATATTTATAACTCACATATACTATGACACCACCTAGGGAATTTCATATTCATTTATATATATTTTATTTATGTATAATGTTTGTCAAATTACTCCTAACTAGAATTAAAAATTTTTCCTGCTGTTAGGACCGGCACTGTAGCAAGCTATGGAACTGAAATTAATAGTAATAAAAGAAAAACTATTCCATAAATCCACTTTTATCTAGTAATTGCCAAAATAGGCAATTTAAAGGATAGGAGAAAGGTGGTATAGTAAATTCCTACCAGTGGAAAACTAGCTTTTCAATATTTCAATTCTCTACTGATACCCTCTACAGCTTTGAAACAACTTACGCTGCATTTTAAAATTACCACGACTACCATAAGTTATCTGCGGGACTTTTAAGTATTGTTTCTTAACATGAGGGTATCTCCAGTGATAAGCTTGATGTTTGGATGCTACACCAGGCTTCATACGACCCAAAATATTGGAAGACAAGACATTACTTTCAGTACTTGAAGAAACCAAATGAGAGACAGGTTGGTTTGCAGCACCTGTGAGGTAAAAATTTCACTAATCTTGAACTGTGATCAATAAATTTTATTACAAAAACAAGTAATGAGATGGCATATATTTATAGAGGATCAGGAAAAACACTTGGAAATAGTTAGATACTTCACCATAAATCTTACAGAATTGAAAACAAGCATCTTAAAAATTCTGCAGTTTAAAATAAAATTTTAAATCAGTTGCAGAGAAAATTATAACCATGTAAAATTTACTTATGATCAATATAATAGTTAAGTAAAGGTAAAGAAGCTAACCGAAGGTTTATATAAGCATAAAAGTATTTGCAATACATTGTAATTTAAAAGCAAATAATCATTGTTAACATTGAAAACATATCAATATACACTGCAAAGATATAAAAATACTGGGGTTTCTCCTACAAGTTTTTTGGTGAATTTTTTAGAATACTAACTGAAAGTGCAGAAAACAAGGAATATTTTTGAAAAAGCAATTCCAGTGGACTTATGGAAAATTACATATTATTCCTGGAGGGACTAAACATGCAAGAGAAACACCACCACAAAGCACTGTGCAATAGTCACTAAAATATATTTCTCAATATTTACTGACCTATCGTAGATCTGCTTTTGTCCAACTCAGCGAGAATCTTATTGTCTTGCTCAATTTTGGCCATGATCCGGTCAATCTCAGCCGACGTCGAGTCTAGGGCAGACCCTGGGGGACCCATGGCAGTGGTGTGAGGTGAGAGGCCCCGTGCTGCCACAGACGAAGTGGTCATGGCCTGGATGGCTCCCCCACCACCGCCAAGCACATGTGAGGCTGGAGCTGCGAACGAGGAGACCGAGTAGGGGGAGCCGTGACTGGGCCTCGACGGCAGCCCCCGATACAGCTGAGAATCGGCATGAAGAGTAGATGACGACAGGGCTCGGCGCATGTCTGAAACAGAAGCGCTCCGCCACGACAACATGGCAGCTCCTCCTCCACGGTGCGTATGTGCCCGATGTGGGGGGATGGTGGTCGAGGGGAAGGCCAGAGGGGGCTGAGCAGCAGCCGAGGACGAGGGGCGAGATGGCATTTCCCGCTCACCTCGCCGGTGATGTCGGGTTATCGAGTGTCGGGATTCGGAAGGGAAACGTTCGTCCTGATAGATAGAGGACCTGATCCCTGGCTGCTGGGGGATCTGTCGGGCTTGACGAGGGGTTTGGGGCTGTGGGTGATGTAAATGGATGGGGTTACTCTCTGGGTGCTTGTGCGGTGGTATTTGGGGTCCAGGCAAGACCCGAGAGGAAATGTTTGGATAATTGGTGGTGCCATAGGGCGATGAAAGGCCATAACCTATAACAAGAAGAAGCCTCAAATTAGGAGCACAGGGGACAAGCTTACCAAAGATCAAGGTAGGTGGAAACACTTCTACACTGTTTAAACTGCATGCAAAGTAGCTGCATAACATTCCACTGACAATATGACTATGAAAATTAGCACATATAGGACATTCATGCGATGCATTAAGTATTGTAAGCAAATATAAGAATTCGCTTTCGGCAATTAAATAAAAATCATTTGCTACAAATTCATGATACTTAAAATATCAATTTAGAAATTACGACAATGATATATTTATATCAAATGCTAGCAAATAAATCATAATTATAATGAGAGAATTTGAACATATCTTCTTGAAAGATTAAGACAATATAATATAAATTTAACACAATGCCATGCTCTAAATGAATAAAAGATTCCCTTAGAATGATGATATTAATTCATGCACATGCTAACAGTTAAGGTAAGTGCTTACTATACTGGCACAATGTGTTTTGTATTCCAAATTCCAGTGTAGAATGTTATCAGGAACCTGTTTCATCTAATATCAAATGTTAATCTGGCAACTGTTTTGTAACATCGCTTTAAATTATGTAAAAAGCATTTTATGTTGTGATGTTGAAATAAAAAATTCTTTAAATATCTTATAGGTGCTAACAGCTACCTATTTTAGGCAGAGTAATTCTAAGATCAAAACTATATGACAAAATAGTAAATAAACTCTATAAAATTAAATTTAAAATGTCATCTAAGAAGGGAAAAAACAAAACATGCATTTTAGAAAAAAATTGAATTACCTAACTTAAAATTCAGAATCTAAAATACTTGTGGAATTAAATATGTGCAGGAAGTAATTCAAGTTCAATTATGTCTTTATATATAGATTTACATCATGTGTGTGGACTTGCACACCTACTTTGATTTGATTTTTCAAGGGAAATATAAGACTAAACTTCTTTAAGTTTCTTAGCTATTCAGGCCATAATAAGATTGAGATTTGTGATCTTTCCTAAATATTTCATAAGCAACTAAATTTGCTGTGTGTGTGTGTGTGTGTATGTGTATACACACCCACACACACATGCCCACACACACATGCACACGCACGCACGCACACACACACAGTATTGGAGAGTATAGGATCAATATCAACATTAATCAAAAGACAACAATATAATATGCTTAAAACATTAGAAGGAGAAATAAAAAAGGCTTAATAACAATAGAGACAAACTATAAATGCACTGAAAGTACATTTCTTTTGGAAAACATAACTCCCTTCAAACTTGCATTAACACGTTCGATGCGGATGAGGTAGATCTACCTCATGAAGGTCACGTGTCCTTGCGGAGAAGGTAGATCTACCTCCTGGTCTCTCTGAAATCCTCTTTGAGTTTCTTGCGCAGCGTGTAGACAAGAGCAGTTGCATGTGTTTCGTTGGGATTGATGTGCCTTTAGTATAGCTCTGGCGACCGCCTAGAGAAGTTCGTTCAGGAAAAATGCCTTTTGTTCAACACTTGCGCTTGCTTCTTCTACATCTTTGAGAAGGTGTTTTTTTAACTTCAACAACATGTCTTTGCATATTATTTTATAATACTGCTACAAGTTCTACTTATTTATATTTTCAGGGGTATTAGAGCGTCTGAAATAAAATAGGACCCAGTAGGGCAATTTGATTTTGATATTTTTTTTGGAGGTTCATATGTTTTTCTTTCCTTTATTCTTCTCAATGATGTTTATTCTCCACGGCTTTTAATAATTAAAATGTATTCCCTATGCCTGTGTTTCTCAAACCGTAACCGATCGCGTAAATTAGTTTATCAGAATGTGGCGGGACCAGGGACGGATCCAAGGGGGGGGAGGGGCGATCGCCCCCCCCCTCCCCTTGGAAATGTGTAGACGGGTATGCCTTCATACTGCAGTACCTCTCTGTTCTTCATTTTTGATGCAAATAAGCATTCTTAAAACCACCTGCATGTATTTATATGTAGTATGAATTTGACAAATATCGAGAGTCCCGCTGCTGGGATTTAAATTTGGGCATTTAAAAATTTTGTGTATTTCACAAAAATTGCATATCTCCTGAACTATTGGTGTTAAAAGGCTGAAATAAAAATTATTTTGTAGTAAAACTATTCAATAATTACATGAGCCAGCCATTTTATAGGAATACGCTGGGAAAAATAAGTATAATACACTAAATTATGGCACCGAAATTCTATGTTCTTGATAAAAATGAAAATGAAAAATTTGTGTAATATGTAAATAGATATCATACTTTAATGCATATGTAATGTAAGTTAAAAAACGTAGGCTTCATTTGTATTATTTGAATTATAATAGCTGATAGAATACCATAAAAATTTTTGTACTTACATCAACAATATGTAATAGAAGTTAACATTTAAAATGAAAAAATGTTGCTTTATTTTTATATTTCATAAAATAAAACTATTTATTATTTAAACTTTGTTTCTAAATGTTTATTTCATGACAGAGCTTACCCGCAAAGGTCGTTTGTATACGCATAAAATACTGGAACGACGTAAAGATTGAAACAAGTAATGCGGGGTTGGATAACTTAGTGAGCCGTACTCACGGGTGAGGTAGATCTACCTCATGTATTAAAATGTATTATTACATACAAAGAATGATGCAGAGCGGTTCCAATTATAAAAAGAATGATAAATTGATGTGGCTATATATAAATTTTTCATTTTTGGATTCCCATTACTGGGGTCGGTACATTTCATCTGTATGCAATGAAAGTGTTCATGCAAGTCAAGTCATTACTGTAACGAGTGAATGACAATAATAATACAACAATTCTAAATCGAAAATGTATACTATTTAAATGTTCAATTGTTATTTTACCTTTCAATTTTTCTCCTCATTTATGTCCATAAATCCATGACTCATTGCCATTCAAAAGAAAAAAACTAGTAGCTTTCAAAGCTATGACAGATATTGTTTCACAGGGAATGAGAATGTAATTAAAATTCCTTTCAAGATAACTAGGCCTTGATCATGGATCTCAAAAATTCACAAGCATTGCTCAAATATAAAATGAAAATTTCTTTGCCAATAAAGGGATTATTGTCACCAATTCTTACATAAAAAATGATCTAATCTACATTGACCTCGAAAACAGACTACAACTGCAGCATTTTATAAATTACAACAGAATAAAACTGGGAAATAGGGTATTATGCAATTTTTGGTATATTACCCTAAATTTACTGAACCATGAAATGTAATAAATTCTACCAATGCTGATTCAAGCAGATAATTTTAGATGACGGGAAGTACAATTACAACATAAAGTGCATATTTGGAATAGAGATGGCAGGCCGACAGGGGGCCAAAGGAATGATTTATGGACTACCTGCAAAGGCCGATGCCCAAGCTTCCCCCCCTGCTCCAGGTGTTGCCATCACCTCCGACCCGGCAGCTAGGGCCATCCCAAAGACCACACTTCCCGTGGGCGTGGAGCGTGCAGTGCTGTCATTGGAAAGCGGGCGACTGGAATCTACGGGGAGAGTGTGGCAGGAGGGAGGTTTGAGGGAAGTCGGCATAGGTGACAATAAGGGTCGTGCAGGAAACTTGGCATTACACACACTTGCTCGCTCTGTGCGTCAAGCGACTCTGGCTCTACTAGCCTACTGTCGGTGCTGCCACGTTTTAACAACATGCTCTCAGGCCAAGAAAGAATATGATGAGGCATAGCCATGGCCATGCGGATGGTGAATATGCTATTGTTTACATTGGCCAAAGTTGAGTAGATCATGGAAAACCAGAGTCTAAAGTGTTGTGTTAGGCAGAAATTGCTCAATGCATTTAAAATACAAAAATCTATCTTATAGTCATAAAAAAAGACTGCTTAAGAGTTCACATCCTCTTGGCCAAATATGCTATACCCCACTACGTAACAACAAACAACAAATGTAGCATTATTTTGAGCAATGAGATGCTTTCAGCAAGTATAAAAACACTACAGTGGCAGAGGCAACTTATTGGAGCAACTATTATGCAAACCTTAGTGCTTAGATTCAGCATAAACATGCACAATATCCACTAAAGTTGCCCAGTGATACTAGCATTTCTTCACCTGAATGGGAAATTGTTTAGGGAATGGTTGAATGAGTTAAGATGTCCGTGCTGTGTTTAGAAAAATGGAAAGAGGTTAGTGAAGTTATGACAAGAATATTAACTGTTCAGTGTAAAATCAGTGAATTTTAGTGAATTTTTCTGTATTTAGGAATATCTATTGTTTCTAATAAATAAATACTGTACAACTGCAAAATATTTAGTGAATCAAGGGAAAAATGATTAATGTTCGTAGATAGTGAGCACTTACCTTAAATTTTATCGGACAGGGATTATCTATGTACTGTAACATTTAAAAGGCACACATGGTAACATATATTTAAGAGATTTAGTATAACTTTAATCACATAAAAGATCAGTTATGTCTAAGTAGTGATTAATAAGCCAAAACAAAAAAATGTATAAAATTAATAGGATGTATTATAATACCTAACAAAAATTTTTGATAGAATGTAGTGCATTAGACAGGAAAAGTTCACAATCTGCAAAAAATACAATTCTAATAAATATCCTCTTCAGAATGCTAAGCAGTTCAAATAATTGTGAAAACATGATAAAGAACAAATTAAGTGTTAAACTTGGGAAGTCCTATAACATAAAAATACAAATTAAAGAGGGGTTTGGGATGAATTTTCAAGAATGAAGCACAACTGTTAATGGCTGATTTGCTACAATAGAAAAATAGATAGTGCTTTATATACGATTTAATAAATAAATGCCTTTTATATACTATTTAAACAAGTAGGAGTAATACATGAAACAAGCTAAGCATAAATTAGGCACGTTTCTCGATCAGCAGATTTGGCAGTTGAAATTTCAATTTTTGTTTCCAGTAAAGCAGCTTCCCTGATAAAGCAAACTATTACAAATTTGCAGTTATTAGATTGAATTTTTAGAGATTTTTTAAACCCTAACTGTAGTAAAGTTCTATCAGATATTTTAATAGTAGAAATTTAAATTTGATTTCTGGTATTATGCAAGCCCTATTTGAGCAATAATATAATTAGGACCCGTATATAGTATTTAGTCTTTTATTCTGATATAGACCTAAACACAAAATACTGATGTAGATATCTACACAACTTGGATTAGCAATTTAAGTTTTCAGGGTCAATTTAAAAAAATCTGATGTGGCCAACACATGACTTTCTCCATATTTGGGATATAGATATTTAAATTATTATGAATAGCATTATAAGGCAAAATTATTATTTCACACCGTAAAAGAATACAGTTGTCTTTATTGCCGTAAATTATATTTAAATATTTTTCCAGAATTCACCGCTACATGGTGGTGGTGCTGTATACTGTAAATTTACGAATAAGCAAAATATCTCCTAAATGGACGGTTCTACAAAAATTTGTTTCAAACAAAACTTGGAAGAAATATTATTCTCTACAACTTTGGTCCTCATGAAGATTACCAATAACGACGTTTTTAAGGAGATATTTGACGGAAACTGAAAACACTGATTATTTATAAATAATTCCTAAACAATAACTGCCATGAAAAATTGTTTGAAATAAAAGATGTAGGAAATTACATTCTATAATATTTGTATGGAGTTGTATATACAATAATGACGTATTACCGGACAAATATCGCAAAAATCGAATCGGTTTAGAATAAACCTTGACTTCCGGTTAACCGTTATTGTCCAAAAACTAACCAGTTCTTTGTGCTCATGATAAAGTGTTATATATAAAATTTGGTATTAATATGACAAGCACTTTTTGAGTTAAGAGTGCCCACAATCACATACATCCACACACAGACACACACACACACAGCCACACACACACACACATCATTCCGAAAATAGTCTAAAAGTGTTCTAGGGACCTCAAAATGTGTATTTCCATTGAAATCTCGAAGTCGATTTTTTTCGTGATCACAATACTTTCCTCCTGCTATGTATGGAGAAAGTAAAAATTGAGCACTTTCAAAAAAAATATTTTTTCTCTCCGACATTTTACCAATTAAAGCAAAAAGTGAATTTTCTGTACTAAGTGGAAACCTTGATTGGTTTTTACCGGAGCAGGTATTTTAATCTTTTTACTCAGATATTACTTTTAATAAAAACAATTCATTACAATTTGTCCAGGTGTTAAGTGTACAGATACACATCCAGGTAGACCATATAATAATAGATTTTCTTTTAAGAAACGCACCTAAATATGCTGTTAATGATTGAAATACAAAACATTGATAAAAAATCATTTATCAGCACATTTTATCAGTAGTCACTACATTATCAAAGTAAATGAAATGTAAACAAAACTTCTACCAATATTAAAATTTGTTGAATACTGTTACAGTTATATGAAGTAAAAGTATTAAAATGTGTTTGGAGAGAAAGGCATGCTTGGAATGTAGGTCAGTGTTATCAAAAGGGCATCTGATCACACTCGTAAAGATGGTTGAACAAGAAGCCAAAAATGTAAAAAAAATTGAATTGGTTAAAAGCACCTCGTGAGGTTAATATACCTTAACCCGCCACGTTATTTGCTGTCAGAGTTGAAAAATACAGTACTAAAAATCTTCTAAAAGTATCACTCTTTTTCTCCCAATGAAGTGATTGCTTTGAAAAGAAGAAACTTTCATCCTTTCCACCTGGATACTAAGAAAATTCTTTGAGAAGAAATTTTCTCCTTTCCACCTGGATACTAAGAGAAAATTGTGTCAATAGGAACTGATTGACTTAATCATGCAATGAGAGAGAGTTGGGAAGAATGTATGTTGTGACCATATAAGGAAAGATTCAATATTAATAAGTTGGTGCTCCTGAGGGTAGCTGAGTAAGTGACTGGAACATTATGAAGCTAAAATATTTCACATTACTCATGGTATAAAAAACAAACAACACTCAAAAACTTTTTAGTCATTGCATTTTAAAAATATATCTAACCTAACAGTGGTGCACCATTTGTGGTTCAGTTTTCACCATTTGTGGTTCAGTTTTAATCAGGTTTATACAAAGATCAAATCTGTTCTAATGATGTTGTGAAGTAGACATTTAAAACAGGAATTTCCAAAAAACAAACAAGTATAATGACACTGTTTAACAAAATTTTTAAAATATATCCTGTTATGTTATTCATTTTGTAAATACTGTGAAGAATTCCACACTTTCAAACATTATTTTGAAGAATGAATTTTATTTAACAGTTTTTCCCTATAGTATATAGCATTAAAATGATAATTTTTCTTGAACGATTGGAACTAATTATGGAGTAAAGACATTCAGCAGTAACTATTTTGATCTCCCACAATGATAAAATGAAGCGAGTGAATTACCTGGGGTAGAATTGCCACTTTCAGGTGAAGTCTGGACTTCCTGGTTGGTCGAGATTGAACGGGGAGAAGGTTTCCAAGGGGACGATCCTGAGGTGTGAGGCATGAGAGCACTGCTTTTTCCCATGGTGGGGGAGGAGGAGGGGGTCGAGCACGAGGCAGACGCAGAGGAGGTGGCACCAGAGACGGCAGAAGCTGCCGCCATCTGTGATCTCTTGATGCTAGCCATCTCAAGGAGTAGCTCTTCATGACGAACATTCTGAAGTTCAGTCTTTTTCTCAAGCTCACGTATTTTTGACTGGAGATTCAAGGATGGCATTTATTGTCATTACTTACAAACATGATAATTTTAATACAGGCGGTTCCCAACTTATGATGTTTCGACTTACAATAAACCCAGACTTATAACATTAATATGTCAAAATCGACGTCCAATATCATACCCAAAATACGATATTCAACATCTCCAAGTCTACTTTCTTGCGCATACAGTAAAATCTCGTTACAATGAATTTCTCAGGGGTGCGTGAATAATTTTGTTGAACTGAAATTTCATTCTAACAAATATTACTAGAAATTATTTAACAAGATCAATTATTCATTGAAATAAGTTCCACTGCTTATTTATAAGCCACTGTAGTTTTAATTTTTATATTGTAAAAAATAAAGAAAAGTTTAAATACGTAATTGCAAAGGTAAATAAATATGTAAAACAATTTCATTTAGAAAATATATTTTATTTTCTAGAAACATAATTTTAATCAAGTACAAATAATACTATATAGCTAGAAAGTTCAAATATGAATTGCTATAGCTATCAAGACTTCTTTTTTTTCCTCCAGCAAAAACTGTCTGTGTTTCTTCAATCCTTCATTAGCCATGTTTGCAATGCCTAGGGTATACTCCACACAATTTTGCGGGTAGTGATTTTTGGACATGCCTGACAAAACGTTAAGACGATGGAGTGATGGTTAAAGGTTGGATGGCAGGAGGTGGAGGAGAAGGGGTGAAAAGGAAATTAATGGTTGGCAATGGTTAAAGGTTGGATGGCAGGAGGTGGAGTTGGGGGAAGGGCATTCAAAAATGCAGTAGCTTCAAGGTTGATTATTAGTGGAGGAGGAAATATTTGTATGGGGCAAAGTGGAGACCAAAGGAAAAGGATTGTTAGAATTATCAAAGGAGAGTGGGCAGGGAAAAAACACATTTTATGCATAGATGATTTCAAAAAGGTTTCGTTGTACTGAATTTTTCGTAACAAGTAATTACGTTTTAATGAGATTTAAAAAGGGAAGTTGGCCGGGACTTAAAAATTTATTCGTTATAGTGAAATTTTCATTATAGCAGTATTCGTTGTAACAAGATTTTACTGTATATTCAGTCGATATTCAGCTGGACTACTTGTCCACATTGTAGGTATTAATTTATTGATTGTTTTAAGTCTTAAAAATGTTTATTATACAATATATAACACTCATATGATCTTAAATTATTAATTTATAGCCTAAATACGTATTGGTACATATTTTTCCAAAGGTCCTGGAACGTATCTCAATTTATAACATGAAATTGACATTCAACTTATGATAATTCAACTTACAATGCGATTTTCAGGAACACATTTGAGTCACAAGTCAGGAACAGCCTGTATTTATTTATTGATTGTTTCTATGGATAACAAAATACCTATGAGTAATTAATAACACCCTTGGAGGTGTATGCACTGCATAGCAGCAGAGACAATGGTATCACTTAGCAACGTATTTAACCTTTAAAGTACGTGCGGTTTCATTTGAAACTGCTAAATGTAATTGAAATTAGACGTGAGGTTTCAAATGAAACCATAAAATCTGCATTGCTTTTTAAGCACCATGTGGCATCTTCGAGACCATTTCGCCGGAGATATTTTTAGACTTGAAAAGGACTGCAGCTGACAATTTTCGCAACACAGAAAATTTTTTTGAGTGAGTGATGTGTCCGTTGACACACTCAAACGTAGCCACTTGCACACCCGACCTTCCAGGCCTCTTTTATGACCTCACCCCATGCCTAAACACTCTTGGGGGTGTAAAATTTGTTCCCTTTGCTCAGGTGTCCTTTCCAGTTTGTATAAACAGATGTTTACACGATTTTCAGATACTTTCTCACGTATTCAGTCTTGAGGTTGAAGCCGATAGCAAAGGATAGTGCGCTATATCTCACAGTAAAAATTTGTTTTTGTTGTGTTGACAAAAAACCATTTCTACTATCAAACCCTTTGAAATGGCTAGAAATCTGTCAGAGAGGTAAGTAGAAATTTTTTTGGAGAGTGATTCCGAGGATTATATAGGTACTTCGGAATCGAGTGAGAGTGAAAATGAAGGAGTCTCGTCGGTTCGTGCTAGCGTCGGCGGATGGAGCGGCCGATGCCGCCGCATGGGTAGTAGGAGTTTGCCTTATTCTGGTCATCGCAGTGGCTTTAGGAGTGAAGCAGCCATGCAGATAAATAAGGATTCTTCAGCTGGTGAAGTATTTCTGCTGTTTTTCACAGAAATTATCCAACTGCTGGTGGAGGAAACTAACAGGTATTACAATCAGTACCTGACTTCATTAGATGATGACGAAGGACCTTCACCTAAATCTGACGTGACTGTGGACGAAATGTTTTCTTTTTTGGGAATCATAATACAAATGGGACATGACTTACGTGACACACTGAAAGATTACTGGTCGACACTAGAACAGTTTGACACCCCATTTTTTAGAAACATAATGAGACGTGACAGGTTCTTGCATATCCTCAGATATCTACATTTTAGCAATAACCTTGACCAACCTGACAAAAATGACGAAAATTATGACAGACTTTGGAAATTGAGATCTATCTTTGAGAAACTCAATGATTCTTACGCCAAATATTATAATCCAACGGAGAATTTGGCTGTCGACGAAGTAATTGTGCTTTTCAAAGGTAGGGTCATTTTCAAGCAATATATTCCAAAAAAACACAAATGCTTTGGTATCAAAATTTATAAACTTTCCAATTCCACTGGGTATACTTATGACATGGTAGTATATTTAGAGAAAGAAAAAAAATGCTACTGTGACGATGACTGCGACCCATTGAACTGTGACGCGTCTCACCAGGAGAGTGGAGGGTGTTGGACATAAACTGTTTATGGATAATTTCTTCTCCTCTCCTGATTTATATGATGACTTACGTACAAGAAATATTTTCTGCTGTGGGACTGTTAGACATAATCGAAAGGGAATGCCAAAGAATTTTGATGGAAAATCACTGAAATTAAAAAGAGGTGATATACGTTTTCAGGTGAAAGACCAATTGACAGCTATTGCACGGAAAGACAAACGTGACGTACATTTACTGACAAACATGCACAATCCACCAGCAGAGAGAAATTTTTGTGATGGAAATGCTGTAAAACCGGTGACAGTTCAGGACTACAACCGGAGTATGGGTTTCGTGGACAAAGGGGATAGAATGGCGAATAGTTATTCCATCAGTCGGAAGATGTGGAAGTGGACGAAGAAGTTGTTTTTCCACTTGATGGATGTTACTATTCTTAATAGTTTTATTATTTCAAAATCCATTGGGCAGAAACTTACACACCGGAAATGTAGACTTCAGTTAGTGCGCGATCTACTGGAAGTGAGTGGAAGGAAATGTCCCCCTTCTTTGAGAGCAATCTAAATAGACTTGAAGTGAGACATTCAGAACATTGGCCTGAAAAGGGAAAAAATGTATGGTGTTGTGTTTGCTCTAAAAGGAAAATAGTAAGAGGCACAAGAATTCACTGCGCCAAGTGTGGTGTTGAATTATGTATTGAGCAATGTTTTCATCTATATCATAAAAAACGAAATTTCTAATGAGATAAAAACGATAAAATTACTATAATTAACCCTGTAATAGTCAGTTGTAATATTCATTTAATTGGTCACATTTTAACATTTGTATTCACACAATATTATATGGTACTAATAAAAGTTATGTATATGTTTTAACACATGTAAGATTATTCATATTAACATTAACTGAATGATAATAAAAAAAAATTCATATGAAGCCGTGTTGTTTTTACTTTAAGAAGCTCTTTACCGTTTAGATTTCTAATTTATAGTTCTTGAGAAATATCAATTTTTCTGAATAGCTGAATTAAATGTCGAGAAAGCCATTTAAATGTTTCGGCCCCCAGGAAATACAATTGGGATTTAAACCTGTCCTTTAAAGGTTAATGTAAATTTAGAAGACTATGGGCTCCACCCCTGGTGCCTCCAGCGCCCAACCCCATGCCACGCTCTGTGTGGCTACTTCTCTTTAGTTAAATAATTGTTTCTCTCCTCCTCCCTTTCTCACCCTCCCTCCCTCTCTCTCTCACTCTCACCCTCCCTCTCCTTCCCTCCCTCTTACCTTATGGGAAACAGAAATGCCTACCTTGGAGTCAAACCCAGGACTTTTTCCGAGATTTTTTTCGTCACCACCTTACAATATATGAGTCGAGCATTCTTGCTAAATTTAGAGTTTCTATCTCGATTCTTTATCGAGTTATTCACATTTTTAACACAGATTCACGAATATAAAATTAATATAGTAGAAAGAAGATAATTTATGTGGGGTAACACATTTATTTATTTTATTAAAGATCTGCCGATTCTATTAGAATTGTCAGAAATAATGGACAAAGAAAAGTGATAACCTTTTATAAATTGTCCATAATTTAAAAAAAGAAGAAATTGATAAATAAAATATGTGAAGGCAGATGTAGCATCTGAATTGTTGAGAGTAGTGTAGAATAAAAGTATTGCAGAGTCAGCCAGAAATCTGCATTTTAAAAGTCATAATAGAGAGGAAATTACACAGTAATTGATCACAATCTTTTATGTTTACAATTTTCTTTGTATCTTATTATTGATATAAACAGAACTCAAGGAAATCAGGAGAAATAAACTACAGCCGAGGACTAATGAACACGATGAATACAAATTGAGAGCACAATTCACTCCCTATATTCACTCTCCCACAAAATATGACAGAAGCCAATGACAATGATCCAACTCCAAGAAAGATTCTCTCAGTAATGAGTTCTTTAGCCTCAATTGCATTGTTGGCATGGATTTGTTTACATTAACAACCCTTTTTGAGCGTCGTAACAAAATCAGAACTCATACAATGTGTGCACATATTAATAACATTTTAAAGCAGAACTAATTATTTAACAGTTTAAATGATATAATGAAGGATATAATTACCATAATTTTCCAATTATAATACGAACTCTATATAATACGCATCCATGTTTTTACGAGTGAAATGTGAAAATTGTCTAATCACCATGTATAATAGGCAATTCATATTTTGTAAAAAGATCACTGTAATTTTTCACTTGGTTATTATACTCCGCGGCACGAAAATGTAAGGCTCAAGGTCGACCAACCCTCCGTCTTCCTCTTCGCCCGGCGATGTTGGCTGATCATACGCTACGCATTTCTGCGTCACTTGTGAGGTAGCTCTCGTGGCATTTGTGCGCTTGTGATTTCGTCCCGCTCTCTCGTTCTCGTTGAATATAATTTAGTTGTTTGTTATCATGTTATTGGTGTAGTTATTTGTTGGCTTTGTTATTTGTTGGCTTCGATATTTGTTATATTTGTTAGTATATCGTTTTAGTTATTCCGATATCAACCTTCGGTGCTTCTTAAAATGAACACTGAAGAGCATGTCGATGAGCCAAGTACGCCAACAAAGCCGTCGGCTCATGGTAGACGGTACGGCAAAATGGATTTGAGCAAGCAAACTCAAGCCGTAGTTATGAAAGTGAACAATTTTTTTCAGCATTTAGCTGACAATCCTGATCTTGCAAAGAATTTACAGTTCAATCAAGTTCAGAAGCTCACAGCGGAAGCTTGCGGAATAGGGATCAGTACACTTCAGAAAATTAAAAGAAAGGCAGATTTATCTGAAGATAACGTGGAACCAATCTTCGGCACACCACGTAAACACTACAAGAGAAAAAGTGTAGTTACAGACCTGGACGACTTTGATAAGCATCAAGTCCGTCGTTCGGTTTTGGGATTTTACGACAGAGGCGAATATCCTACCGCTGAAAAGATTCGATCACACCTGGAGAAAGAAATTAATTTTAAGGGATCTAGTACATCAGCAATCCGTATTCTTAATACCATAGGATTCAGGTATGTTTCTATTCATTTATATTGCAAATTGAAATAATCTAGCGAATAACGATTACTTATGTACTTGTGAGTACAGAGTGAGTACAGAGTTTCAGTTTCCATGTTAATGATTAATATGTTTGAAATTATTAATTTTTAGACATGTTAAAGTAGCTGTTGTCATATTTTTGTTTTTATAATACGATTACTAACTTTATTCCGTAGTAGAAGTAGTAGTGTTAATAGGTGCCTCGACGGCTGCGGTCATTGCACCTACACCTCTATTTAATAATAAATAAATCGGAGGTACATTTAATAATGTAGCAAAAATATAATATTTAAAGTAATTTATCAGAAATTTTATTTATCAAAAAAAATTTCCGTGCATTTTGAAACACCCTATATAAACACAATATAATTTTTAATATGAAAACTGAAATAGTACGTGCTTGGTTAACAGTTTAAGGGAATTTTTTAACAGCCTATGATCCTTTTATAGGTATAGAAAATGCAACAATGGGCGTAAATTTTTGATGGAACGGAGAGACATTACTTGCGCGCGGGCGAGGTTTCTTGGTGCTATGCACAATGCGAGGAAAGAAAACTTTTCCAGACCCATTTATTATTTGGATGAAACGTGGGTAAACCACTCGAAGAATTTCATATGGTAGGATTCAGACCGACATGGAGGACTGAAAGTGCCCACAGGCAAAGGGGGTAGACTAATTGTGCTACATGTGGGATCAGCTCAGACTGGTTTCGTTGAAGAGTGTGAATTAGTTTTCCGTTCAAAAAAAAGTGCTCTTCATTCAGATTACCATACGGAAATGAACTCCAAATTGTTCACAGAATGGTTTTTAGATTTCTTGTCTTTGTTGGAAGAGGGATCCATAATAGTAATGGACAATGCAAGCTATCATTCCGTCAGGTACGAAAAAATCCCATCATCCAATTGGAAAAAGGCTGACATTCAGGACTGGCTTAGGAAAAAACATATTCGGTTCTCTCCGAATGAGACAAGGGCTGCATTACTGAATAAAAATGAAATTAAAAATTCGCCTAAGATTTACAAGGTAGATAGATTGGCCAACGAAATGGGACACCAAGTCATTCGCTTACCACCTTATCACGGGCATTACAACCCGATAGAGTTGATTTGGGCTCAGGTAAAAGGGGAGATAGCTGCCCGTAATAAAACGTTTAAAATTGCAGATGTGGAAAAACTCATGCACGAGGCCATTAAAAATGTGACAATTGAGGACTGGCAAAAATGCATCCGACATTCGGAAGATATACAAGAGAAAGACTTTCTTCAAGAGTGTGCGCGTGATGAAGTGGATGAACCCTTTGTGATTCATTTGGGGGAATTAGATTCAGATGAAAGTGAACTGTCAGATATTGAGTTTGATATATAATAAATGCAATTATGTAATTGTGTTATAAATTTATTATTTTGAATTATATCCATGTTGTTTCCAATCCTAAACTACCAGAAAAATCAAAATAATTGATAATGAAATAAAATAGTAGGAATTATTACATACGGGAAGGTGGTTGCCTGCATTCTTCAAGCACTGAGGTTTAATGGATTAAACTTAGAAATGTTCCGTTCCGTTACCCTTACGCGTCAAGTCTGCCGCGACTTCTTCCTTTATCCAAATATGAATAAGCATAATTCGAGAATGAAGTAAGATATCAGAATGAATCTTTTATTGAAAGACGCTTTAATCCTTCTTCTAAAATTCATATGAGTCTTTGAGTCTATCTCTAATATAACGTAAATTCGATAGAGACTACTTTGTGCATTGCATCGAGGTAAATTTTTCGTCGTATAAGGGTAAATAATTTTTTATTTCCCTAACACTTAACTTTATTCACTATTTATTGAGTTCGTTAGTGAGATAAGATATTGAGAAACCTGCAATAATTTTCTGAACAACTTGAGTGTAGCTATGTGTTCATTATCGCCGCAGAAATTTTAAGAAAAATTTGTCACGGCGCGTGCCGCATTTTCGCTCGTTTCGTTTCCTTAGTAAAGTGAGGTTTGGCAATGCTGCGCTCTGTACCGCTGACCTTGAGCATTACATTTTCATGCCGCGGAGTATAGCAATAATGAGACAGTTCTCGCCTTGTCGCCAAGCAAGATATGTGCGAGAGTGTTTACGAAAACTTCACGTCTATATAGTTTTGACTTTCACTTTAAAGATCAATACAATGTATAAAAACATGTCTCAATGTCGCACTGCGTAATAATCTAGTCAGTTGGAATAACAGTTCTCACCTTGCCGACAAGCGAGAGTTTACGTGAATATCATGTCTAGTTCTGACTCTGCCTTCGTACAAGCTGGTTAAGGTATGTAAAATAATATTTGCTGCTCACAACGCCATGGAAGGTTCTGAAGACGACATCATATGGGATGATGATTTTGCCAAAGTGGATATTGAGGATGAAGACGATGTTCTTGGTGATGCAATTTACGTAGACAATGAGAGAGAACACAAAATCACAGATGAACTAATTGAGGACAGTGAGGGCAGTAATAATGAATTCAGAGGCTTCAGTGATTCAGACAGCTAAAAGTAAATAAATAATTATTCTTATTTTTGTTCTGAAAAACGATATTTAAGGGAATGTTATTGAAATACATTGAAATAAACGATTTATTGGTAAAAATGTCCAAAAATATAAATTATTTCCTTACTAAAAAAAGTTGTATGCACTTGTTACCATATATAATACGCACCCAAACTTTTTGTCAATTTTTAGTGAAAAAAAAATGCATACTATAATCGGAAAATTACGGTAGGCACTTTATTATGAGAAAGTGCAATGTTTTAGATTAGTTACCGTAATTCCCACGCGTGTGCCAGCGCAAAATGCTTTCAAAGCAGACATGATGGCAGCAATCCTCCAATATTAATCTTATGGGAATTTCTCGAATAAAAACAATTTTTTTTGGGACTCTTGAAGTTAAAAACTTCCAGTTTTCAAAATTTTCCCTGTTTGTAAGTCATGAATAATCAGTTTGAATTTTTTCAGCATTCTATCTCATACGGAAGTAAGAAATAGTTTGCGTAACGCACATCAGTGTGGTTATAATATAGAGAGATAAATAAAAATATCTCTTAAACTATTGGCTTTATGAAAAAATGTTTCAAATAAAACTTCTAGCAACTTTCATTCTCTACAACTTTTATAATAACAACTATTTATGAAAATTGAGTTTTAAAGGAGATATTTGAAAAAAACAACAAAACATCAAAATTAACTATTAAACTATCGGTTTTACGATAAATTGTTTTAAACATAACTTCTAGCAAATTTTATCCTCTACAAAGTTTATAATAACAACTATTTGTGAAAATTGATTTTTAAAGGAGACATGAAAAAAAGCAAAAACGACAAGAATAAACATCAATTTGCAGCGGTCCTATATTGTCCAAAAACTAATCGACTTTTGCCACTGTTATGAAAATATATTTGAAATTTGGTATTGAAATGAAAAATACTTTTTGAGTTAGAGCACCCACAAAATTCCTATCACATACAGACAGACATTATCGACAAAATAGTCAAAATGTGTTCTAGGGACCTCAATACGTGTATTTCCGTTGATATCTGCCATCCCTGCACTAGACGATACACGAAAAAAACTCCCCATCCATGTAGGGAAGTTCCTGTTCATAGACAAACAAATGGTAAGTGAATTTCCGAATTGGTGCGTAATATTACGTCAAAAACGGTTAAGTGGGGGTGAAGTTGCATAATATTACAACAAAAAAAGTTAAGGGGTTAACAAAAGATGACTATCGAGGAGGAGATTTCTGCTAGTATCAGCATAAAGAGATCACCCAATTAATTGCATCACGTAGGAGGGCAAAAATGCTTAACTTGAACGGAACTTGTTTCAGGGACTTGTTTCAGTGACTTAAAAAAAACTTATTCCGGCTCAAATTAAGTTTTGTCCCTCTGAACCGGCCAATAAATAGTGGTGCATGGGTACACAAGTGCGCGGTAGAGGTCTGCACAGGCCGGACCCAGCCCATGGGCTGAAGCCCGGCCCAGATAAGACTGAAAAGAAATGGGCTCGGGCTGGGCTTGGGCCTAGACGATTTGACCTACGCTTTTCCTGTTTGGGCCGCTTCGGGCCAGTTGAGAACCCAGTACACCCCCCTCATGTTTGTGCCTTTGTACAAAGAGTGTTTCATCTTCACTATTTATTTTAGGCACTTTACTGTCTGCTAACGCACGAGAGCTAGAAGCCATGGTGAACTAAATAAGGGTTCGGCTGAAGGATGGGCCCAAGGAAAAAATATAAAAAAGTCTATGATGCAAACACAGGCAATAAGAAACCTCTACCAACAGCTTGAAAACTCGTAAATAACAGACAGAGAGATATGAGCTCATAATGAAAGTTGTGGATGCAAATGATACAGCGCATGAAAGATAGAAGCCTGATTAAGCTCTGCTATGGCCAGACCCAAGTTAGAAAGAAAATATGTATAAAAAAATCTTAACATATAAACACAGACAATAGGGAACCAAAAAACGAAAGCAGAATGCATCAGCTAATATATCCACTGCTTTAAAACTCATAAATAAGGGCCGTGGCGATAAGAACTCATAATGAAAATATCGGATGCAAACGGAGCGTCGCACATGCTTGAGGCATGGAATTCAGCGGACACAAGAGGGTTTTGTTTCCCTTAGGAAATAGCAGAATCTTTGGGAGTCTTACATCCGAAGCTTCATTCCCTACCACTACACCTTATCTATCCCATTGCCCTCCATTTTGTATCCGCCAATGGTCATCAGTTCGCTCTGGGTAGCAGATGATATTGGTCTTCCATACTGATAGAAATTGACATAATTTGTATTCTCGTGCATTTGTGTGGTTTTATATATATTTTGTGTTATTAAAACTTTCTATAAATCCATAAAATGCCAGAATGGATTTAATCAAGGAAAAATTAAGAAGGGGTGAATATATCACAGTGAAGAAAACTGGCGTGAAAATTGAAGCGTGAAAAAGATTTGAGGTTGTTCGTAACAAAGAAACCAATGAAGATTTGGATGCGGTTCAGTGCTTAAAGTGCAAATCTCTCTTCTAGTATTGTGGCGCGAAGACAGGCAATTCACACTTGAGCCGTCATGTGTGCAAATTTGGAATAAGTGCAGGACAACAGACCATTGAAGGCCATTTGCATTCCCCTAAATCTAAAGTGTCCAATGCTTTGAAGGAGCAGGTGACAAAAAGTTGCATTAAGTTGTGTTGTAAGGATATTAGGCCATTTGACATTGTTACTGGGAAAGGATTTTTAGAATATTTGCAACTTTTACTTAAATTAGGAGCATGTGGGTTGATGCTTTCAGAAAAATTGCTTACACAACATTAACATTTCACTATTTAGACGGAGACTGGAAACTTATTAGCACGGTTATGTTTACCTGTGAGTTCCCAGAGGAAAGGAAAACAGGAGAAAATATTAGGAATAAGATCAAACAACGGATAGTTACTTTAGGCTTAAAATCAGACAGTCTTTCGAAGATTGTGTTTGTGACAGATCAGGCAGCTAACATTATCAACACTCTTCAGTTGTATACTAGATTGAATTGTTCTTCCCATATGATAAATAACATATTAAGACACACATTTGCTAGAGAATTCTTAGAATTAAATCTTCCTCGTATTTATATAGCTACAAATGAAACGAAGTCTCTAGTTACGTATCTGAAACAATCTGGGTTAGTAAAAAATTTGTCAAAAACATTACACCAAGAATGTGAGAAGTTTTTACAGTAGAATTGAGATGTACCAGTCAGTTAACCCATTAACGCCTGCGGGAAAATGGCCGGGCGAAAATTGTTCTAATTCATTCATTGGTTAGAAAAATGCAAAATAAAACCATATATTTTTAAAAATCAGTGGAATTTATTTTATTTATTTTAGAAAAAATGCCGTCCTCAAATGAGGACGCTAGGCAGATACATGGTATTTTTCGTAACAACCCTTTTTCAAGCACAATGTTTTTTACACTTCTTACAGGACCATCTAGCCTTCATGTTACACACAACATCTTAATTGTTTTTCTAGTTTCTCTGGAAAGTGATTGTCGTTGCTCAACTCAGGATTACTACTACTTCTGCGTCTTTTATTGCATTTATTTGCCCTGGCATCTCTTAGGTAACTTCGTACATAATACATAATTCAGGGGTTCTACGAAATGATAATTAGTAAGAATAGAGCAGACATTGTTATCTTTCCACCTTACACACAATATATCGTTATTCTCGTCAAAACGGTAGTCGTAGGTACCTCTGTTCTTTTTGTTCATATACTTGGAAGGCATGATAGGACAATTATGTACTCGATTATCTCTAACAGTTCCCATTGCTCTGATTTTATTCCTTTTGAGGTATACCAATAATGCGTAAGTGGTGAAATAATTATCGAAGAAAACCACGTGATTTGAGGGATTAGGTACATGGTTCAACAAATCCATCACGACTCGCTCGCCTACAGGTAATTTGGAATTTTTCGGTTGATTATGATTTTTTCCACAGTACACATCAAAGACATAACAATACCCCGAAGAACTGCTAAGCATCCAATTTTTATAACCAAACCTTACAGGTTTTCCTTTTATAAATTGTTTTGCTGGATTGTGTTCAAAATACTTTACCATGGATTCATCTATTGAAAAATCTTTGTGGAAGAAACCCCATTGGCAAAAACTTTTTATAAGCATATTCATAAATGGTCTAATTTTGAACATTCGGTCTTCAGAATTCCCTATTTCGCTATTATTAGCCAAATGCAAAAATCGTTTGATTTCTATATATCGATCTCGAGATATGCTATCGTAAACAAGAGGAACTCCCAAGTCCTCATCGAGAGACCAATACATTCGCTCTTGTGGTAAACTATTGTAACCTGTCAGCAATAAAACAGCAAAAAATGTTTTCATCTCATTCACACTAACGTTGAAGGCATGATGGTTTTTTTGTTGTGCATATTCCTCACAGTCAGTCAGTTCATCTAAAGTTGGTGGAATAATATTTATTTGAAACTCCCTGGAATTTTCGTCATCACTAGATTCTTCATTCATTATAGCAAGGATGACCTCATCCAGTCCATAAAAGTTTTTTTCTCGAGAAAAATACCTTCTCTCCATGGCACGGTATCTGTAATAAGTTCGAATATTGTACCTACAATGCACCAACATTTACATACATATGTGCCTAACGTCCTCATATGAGGACGGCCTGAAATAACTTGAAATAAAAAAACATACACTATAAATATAATTATTAAATGTTTTATTTACGGTAAAATAATGTATTTTTAATCAAATACGTTGTACATAATTTATAAACACGTCCACTAATTTTAATGAGGATCAACTTTCATTGCAGTGGTAGGAGAAATTTTTTACGTACTTTTTCGATGGCAGTCAATCACAGACAAAACGTTTTTCGCGACGAAGTGTGTGCCTACAAAGTCCACGAGACTCACCACATTCGAGATAAAATCACAACGGAAAGACTTTGTAACACATTTTGCCAAAATAGTAGTTAAACAAGGCGTCCTCAAATGAGGACGGCCGGCGTTAATGGGTTAATGAAACTTATGCAGAAATTGAGAGGCTTTTGGGATCTCGAGAAGAAGAATATAGAACAACACATTTGCAGAAAGAAACATGAACTATGCTGGTGGAGAGATCAGTAGTCCTGCAATAACGTACCCGGGAGAGCACGAAATGAGTACAGTAGGCAGTAGTAGTCTAATTTCTCCCATAAAGAAACAAAAAATTCTCGACTTCAGCAATTTTGAAGATACCCCTGTTCAGGCTGTAGTTCAAGACAACGAAATTGTGATATATATACAGTTAGACGTTGGCCACGTAAAACAAGAACTGCTAAACTGGTAGAGCAGTCATGAAATGAAGTTTCCACTACTGTCTTGTGTGGCAAAACATCTTCTACCTGTGCCAGCCACAAGCTCAAGTAGTGAACAAACTTTAGTTTAGCAGGCTGTGTAGTGCAAGAGCGTCCAACAAGTTTGAGCAGCGATACCATCGACTCTATCTTGTTTCTCCATAGTAACAAGGATTAATTAAAAGTATAAATGCATGCAGGATGTCCATCGGGAGCGGGAAAACGTTTCATGAAAGTGAGTATATTTTCTGCTGACTTTTTAAGGTATATATTGTGAGTTGCCGAAACATCTTGAATAATCCTCTTCTGTGAATTTAAATAAATGATGTTATCGTAGATAATTTTTTCTTTTAGCCTTTGTTTTCTCTATATATTTGTGTTTATTTAGTATAACATTCATAACACTGTAAATCATATATGAAACTCATTACACATACTTTCTGCTCACGTTCTATGGCTATGAGCATTATCGGACAAAAACAAATTCTTTTTTCAACTGAATTCTCTAAACTAAAGGATTATTTACCTTTTCACACATTTATCCCTTGCAGATCTTTTTTCGTAGAGGGATGGGATAGCTCTTTGTTCACCTTTGACGAGTAGCCTACGAGTAAGAGCGGAGGGAGACAGCGTTGCCTCTTTACCCTGAGATGTATGTTACCTTGAAGGTGTCCTATTACGCATGAACTATTCCGTTCTAATTCGCCATATATCCTTTAGTTCGTCATACTGTGTGAAAAGGAAAGCAAGCATTCCTTATTTAGTCACTGTTATTTTTGTGTAATACGTAGAATTTAATTTTTGAAAAAAGCATAACTGGAGGAAATGCATACTTTTTGTTTCAGTATGATAATTGTAATATTTACATAAATAAATTTTCCTGAGTGTATACACATTTGTGATGAAATAGCATTTTAATTCGGACCATAATGTTTGCTAACGCGCTTAAAAATAACTAACTTAAAGGTTTATAATCATAGTGTGTGCTACTACTAGAAATGTTTTCTCCTTTTCATATTATAGTCAAGAACCTTCTGCTCGTGCTCTACACATGAAAGCTACTACTACCTCATGAGTGTTTTTTTCCTTGCGCAACAATATTAAAATATAGCAGTTTCATTGATTTTATATTTTCAACCATGCATTAGCCATTTGGAAGCATTGAATTTTAGGTTTTACCATTAATAAAAGATCGCGGATAATTTATTTCTGCAATCTGATATCTAAAACATAACTTTGGTACCTTTTTGTTGTTGAACATTATCAAATATATTTTCAACTTCACTTTATTATTAAAAAAGGAGTTTTTAAAAAGTGCGTTTACATTTGAAATGCTTTTCAAATTTTAAACATAAAAAGATACTTTATAAAGGGTATATGTTTACTGAAGCATGTACAAAATGTCCATGGTCGGGTCAAATTTGGGTGAGTCTCAAATAATTCGGTCCTCGGGCCGGGTCTGGGTGTGAAAATGGGATAGAGTCTCGGGCTGGGCCGGGCTTGGGCTGAAGATTTCAGCCCATGCAGACCTCTAGTGTGTGGGTTACACAACTAAATACAGTATATACAATGCCTGTAGTGTCCTGCTGATATCACCTTCCCACAAAAATGAATGATTGCAACTACGCAAGTGTAATGGTGAGCATGAAATGCGTTCATATCTTCGATTGGCCGATAAATAGATTTCCATGTGAGGTTGCAAACATTTCATATGTAAACATATGCCTATTTAAACACGAGTTTGAGAAAGTTATGACTAAAACTATTGAATAAAACCTATTTTAACCTTGAATACGAGCAGAACACCACGGATATTTCTTTGCATTCTCCGAAATAGAACTGAAAACGTAAAATCGGGTGAATTTCCGTTGTCAGGACTCAAAAAATAAGGTGCAGATTCAGGGTAAATGAAAATTCGAGCAAACATAAAATCGGATAAAATTTTACATTGTTCTTATGAGCTTTAGGCCAGGACCATACAAAAAGTGCATAAAATCGGAAAAACGTAAAATCGGAGAGTGCAGAATCGAGGTTTCACTGTATCCTTTGTTGTTGGTAACTTACATCAGTTTTGAGTTATTCCGTACATGGTTAGACAGACAGATGAATGAACCAAATACATAAGCTATTTTCTTTTAAAAAAGCGCTAAAATGTGCATGTTATCAGACCAATATAAAACGTACCTGCAATGCTTCAATGGTTTCAAAAGACCGTGGCTTATCAGCCTCGCTGAGTTTGGTGTATTTTTGGATCTCATGCTGTCTCTCACGTAGCTGCGACAATGCTTCTGCATGCTGCCTCTCTAATTCCTTCCGCTTCTCAGCGGCTTCGCGCATTTGCTGTTGATATAAATGAAGGATACCAATATTAAAATCAATCTCTCATTTTGATGCATTAAAATATTTGCAATTAATGAAATAAAATAGCAAACAGGAATATCAATCATTGCTGAAAAACCAAACAAATGTGCTATGTTATGAAATTACTAACGATATTATAAGCTTTAAAAAACGTACTCATTTCTACACCGAGTTTCTCTTTTACTGTTATATGCTGAATATTTAACTCTACATCACACACCATTTTTAACCCCTCAAGCGCGCAGGACATTTAAATATAATACGTCACGCAGGTCGGAAGAGATTTAGGGAAATTCACAGTTTTTGCACGAAATCATATAAAAATTCGTAACTTATTAGATATTTATGGAATTTGACTGAAATTTTTTGAGGTTTTACGTAAAACTATGTATATTTACCTATGTTTTTCACACAGTCTTAGTTATTATTATTCGCGTGAAATACCTCTATGAATTCTTTCACTCAATCATGGAAGCCATTTACTCAGTTTTTCTTTATTCAAAGTTTACGGAGTACTTCATATCTACTGTTTTATCTTGGATTTCAACTTCTTCCCCGTAAGTTTTTCAGAAAAAAAACCTTCAAATAAGGATTCTTACCCCTCAGCGCCGTCCTGTGTACTCGGTACGCCGTGGAGATTGCTAGCTTTCTTTATTTTTTTGAGAGTAAATTTTCTTAAATATGGGTAACCTTCATAATTTTAAAAGAGGAACCTTTGGCCTACCTATTCAAAACTATTGCCGTGGTCTTGTTTACATTAGCTGAGACAAGGGGCGAATGAAACACAGTATCCTTCCCCGTGTAAACCAGAAATGACCATAAGTAGCCAGTACTTGCATCACAGAGCTCGAAGGTCTTGATTCCGAACTTGGAGGACTTCAGAGGGAGATACTGCTTGAAAGATAGACGGCCCTTCCACAATGTTAGGGACTCGTCTATTGAAATTTCCCGTTTCGGTAAAAAAAATTCCTTGAATTTTTCGTTCAGATGTTCAGTAATCGGAAATATTTTTTGTAGCTTTGGAGGACCACGGTAATTATTCTTTTCTTCGTTATTATTGAAATGCAAAAATTTGCAAATAAGCTCAAATCGATCCCTAGTGAAGACATCGCCGAAGCCTGGTGTGGATAGAACTCTTTTCGTCGAAAAATAGGAACGAAGCGTGGGCTTCTGCACAATTCCCATCAACATAAAAATTCCCAAAACAGTGTACATTTCCTCCACGGTAACTGGTTTCCACGATAAAACTCTTGATTTCATCGAAAATGTACGCTCACTTGCTTTGATGTATTGGTCAGCATATCGGTTGGTTTCATTTACTATGGCACTAACAAATTCCTCATCGAAAAACAATTGAAAAGTACCTACAATGTCAGTCAAACCCTTAGCTGCCTTTTGAGGTCCGTAACCACCAATGAAATTCTCCTTTCGTCCTACGTAATTCTCCGTGCCCTCCCAGAAGTAGTTTTCTACATTATCCTCCTCATGATCACTATCATTATGTGTCAGTGAATCAATTTGAGTACGTTCATCCAAATGATTCTATCACTGTCCGAACTCACGCTTTCTTCCGAATCACTTCCAAGTAGGACTTCCGTCTCCTTGTCAGCACTCGGTATTGCTTGACTATTTTTACTGGTTGGGCACATGATTACTCCTAGTATTTTGAAAATAAGTAAGCAAGTAAACGTAAAATTTACCACAGGAAAGAAAGGCGAACGAAACCTGCCTCCGCACAGCGCAAGGTTTCACTCAGACTGATTTTTTCTGAGCGACGAGAAAACATTTTCTGCGCGATACAAGCGCCAGCATATTTCCCACGCTTTCAATATCGCAAATATCTTGGAAATACAAAAGATAAATACAAAATATGATCCTCTAGTCTGTCTCACTCTAGCTATATTCCCTCTTGAAATACTAAACCAAGCACATGGCCCAGACCTCCTCTCTCTCCCTCTCAAAGTGATGACACAATATAAAAATCTGATGTGGCCAACACATGACTTTCTCCATATTCTCCATATATTTAAATTATTATGAATAGCATTATAAGGCAAAATTATTATTTCGTATCGTAAAAGAATACCATCGTCCTTGTTGCCGTAAATTACGTATATTTTGAATGTTTACAGAATTCTCCGCTACATGGTGTTGGCGCTGTTTACTGGTATTAAGATAAAGCGAAATATATCCGAAATGGATGGTTCTACGAAAATTAGTTTCAAACAAAACTTGGAAGAAATATTATTCTCTACAACTTTGGCCCTTACGAAGATTACCAAAAACGATGTTTTTAAGGAGATATTTAACGGAAACCGAAAAACCGGTTATTTATAAATAACTCCTATAGAAAATTGTTTCAAATAAAAACTGTAGGAAATGACATTCTCTATAACTTTTGTATAGAATTGTATATACAATAATGATGTTCTAACGAAGAAATATCGCAAAAACCGAATCGGTTTAGAATAAACCTCGACTTCCGGTTAACCGTTATTGTCCAAAATCTAATCAGTTCTTTGTGCTCATTCTAAAGTGTTATATATGAAGTTTGGTAACGATATGGTATGTACTTTTTGAGTTAGAGCGCCCACACTAACATACACACACACACACACAGACATTCCGAAAATAGTCTAAACGTGTTCTAGGGACCTCAAAACATGTATTTCCGTTGAAATCTCGAAGTCGATTTTTTTCATGAATACAATACTTTCCCATTACTACGTATGGAGAAAGTAAAAATATGTCTCAAGAGCGGGATAGATGTCTGATGGCAGACAAATGGGGCCTATATCCTCTTCTTACACCTCACAGTTGCTTTCGTGCAAAGATTTCGTTGAATAGGGGCTTTTTTAGAAGCCAAAATTCCCCAATTCTCCTATCTACGTGAAAATTTAATCACAAAACTTAACATATAATAAAAGTAAAAAGAAGGAGAGTAAAAATTACAGAATTAAGCACAATAGGAAGGCCAAAGGTTCCTCTTTTAAAATATATAAAGGTTATCCATATCTAAGAAAATTTACTGTGTCAAAAAAATAAAGAAAGCTAGCGACCTCCGCGACGTTCCCAGTACTCATGACGACCGCATGTGGAGTTTCCGTCCGACGTTCCCAGTACGCATGACGACGCTGACGGGTTAACGCAGACAACATTCTTGCAATGAATGATATACATTCCTAAACAAGTGTTTGTTGAAGGAAAGTTTATTAAATTACCATAATTTTTCCACTGACTCCTATGTTAAGAGGTGACACGTAAAAAATTTCTTCTTTAATTGCATGGCACACATGAAAAGGTTATTAAAACAACACAGCTCAAGGTATGAACAATACGTTTAGCACATATTAAGATCCAGAAGGATTGTAGGTCTTTGTAATTTATATTGAATAGTAGATGATATCAGAAATGCAGGTCTCTTTGTTAGAGAAATCTTGTGACAGTAGTATCTTTAGATTGAAGGAGCTTATGCCATTTGTAAATGGCTTTCATGAGCTTTGAGATGGAAATTTGGAAGAAACATGTATGCTGATCAGGGCCGTTTTAAGATCTTCGTAGGCCCTAGGCACTCTTGCATTTGAAGGCTCCACTCTACATCATATCAAACATATTAAAATGCACCCACGTTAAATCTAATTTTTTGCTGTTAAAGAAATTCGAAAGCATTTTTATAATTTTGTTTTTGAAATTATTTCAACAGTACTTCAACACTTATGCAAGCATCAAGAGCAAAATTTTTATGAAATTGCAGTTTTAATAATATTACATTATTTCTTATGAACCACAGCGTGATGATTAATGCCATATCATACCGGAAGTGCATGCTCAATGCTGTCTCCGTAATGAGAACTAGTGACGCATGTGCAGTAAAGATCTATTCTTAGAAGACTGCTAGCCGTTATCTTAAAATTGAATTTTAAAGTGATCACAACTACACAAGTTGTTGATAACAACACGAAATACAGTGAAAATGTTATTTTAATCGCTGATTTCATTAAGTAAATATTGTTAAATTGTAACTGACGTATAATTCGAATATTCACTCATAAATGACCTACGCTCAAAAGTCATATAGGCTATATGACATTTGTGCCTGGTCAGTTATGATATGATATAACCACCATTTAGTTTCATTTTCATAGGCAGGTTGCGGGAAAGAGTCCCCGCCCTGGTGGACAGATGAAAAAATGTCTGACGGATATAAGAGAAAACGAGTCCAGATTTGAGAAAAGAAGAAAAGAAAGAAGCGTTAAAAAAGATGAAGGGCTCTTTACTCAAATTCATAGTTGCAGATACAAAAGAAAACAATGACAGTTCTTCTGCCAATCTATCCGTACCAGAAATAATGCAGCCAAACAATGCGAAACAGATGTTATTAGTGCTAAACAGGAAACAAATTAAAAACAAGCGGAAGCACGTCAGGCTGATTCAGAAGTAATAGTTCCAATAGAAGATGTGATGATTGCATTACCAGAGACAACGAATAAAAAATCAATTGTTTTGAAAATAAAATATAGCAGTGATCCAGCTACATGTGAGAATTCTGCAGGTCTAATAAATTATTATGCAGAAAATATCCCTTCACATCTTGGACTGATCAGTGACTTAGTAGGCAGGCACTCAGTAAAGAACTGTGAATGAGAGTAGGTAGGTGATATTTGGTGGCATCAGAAATCAGTAATTAATAAAGTAAGTACAGGCAGACCTCGTCTTTCGCGGCTTTATCTTTCGCAGTTCTGCATTTGCGACCAGTTTTGTCTTTCGCGGTCTTATATTTCACTCTTTCTCGGAAAAAACCATGGGAAAGGCTGCGCGAAATTTTCTATATATGGAATGAATCGCGTTTTCCTCACATTTTCTCTCATAGTCAGGCCTGAAAAATGTTACGTTATTCTGATATGTAAAAATGTGATGTGGCCAACACATGACTTTCTCCATATTTGGGATATAGATATTTAAAATATTATCAATAGCATTATAAGGCAAAATTATTATTTCGTATCGTAAAAGAATACAGTCATCCTTAATGCCGTAAATTACGTATATTTTGAATATGTTTACAGAATTCACCACTACATGGTGCTTGCGCTGTATACTGGTATTAAGAAAAATCCGATGTGGCCAACACATGACTTTCTCCATATTTGGGGTATAGATATTTAAATTATTATGAGTAGCATTATAAGGCAAAATTATTATTTCGTATCGTAAAAGAAGACACGTCGTTGCCGTAAATTACGTATATTTTGAATGTTTACAGAATTCACCGCTACATGGTGTTGGCGCTGTAGGCTGGTATTAAGAAAAAGCGAAATATATCAGAAATGGATGGTTCTACGAAAATTAGTTTCAAACAAAACTTGGAAGAAATATTATTCTCTACAAATTTGGTCCTTACGAAGATTATCAATAACGATGTTGTTAAGGAGATATTTAAGGGAAACCGAAAACCCGGTTATTTATAAATAACTCCTAAACAATAACTCCTATAGAAAATTGTTTCAAATGAAAACTGTAGGAAATTACATTCTCTATAATTTTTGTATAGAATTGTACATACAATAATGATGTTCTAACGAAGAAATATCACAAAAACCGAATCGGGTTTCGAATAAACCTCGACTTCCGGTTAACCGTTATTGTCCAAAAACTAATCAGTTCTTTGTGCTCATGTTAAAGTGTTATATATGAAGTTTGGTAACGATATGGTATGTACTTTTTGAGTTAGAGCGCCCACACTAACATACACACACACACAGACATTCCGAAAATAGTCTAAATGTGTTCTAGGGACCTCAAAACGTATTTCCGTTGAAATCTCGAAGTCGATTTTTTTCATGAATACAATACTTTCCCATTACTACGTATGGAGAAAGTAAAAAGCGAAATATCTCCGAAATGGATGGTTCTACGAAAATTTGTTTCAAACAAAACATGGAAGATATATTATTCTCTACAATTTTGGTCCTCACGATGATTACTAATAATGATGTTTTTAAGGAGATATTTGACGGAAACCGAATAACCTGTTATTTATAAATAATTCCTAAACAATAACTGCTATGGAATATTGTTTCAAATGAAAGTTAGTGGAAATTACATTCTCTATAATCTTTGTATAGAATTGTATATACAATAATGATGTTTTAATGGAGAAATATCGCAAAAACCGAATCGGGTTTCAAATAAACCTTGACTTCTGGTTAACCGTTATTGTCCAAAAACTAATCAGTTCGTTGTGCTCATGTTAAAGTGTTATATATGAAGTTTGGTAACGATATGGCAAAATACTTTTTGAGTTAGAGCATCCACAATCACATACACACACAATATTCCAAAAATAGTCTAAACGTGTTCGAGGGACCTCAAAACGTGTATTTCCGTTGAAATCCTGAAGTCGACTTTTTTCATGATCACAATACTTTCCCATTACTTCATATGGAGAAAGTAAAAATATTTACATAATTTAAAAAATAGATATGTGTATCTATTTTTACTTTCTCCATAAGTAGTAATGGGAAAGTATTGTGTTCATGGAAAAAATCGACTTCCAGATTTCAATGGAAATACACGTTTGGGGTTCCTAGAACATGTTTAGACTATTTTCAGAATGATGTCTGCGTATGTGATTGTGGGTGCTCTAACTCAAAAAGTACTTGCCATATCGTTACCAAACTTCATATATAGCACTTTAGCCTAAGCATAAAGAACTGATTAGTTTTTGGACAATAATGGTTAACTGGAAGTCAAGGTTTATTTGAAACCCGATTCGGTTTATGTGATATTTCTTAGTTAAAACATCATTATTGTATATACAATTCTATACAAAGGTTATAGAGAATGTAATTTCCTACAACTTTCATTTGAAACAATTTTCTATAGCAGTTATTGTTTAGGAATTATTTATAAATAACCGTTTTTTTGGCTTCCGTCAAATATCTCCTTAAAAACATCGTTATTGGTAATCTTTGTGAGGACCAAAGTTGTAGAGAATAATATTTCTTCCAAGTTTTGTTTGAAACAAAGTTTCATAGAACCATCCGTTTCGGAGATATTTTGCTTTTTCTTAATACCAGTATACAACGCCAACACCATGTAGCGGAGAATTCTGTAAACATATTCAAAATATTCGTAATTTACGGCATTAAGGATGACTGTATTCTTTTACGGTACGAAATAACAATTATGCCTTATAATACTATTCATAATAATTTAAATATCTATACACCAAATATGGAGAAAGTCATGTGTTGGCCACATCAGATTTTTTAAAAGTACATATAGAAGACGTGCATGTGTCATATATACTTTTAAATATTTTTAGGATGCAATCCTCCCACACTTTTGTGTCCCTTCGCATGTGACAAGTTGCAGAATATAAGCTGGCTTTACCTTCTGTCTTTATTATGACAGGGAAGTCCAGAGGGGAAAGACTGAACTCTTGACCTTTCCCATTCAGGATCATTGGGTTATGTGCTCAGGTTTGACATAGTTCAAACGCTTAAGCTTTGCGTTTTGCGCATCATTTATTATTGGTGGAGTTTCACAGTTTTTTTCAGGAATGTAACACCAAGAAAGATGCAATCTACCATATTTGGGGAATTAGCCCCTGCAAGTTAGGCAACATCAGTTCTTTTATTTCTCGATTCTACTACGTAACTTAAATAAGACTTTATTTTCTGATACTTCTTCGTCTTCTTTTAACTTGTTTAAGTCTCACTTTCATTGAACTTAATTTTTCCATCTCTTTCTTTATTTTTCTGCGGTCACCAATACAGAGGACAAATGATCCGTTTCTGCTGGTATGGGAACCAAACCCTGTATTTCCCATTGCCTTTATTCTCTTTCGCGATTTCATCTCGCAGTGTTTTCAGGAACTTAACCCCTGCGAAAGACGAGGTCTTCCTGTAATTGCAGATGCATTTCATAACAATCAATTCTTATCATTTTTATTACTTGTATTAATGATGTTACTATCACTATTTGTCATTCCTGAAATAATTTTACAATCTTACTCTGTATTGTTTGTATACTTGGATTATTCTTTTTTGGTATGCATGAAGCATACTGAGCAGGGAGTCCAAGCTCGAGTTACAAGTACCCGGATACTCGGAATTTGGAAGCCTTTTTCGGGTACTCGACTACCCGGGTAATTTGACCGAATATCGAGATGCATATTCTCTCTTGAGAGTTTTGTTTACGCCCTCTGAAGCGAGGATACACTTGAGCTCTGTAAACATATTTTGCAAACAAACAACTGACGTCAATTCCTATTCAGTAATGGGAGACATATGGAATCCTTGAAGCTGGGGAAATCCATCTATGACAGGGGTATCCAACCTTTCTGGATTAGGTTTGAAATCATCTGTATTAATATTAATATTCAGCCTCACCATCGACGAATGGAGTGACATAAATGTCAGAAGATACATGAATGTCACAGTCCACTCAGCACCAAAGTCACCATCCGTTCCTGGATTGGTTCCTACTGAAGGTTCTTGTTATTCTAATGCCACCATAGCTCTAGTCAAAGGAAGACAATGAGTTTGGAATCGATATGGATTCTGATGTCATCGCATCAACTCAAGAGGGAGCTGCATTAATGGTAAAATATGGAAGGAATATTCCGGCATTGGCTCAGTTATGCTACAACCATGGAATCCATCTTGGTGTCCTTGATGTATTTTATAAGAAACCAGTCCAGCCTCTCACTGATGACGAAGAAGAGAATGATGAAGATGAAGAATTCCAAGATGATGATAATGATTACGCTGATCAGAATGAGGATATCAGTAATACTGTAATTGATACGTTTCTTGTTAATGGCAATTTGAATTTTGAACCGGAAAGTCTAAGCGAATTTCCACAAGTCCGTAGAGACATTGGTATAGTTCTTGCGGAGACACAAAAAATTATTAAATTTTCAAAAAATCTGCTGTAAGAAAGTGCTCTTCAAATGCATGTGCTGGCACAAGAAGGGAAGAAACTACGATTGTTACTTGATTGCAAGACTCAATGGAACTCCATTATTCCTATGGTGAATCGTTTTTTAAAATTGAATAACTGCATAAACAAGGCTTTGATGGAGTTCAACCAGCAAAAATGTAAAGATACAAATATCAATGTTTTAAAGAATATATCGGAAGTTCTGCAACCTGTCGAGCTTGCTGTCAAAGAGTTAAGCATAGAGGACTGCAAGTTACTGAAAGCTGAAAGAGTTTGCATCTTTCTTTTGAATAAATACTAACAAACAGATACGGATCTCATTACTGAAATGATGGATGCCTTAAAAAAAAGAATTGATGAAAGACGAAACAAAGATATTGTGTCGTTGTTGCTTTTTTGCAAAGTGGCAATTATCCTAACTCCCACTTTAATGATCATTTTACATAATCTTCAAAAAATGTAATCAAATCATTGGCAAAAGATACATTTGAGAGGTTGTTTGGTGAAGATGAACATGAAAATGAGCAAGAAGAACCAGCTACGGAAAATTAAGGTTCTGCTAGTTCTGTGTACCATGAGCTGCAGAAAACAATACAATCTGTTGACTATTCTGAAAGAAACTTCAACGAAATCAGCATTGGACAAGGAACTAAAATTGATTGAAGGAAATCATGGCAAAAGAGGATATTGCCCAGAAAAATTGTTCCAAGCTTTGATAACAATTCAACCTTCCTCAACAACTAGCTAGAGAATTTTCTGTCACTTCAAACTTCATTACTAAGATCCGAAACAACATAAAAATGAATACCTTAAATGGCCTTCTATTTGTTAAATATTATTTCATGGATAAAAAATAATTTTTTTTTCATTATATTTTTAAAAATTACCTCGGATACTTGGGTACCTGGGTATTTCACAAAAGAATTACTCCATTACCCAGGTAGTTCAAAATCTGAGTATTTGGATTCTCTAATACTGAGGTCCAGTTTGAACCGCAATGAGTTTTACCCCAGTGTGCTATAAAGTATTATTACATGTGCAGATGTAAGATGTAGAAGTAGGGTGGCCAGAAGGTCTACTTATAGAGAACATATTATCTTTTTGGTTCAGTTCTTTTTCACTTTTTAATGAAGAAATGTTTTTTCTCTTTTTAAGTACTTATGAAAATGTTATTATTTACAATTGTCACAATGTTAAAAAATGTTTAAAATTTCTAAACAATACTAACTGTAAAACCAAATACATAGGCGATTTTCGTTCCATCTGGGGGAAAAATCACTAAAAAGAAAAGAAACATCTTTTTTTACAATAATGTTTTCATTTTTTGTCTTAACTATATGGTCACCTTATGTAGGAGGCGTTGGGATTTTTTAAGTTTGAGGTAGAGAATGCAATACATTCTGGAAATACTGGTGGCCACTTGCACTTATTCTCAGTAAGATCTGGAGAGAAAAGTGGGTTAGATCAGCAGGATTCATGGAAATTCCTTTATCCATTGAAGAAGCTCTTAAAAATTGTGATCAGGACATATATTTTTTAGTGAACACACACTTAAAAATTCTTTTGACCTTGTCAATAAGCGTTGCGTCTGCCAAGAGAAGCTTTTCTTCATTGCAACGTTTAAAAACATACTTAAGTGAGTACTTGAACAGTGCAAGTAATATCGAAGAAGAAGAGCAAGTGACACAACCGAGTTTTATCATGAGAGTGAAATAAACTGAATTCCGGGTGTGGGTATATCGTATGGTTGGAAAACATCGCCATTTTTTATAATTTACAACCAATATGTTTCAAAATTATTCAGTTGATTCCTAATTCGATTGCTGTAGAAATCAGGAATGATGAAGAAAAAAACAAGAATTTTCAGGGCTCAAAAAAAAAATTCTAAACCCTTAGTTAATTTTGAGTTCTTTCACTTTTTCTTTTTTGCAGTACACATCTGTAATCCTTTTTTGATAAATAAAACTTTCTCACATTGTCAAGTTTCTATTCTAATAAATGACCAAAATTGAAATCCAAAAATTAAAAGCATATTACGGTAATATCCTAGTGGTTTAAGACTCAAGAGGGGTGAGAGTCATCAAAAACACTTCTGGAAACTGGTCCGAGATGGAATGAATCACCCTCATATTTATCTTTAGGATATAGTGATACCATAGCTTGTTTACATTTAGATGGTCCCTGAGACTTAAGAAATGGCAATCTTAAGCAGGTCAGAGAAAAATATTTACAAAACCCTCTCTCTATCCAAAATGTGTGTGAAGTCCTGCTTTGGTTTGCCACCTCTTCATGTCTCACCCAAAGTCTTTGTGGTTATCGCTCATTCTTCAGGTTACACTTTTGTTTTGCCTGTATATTTCCTTAGACTGGATCTCACTTGTAAACGATGTTTTGCCTATGGGCCAGAGGGGTTTGCAATTGAGTTGAGGTATCTCCTGCCATCTAGCCTTATTCGAACCAATTTCCCATTCAAATATGTTTGTTGCATGCTTGAGTTTTCCACTAATGGGGTAGCAAAACAGGGAATTGCCAACATGCTAAATTGAGTACAGAAGACCCCGTAAACCCCTTCTCCCTAGAACTGGCAGTAAGAAAAAAGGTCATATGGCACAGACTTTTCCTAGTCCCTCCTCATTTTAAAGATTTGTTTCTTTAAGGAGGTGTTTCATCAGAAAAAGTCCAAAATTCTTAAGTATCTTGGATTGGAGAACAATCCAAGTAACTCTTGGCTGAATATTTATATATTGCATTCATAACAAAAACATTTTTTACCAACTTTTTGCAAACAATCCAACTCAAAATATCGCAGATCAAAGATAAAAGCACGCATTGTAATGTAAAACCAAAAAATTTTAAGATACTATGAGACAAAGAAGATAAATTTAAAAAATATCATATAATACCTCAATATATGAAGTAGAGGTGTTCCTGGAGCTTTGTTTGTATATTGTAAAACTCTTAACATTAATACTATGATGACAATTTATATGATATTTGTACTGTACAGTACTAAAATGAAACATGGATATAAATAAAAGAAAAGTGTACTGTTACTTTGAGAGAAAGGATGTGGAGTTAGCTGTGGGGAAAGCTGAGAGGATCCACTGATGATGACAGTCCAGGCTTCTCCATTGGTAAATAAAAAAATATAAAAATACTTTTTTAAATTATACTCTTTATATAAAATTAATTATTGGGTTCAAGAAAATATCTGGATCTTAAGGAAAATTTTCATTGTATATGATCAAGAATCTCTTTTAAATAAAGAAGCATGGCATATGTTGATTAAATTATTTACTGCCATGTAAATAGTATGTAAATTCTTTTATAATGAACATATGCCACACCTCTTTTTTATAAAAAGAGATTCATGATCATATCCAATAAAAATTTTCCTTAAGATCCACATATTTTCTTGAACCCAAAAATTTATTTTATATTTTTTAGTGCGCTTTATAAAAAGCGTATAATTTAAAAAAGTTTTTTGTATATTTTTATTTTATAATTTTTAGTGAAATGAATTTATACTTATTACAATGAGATAAAATTATGATGTATTAATTTGCATCAAACATTACTATTCAATACTGAAATTAATATTCTAGCTAATATTGTTATAAAACTTTCATAAGAATATTTTAATGGTAAAATTTACCAAACTATGATTTTATACTGTGCTCCATGTATCCTTTTCAAAATGATTTTCTCAGAACTGAATTAAGACATTTTGTAGCCTTGAAATGATTAAAATATATCTGGACATTTAAAATAGCAGATAAGACAACTAACACAATATAAAACCTAAACGAGAGGTGATGTCTAACCGTATATTATCAACTGAAATAAATTTTATTATACGTACTTCTAAATTAATTACTTTTCACTCTCATGCATACCATAAATCTATCAATTTGGCTACCAAAAACACATTCATCTCATGTTTAAAAAAAATCTGATGTGGCCAACACATGACTTTCTCCATATTTGGGGTATAGATATTTAAATTATTATGAATAGCATTATAAGGCAAAATTATTATTTCATATCGTAAAAGAATACAGTCGTCCTTATTGCCGTAAATTAGATATATTTTGAATATGTTTACAGAAATCACCGCTACATGGTGCTGGCGCTGTATACTGGAAATTATGAATAAGTTAAATATCTCTGAAATGGATGGTTCTACAAAAATTTGTTTCAAACAAAACTTGGAAGAAATATTATTCTCTATAACTTTGGTCCTCACGAAGATGACCAATTACGACATTTTTAAGAGATATTTGACAGAAACTGGAAAAACCAATTATCTATATAATAAAAAGCAATTGTCTATAACGCTAACTTCAATGCTAATAACTCGAGAAGTAATGAAGATAGAAACTCAAAATTTGGCAGGGATGCTTGATTAACACTTTTTCAGGTGATGATGAATTTAAATCACAAAAAAATTCCTTGGTTCGACTCCAATGGAGGCATTTCCATTTCCCATTACTTAACATGTAGAACGTGATTTTTTGACGTGCAGGCCTTTATTCATTTAGAAATTAAAATTAAAAGGAATTAACCTGCGACCTTCGGATTTGAACCATTTTGAAGAAAAAATTATTAAGTTTCTTATTCTGTTCATCTTTTTTCGCCCACAGTTGGAAATATCCCATGTTAAACGTTTAATTTACATATTTTATGGAAATCTTTCCATTTGAACGGAATGTTGCCATGGTGACTAATTATATTGTTAGACCTCAAAATCCTATTGTTAAATCAATCCTTATGGACGTGTGCTTTCAATGTTTATAATACGAGATAGGAAGAGAGAGAGGGATTGTAACGTAGAGGGAGAGAGGGAGGGGGGAGAGGGAGGGAGGCGGGAGAGGGAGGGAGGGAGAGAGAGGGTGTGAGAGGATAAGATGGAGGGGGAGAGAGGGGGAGGGAGTGCGAGGGGGGGAGGTAGGGAAAGAGAGGAACTATTTTAAGTTTAACTAAAGATAGCCTGTCAACAGAATATTCACTAGAACTGTTGTATATGGCAAAATATTTCATATGTAAAAGGGTGATATTAATTATTTTAAACGAAAATAATAATAATCTCTCTATCTATAATTCTTCCGTTGATATTTCAACGGGCATTACACTATCTACTATATATTTTAAAGAGTTTGTATGTTGTGCTGTAGTAGCTTCACTGAATCCGTTGAAATTCAACGGGAAATTCTGCTAGTTCATAAATAATTCCTAAACAATAACTGCTATGGAAAATTGTTTCAAATGAATGTTGTAGGAAATTACATTCTCTATAACCTTTGTATAGAATTGTATATATAATAATGTTTTAACGGAGAAATATGGCAAAACCGAATCGGATTTAAAAATAAACCTCGACTTCCAGTTAACAGGTATTGTCCAAAAACTAATCAGTTCTTTGTGCTCATGCTAAAGTGTTATATATGAAATTTGGTATTAATATGACAAGTACTTTTTGAGTTAGAGCACCCACAATCATATACATCCATCCATCCACATACACACAGACATTCCGAAAAGTCTAAATGTGTTCTAGGGACCTCAAAAGGTGTATTTCCGTTGAAATCTCGAAGTCGATTTTTTTCGTGATCACAATACTTTCCCTATACTACGTATGGAGAAAGTAAAAATTTCCATTGATTCTGCATGTGAATTCTTATTAATTTATGCTCAACAATTCTTTTAACAATTCACTAAATATAAAAGTTGAAAGGTGATTAAAATTTAACATTTTAATAAAACCCGTAAGAATTTACCACTGTGGAACTAACGCTGACATAGGATGCAGTGCTCATCTTTGTAATGAAATATATCTACTCACAGGAAATTTCCTGTATTTTTATAGCGTATCAGAAAAATGTTAGTAAAATTGTACAGAGAAGATGTTTAAGATAAATCCAAACAATTCCAAAAGTTCATATTAATTAGGTTAAATAGAAAGTTTCTTAACTGGAATCCATAACAATATTTCTACTAAACAACAAATTTGATCGGCGAATTTTGTGTGTCAGCCCTGAAACTAATAATAATAATTTATTTGCCATGGACAATTTTTACAATTGTATGGGCATCGTCAGTCCGACCAACACAAGTCACATCACAAGCCATCATATAACAATCATTTAGAACCCTCCTCCCTCCATACACTCCTCAATGATATCGTCAATCAGGCCATTACAAAGCCACACCACAATCAATTACATCACCAAAATCACATCATAACCCATCATACCATAATCACAATTTTCTTATTTCCGTACACTCTTCAATGGAGTAATATACAGCCCCACTAATGAATTCTTTAATCTCTTTGGAACTCTTTTGTATTGTGGACCGATGTTCTCATTTGCTTTGGAAGCTTATTCAACAGCATTTTTCCAGCAAATTCGGGGCAATTTGCAAATAGAGAATATCTACAATACTCTATATTTAAAAGATCTTTGTTTCTATTATTACTATACTTACTATATTTGTCTGTAAGAATTTTATAGCTAAGATGTGCAGAACAATTTAAATTTGACTTATTACCTCGCTCACCTTCGGTTTCTTTTGCCAAACGTCGTGATTGATTTTCCACCAGCTTAACAAAACCTGCATCTCGTTGTTCTTGCGATTCTTTATTTACACGAAATTCATAATTTACTTACTTTCTTCTTTTCTTGTAGTATATATTTTTTGTCTCGATAATCTCACTAGCCTTCCTTCCTCCGTTTCATGATTAGTTTTTCTTTTCATGCCTCGATTTTCCATGAATTAAAATACAATTACGTACCGAGAATCACTCTCACTATTGGAGACTCAAATCAACTATAGAGGCGCTGCAATCAGTGACGTCATTTTGCAATATGGCGGACGCATTGGTGATAAGATTTTCGTAGTTAAAGGCGTTAAACGTGTGTTTCTGTGTTTGATATCATTCGTCATTATCATTAATTGCGAAGAACAATGAGTGGGAAATTATCACTCCCGTTTGGAGAGATGGTGAATTTCTTAGGAGGAAACCCTGGTTCAAGAAATATTATTGAAGGGGAATGCGTTCTTAAAGCTGGACTTGTGGGCAGCAGAGGGAAGAAGGATAGTTTTGTATCTATTTTCGGACTAGTTCTTCAAACCAGCGGTATTATTATTATTATTATCAAGCAAAACGCTGCAATTGGGAGCAGGTCCCGGTGGCAGCGGTCCACATCTCATACACCCAATGTAGCACCTCATAATACAACAACATTACATTTAAGTGCCAACTTACTAAAAGCACATTTTTATACCAAAGGAATTTAGAATTGAATAATAAAATTTAAATTTAAAATGGGATACATTGCAATTTCCCGTGCAAACTCTTAAATTACAATTTCCCTGAAAAGTATAGCTTAATTAAAAAATAATAATAATTAGTATTAAAATATTAAATAGATCCGTCCTGATGTCAACGTCGTCATGACACGAATATGTGTGTTTAAAAGATCTTTGTTTCTATTATTACTATACTTACTATATTTGTCGGTAAGAATTTTATAGCTAAGATTTCTCTTTATCTATTGTGAACCTCTGGCAACCCTATTTATATTATAAATTAATTCAGACATTGCATTAATAAATACATTAAAAGTACATATGAAATTAAATAATACGTATTTAGGTACCAAAGAACGGCTGCAATGTGTTTACATTTTTCCGACAGTCCAGCCTTGCACCTCATCTTCACCAAGCAGATGCTACAATCTTCTAATATCTTCACCTCCCCAGTAATTTGTAGCGGCTCTTTCCTGATAAAAATTACTGGGAAGGTAAAGATATTAGAAGATTGTAGCATCTGCTTGGTGAATATGATCTGCAGTTGCAAGGCTGGACTGTCGGAAAAATGTAAACACATTGCAGCCGTTCTTTGGTACGTAAATACGTATTATTTAATTTCATATGTAATTTTAATGTATTTATTAATGCAATGCCTGAATTAATTTATTATATAAATAGGGTTGCCAGAAGTTCACAATAGAAAAAAAACAAATGCAAAAAAAATCTTTAAAAAAGAAACCGACATAAATTATCGGCGGTTTGTTGTATTTTGTACTTTCAGAACATAATATTTTTACTTCGCATGCAGGTGTAGCGACGCAGAAAGCGGAACGCTAGTACACCTGACAAGAGCCTATTATTACAATTGATGTTTTACACTCAGTTAAATGTTAATAAATAATATTGTCATAAAACAATTTTAAAATGTTTATTGATTTTTATTTAAATATTAAATGAAGCGAGCACACAAACATGTTCTTGGTTATCGGCTTCCCAATCTTCAACAGCCTTATCCAAGCCTTCCTTCTGTCGCACCTTTCTCATACGTTCCATTTATTTGTTAAAAAACGAAGTTGCCTTCCCGATGAAAAGTATGAAACCGGAGATCAGGGTTCGACCAGGCTTTCGACGAACATTGCGGAACACAACAGTTTCGCTTCGCCGAAGTTTTTCTCGGTGAGAATTTCACCTCGGTCTTTTCCATAATTATTTCCGTTAGCAAATAAGGTAACTGTACCACACAATGATACTGATGAAGTTCTTAAAAGGACTATAAGTCGTGTGAACGAAGGATGAAAGTAATTAAACAAGAAATGAAAAGAATGGAGGTGAAGAAATGAACAGAATGAAGAAATGGTTTTGATGAGGAGTTCTCAAAAGAACTGTTCTGAATTGATGAATAGTGAATGATAGTTATGAAAAGACCTGATTGAACGTTGATAACGCAATAAGGAACTTCAACACACGTTGCGAGACTACGCTTACCAATGCAATGTAAATATGCCTCATTCAGGCTTGACACCAAAGCGCTAGTTACGACTTTCGCCACCAGTTGGCGTATTCCTTTGCTGGAATCGCGAATATCACCCACTTTGCTTTAAAACGTATCGCATTTTCTTGCCGCATGGTGTCACGAGGTGCGCGAAACAAAAGCAATCGATTTGTTCATAAATTTTAAAGTAAAACGAAAATACCAAGACAACAAAATTATTTCAATATTTCTAATGGTGGGACGTCCTAATATTTTTTATTATGTACAACTTCTGATTCAAATTTATAGATTTATATTTCGGATTTGAAAGCATATATATATCTGTGAAGTTAATAAAAAATCTAATGTGGCCAACACATGACTTTCTCCATATTTGGGGTATAGATATTTAAATTATTATGAAGCATTATAAGGCAAAATTATTATTTCATACCGTAAAAGAATACAGTCATCCTTATTGCCCTAAATTACGTATATTTTGAATATGTTTACAGAATTCACCGCTACATGGTGCTGGCGCTGTGTACTGGAAATTACGAAAAAAGATGAATATATCCGAAATGGATGCTTCTACGAAAATATGTTTCAAACAAAACCTGTAACAAATATTATTCTCTACAACACACGAAGATTAACAATAGTGACGTTTTTAAGGAGATATTTGACGGAAACCAAAAAAACCGATTTACAAATATTTCTTAAACAATAACTGCTATGGAAAATTATTTCAAATTAAAGCTGTAGGAAATTACATTCTCCATAACCTTTGTATAGAATTGTATATACAATAATAATGTTTTAACGGAGAAATATCCCAAAAACCGAATCGAGTTTGGAATAAACCTAGACTTCCGGTTAACCGTTATTGTCCAAAAACTAATCAGTTCTTTGTGCTCATGCTAAAGTGTTATATATGAAGTTTAGTAACGATATAGCAAATACTGTTTGAGTTAGAGCGCCCACAATCACATACACAGACACCATTCCTCAAATAGTCTAAACGTGTTCTAGGGACCTCAAAACGTGTATTTCCGTAGAAATCTCAAATGACATTTTTTTCATGATCACAATACTTTCGCATTACTACGTATGGAGAAAGTAAAAATCGGTACAACCAGTGGCAGTTGACGGTATAATATCCAAAGGCCCGAGACGCAAAAATTTCGGGAGGCCCCCAGGTGACTGGGAGGGAGGGGCGTACTCAATCTACAAAAAATTTACAACCACCTATTGGGAAAATGTGTGCAGCAGGTTAAATAAATTGAATTACAGAAATGCATAAATAGAAAATTTCATCTATCTATACATATCTATAAGGTAAGGTGTTTGTATGTATGTTCTATTAAGGCTCAGAAACTACAACACGCAGAAAAACGAGGAAGGTATCATATTAACCGGAATAACGAGTACGGTGCTGTAGTAAGATTTTTATATTGATTTGACTGACTTTTCTAATTTTAAAAAATATTTTCTTTTTTCATTTGAATAACATAGGGACGAATGCAGCACATTTTTCATTTCAATTTTAAAATTACTTAGAAACGTGGTACGAACTAGAGACTTGAATGGTTCTATGAAGAAAAGAACAAAGCTTATTTTTATTGAAGACAGAATCCGAATCCTGATCGAATTAGCATAAAAATTCATTTAGAATGTAATGTAATACGTGATTTTATCAGTTTTATTACAATACCCATAATAAGCTACCATGACAACTCCCATTGTCGCCAAAATTGAAAGTCCAATCACCTATAATAAAACGCTTGATGTCTTTGTCGGTGTGTGGCCGGATGGTCTCATCAGTTAGTTATACAAACTGGCAGGAGATGGCAGCAGTTGCCAGTACAATTAGTGCTGCCCCTCCTGCCACTTTCTATAACTAATTGCGGTCGCACCTATATTCATTTACGTAAATTGGATGGATGGTACTTACGTACATATTAACGGGGAGCCCAACTTAAATATATATATACGAAACTAATACAATTTAAATCATGTTTTAATTTTTAAGAACATAAAAAGAAACCAATTAACATTTAAATAATTTGTTATAAATAACAATTAAAGAACAATCACATTTAAATTTCTGGTGGCCAATATTTAGTAATTTCTTCTAAAATGATATCAAAAGCGTCTCGACTGATCGCTTTGTTATAGATAACAATCGAAATCACATTTTAATTTCTGGTGGACAATATTTAGCAATTTCTTCTAAAATGCTATCATAAGCGTCTCGACTGATCGGCCTGTCGCGACATTTACAAACCTGATCACCGGACAAAGGGGAGGGAAAGTTCAGTTCCAGCGAGGCGAAGGGCGTGGTAGTGCCCGGAGATGACAACTAAAATAAAAACAAAGTGAGCCGAAGGCTCACTAATATCCTCTCCATTTGCGGCGCAACAGTCAAGCGAGATATAATTCCATTGTAGACTACAGATATCTTGGAAGAAATCATTCGGTACTTACGTACTAAGTTGGGCTGTGCATTAATACGTAAGTACCGGATGGATAAATGCGGTAAATGAAGTATTTTAAAACATGCTAATGTTTGAAATAATTTGACGATGTTTTAACGTGCCTTCGTTGTCTTATTGAAGTCTTTCTGCATATTAAAGGCAGTGCTTGCGCTGTGCCTTCGCATTATCTGAATATAACAGATATTATGAAAATATTTTTTTCGTGCTGTTTATTTTTAATTCGCGTCAATCCAATTGTAGGGTAACCAACCAAACAACGATTACATTGTTATCTAAATAAATGAGGTATATGCGCTGATTGCGTGTGTATTGAGATATCTATTGAGATTGTTCTTAACTGCTGTTTAGTGGAATTGAACGATTGATTATGATTACATACTAAATATTGCTTTTCACGTGGACAGCTGCATGTAGCCATAACTAGAGCACGTGACAAACATAATTTGAAATTTTGGGTTAAGGACACGGATAATCAAGGGCAATTGCTGTTAAACTAAAGAGTATTTACAAGGAACGTCGTTATAAGAGCTACTGAATAGCTAAAATAATATTATTGAGGTATAAGACTGTTTTCCTCTTAATTTTTTAAAACCATCCCTTTGTTTTCATTTGTAGTCCTTTCCAATCTTATTCAAATATTATAATTTTATCATTTGTTTGTTGGTTTTATATTTATATTGTTTGTTTTCAAAGACCGTTTTAAATGGGCTCATTCGTCTAGTGCATTTATATTGGAATATTTTTAACGTAATATCTTTTTTCAATTTCTGTGTGCGAGTTTGCTTTGTTTACTTGACAACCTAATATTTGTTGATTATAATTGAAATATTACTAATAAATAGTAGGGATGGGTCGCGAACGGAGTCGCGAAGAGTCGACTCCTGCTGCCTTGGAGTCGAGAGAGTCGACTCCGGAGTCGACTCCAGTTAAGGAGGTTGTAACGGTACGAACTAGTCATAATGGAGTCTAGTTGAAAGGTTTTTATAAGGAACAAAAAAATGTTATTATCTAATAGTAATGAAATTGAACATTTTGGTAGGTGTTTTAGATGCTTATGTTAGGGTTTGTACGTTATTAATATTTTAGAAAATAAAAATAATGTGTACATAGTCACTCATTTGACTCGAATACCAACTTGTGTTCGTAAAATGTCAATATGAGTAAATATATTTTCATTATATTTTTGAAGGCGGTCTCTTGTAATGCATAAATAAGACAAAAACTCAAAATATATTATTTGTAAATGTTTTACAATTAAAACTAAATGAATTATCTTCAAATATTAACTGTAATAAGTTGTTGATATAATTGTTGAGTTGTTGATTGAAAATAATGGAATGAATAAGATGTAGTTTTTGCTATTAATCTGTGATTTTTAGTTTTAGAAAAGAAATAAAAATATATATAACAGTTCCAACTAGGGATTGCAATCCCGGAGGAAATTCTCAATCCCGGGATTTCGGGATTCTAAATTTCCAAACCCGGGAACCCGATCCCGTTTTATTAAATTTTATAAAAATATTAAAACCATGGTTTTATCTACAGAAAATGTTTTATCGTATTTCCATAACGCATATAAACTGCTTCACTGTAATAAGTGAAGGTAGAAGACAGCAACACAGGTGAAACAGTTATAATAACACATACTATTATCTTATAAAACGCCAGTGGTTTTACTCTATGCTACTATACGAAAACGAATTCAATTTACACTTTCACTGTATAATCAGCTGCACTTATATTTGAAGCACAAGGGACAAACAGCGACGAAGATGTTGCGCCGAGCAAATTAGGTTCAAAATAAAATCCGCACCATAACGAAAATTTGTCTCTTCAACGAAGTGCGCGAGAGACGATTTTGCTACCCTTCCACGGTGACGTCATCAGAGAGTCGACTCCTCGCACGCGAAGCGACTCCACGGCGTGGAGTCGATGGAGTCGATTCTCGCGACTCCAGTGTTCATTCGCGCACATCACTAATAAATAGTTTTTAATGATATTTTCGTGTGGCGTAGAGTTCTCCAAAGCAAGATGTTTTTAAAACTACGTAACTTAAATAATTAGACGTAGATTTCCCAAAAACTGTGACTGGATAAATCGTATCATTGTTTCCAAAGTATTGTTGATGTAAACAATAATTGTTTTCCCGTAACAGAACCAAACAGAACTCGTGGATGAGCATGAACCAGCATCAATGAGCATGGATGAGAGAATCGAGCTAATGGTCTGAGGGTGATTCTTAAACGTTCTCTATTTCATTTTTTGCCTTTCGTAAAATTAAATCATTTAGTAAGTTCCTTTGTTCATTTATTTTTTGTTGATTATTGTAGTCTTGCTGGTTTTACTTATAGTTTTCGTTTTGAAGAAATCGTCACGAAACTTCGCATAGGTATATAATTTTACTCTGCAGGTAACATAAGCTATATGGCGATAAAAATTTCAAAGTGTGGCATAGAAAACAGTTTTTAAAACTATGTAAGTAACTTAAATAATTAGACGTAGATTTTTCACAAATTGTGATTTTCAAACCTTTGAAGATATCGTCACAAAACTTCGCATAGGTAACTAATTTTATAACATAGGCTATATGGCGATAAAAAAATGGGGGAGGGGGAAGGGGAGGGGTGCTTAATTCAATAATTATTTTATCATAAGTTTACACGTAATTTTCGATTTTTCAAAGTGCAAGATTTTCTTCTATCATTCATCTAAATAGGTAATTGCGAACATGTTTTCTTCATTTTTGCTTTATTCGACGGTTAAAACTGTGTATTATTATATTCTTACGATGTTTACATGTTACACTGTCGAAGTTTTAGATTCAAGAAATCCGTTGAAATTCAACTGGCAGTTCTGCTAGTATTTATTATATAAACTTGCACATAAAGAAAAATAAAAAAATCTGATGTGGCCAACACATGACTTTCTCCATATTTGGGGTATAGATATTTAAATTATTATGAATAGAAAATAGGACTTTTAATAAATCTAATTTTAGGAAAGAATGGATGAATGATGACATTTTATCAAAAATGAAATTTCGGGACAAATTATATAGGAAATGGAAAAGTAATACTACTAATTCTAGTTATAAAAAACAGTATAAAGAGAGTAGAAGGGAAGTGCAATTATTAATAAATAATGCTAAAAGAAACTATTATACTCATAGATTTTTTCAAGTTAAAGATGATATGAAAAAACTTTGGAAAGAAATAAAGTACTTAATAAAAGGTCATGATAGCTGTAATAGAAGGTTGGATGACAGTATCTTGAAATCTTTTAAAATACAATCAGGAAATAGAGGAATTGTTGAAAAATTTTCAAGTCAATTCAGTATTGAGTATGAAATGAATAAATGTGATATATTCTTTTACTCCCTCGGGGGAGCCTGTAACCCCTAGAGGGCACGTCCCCAGGTGGCGGATAGGGAAATGCTCTGCAGATATGTAGGGTAGGAGGGAAATAAAATACCTCCCGCAGACCAACAGGCAGTAGCGTCTGTTCTCCATGTTTGGAGCGGCTACAAACAGCGTCTGTTCCCCATGTTAGGGGCAGCTAAATGTATGGGCGGAAGGCAACGGGAAACCACCGCTTTAATCTATCCCATGTATAGGCATCATGGCGAAGTCTTCTTTTGTTAAATGTTCCGGAGGTAAAAAAGCCTCCCAATCGGATCTCCGGGGGAGGCAGCATGAGAAGTTTCATGAAGAGCAAGTGGGAAGGGAAGATGGTAAGAGGATAAGGATAGGCACGTGGAATATAAGAACTCTTCTACAACCAGGAAAATTGGAATATCTTAAAAGAGAAATGAGAATAAACAGGATGGATGTAATTGGAGTGAGTGAAGTGAGATGGGAAGGAAAAGAGGAAATAAAGACTGATGATACTGTGATATACTACTCAGGAACTAGAAGAGGGAGGAATGGGGTAGGAATAATTTTAAATAAGGGAATAGCAAAATGTGTAAAGAGAGTGATTTATGTAAATGACAGAGTAATTGGTCTTAGAGTAGGAATGTACCCAAAAGATTTATTGTTGATACAAGTGTACATGCCGACCAGTCAGCATGAAGATAAGGAAGTTGAAGACGTATATGGAATGATTGAAAATATTATGGAGGAGGAAGGTAAGGACTGCTGCAATATAGTGATGGGAGATTGGAATGCTGTGGTAGGAGAGGGAAGAGAAGGGCAAGTACAGTAAAACCTCACATAACGCGGTAGTTGCGTTGTGAAACCGCGTTATATGAAGCATTAAGTTAATAGGAAATAAGGGGTTAGGTTCTTGTAGGGTGACCACATGTCCCGTATTTTGGCCAATTTTTCCTCCAATGTCCTGTATCCCGTGTGAAATCAATACAGGACGCACTTTGTGCCGTATTTTTTTATTATAAAAAAATATATTGACTTCTGATATGTTCATTGGAAAATTCAATCGACACTCAATCGATATCTCATTAAGAAAACAAATACGTGTCGTGAAAAAGACGTCTTGATTTTGTTCTCACATTACGATTTTTTGTAAATTTCGTTCCTCTATAAGTCGTAACAATGAATCTTTTTGTATGCGTACATACCTTGAAGACAATAAGATCACCTCGGACTCCACGTTAGATTTCACAAGCCATCGAGAACGTTGTAACGTAATTGAAGACTCATACATTGTCGCTTGAGCACTATAACATCCTGAGAGAGAGGGAGAGCAACAAGTCAAACATTATGGCCATAATGCAATCAGCTGTTGTTATCTCAAAAAAACACGGCCGTTATTAAAAAAAACCTATCATGCCTCGAAAGATGTGCCACCTCGTAGCAGCCCCTATAACCCTCTACCATATGCCAAAGTCAACTAGCGGCCAAACACTCAATTACGTAACCTTAATTTTATATGCGGCAAATGATGAGTTTTGGTCACGAATTTCTGAAAAATGTGCCCGAATTACTTTCACTTTCATTAAATCAAGAATAAATTATGATATGCATGCAATAATGTAAAAATGTTTGCAGAAAAATTTAATGCAGCGTAAGGATTTCTTACTCACATTTGATGACTGTGAAGAATGAATAGGAATTATGATGATGGTGATGTTTGGGAGATTTTAATTGTAAGGAGTTCCAGGGTCATCTTCCTCACACTTCTATGCTCTCCATCTCGATAGATGACGGCGAATGGGGAGTCCATGTTAATGAGATTCTTGGAGATGCTGTCGTTTCTCTTGAAGATGCTGCTTTTGTAGATGTTGCGGGAGCCTTGGGTCTAAAGAACGATGTTATGCAACTTTGTTTTACCTTGTTCCTCATGCTTTTGTAAAGTTCATGATAGGGTGCCATAACTTCCTGAAATCCTCGTTTGCACTTCAGGCTTCTTTCCATGCAGGTATCAAGTTGCACTAATTTGTCCTGAACTTCTTCAACAGTCCTAAAAATCTCTTCGAGATCTTTAATTGTAAGTTTCTGCCGCTCACTATCATCATCACTCATATTTTCTCTTTCATCGGACTGCAGAAGTTCCACTAATTCCTCTTCAGTCAGCTCCTCCTGGTGTGATTCCAACAAATGTTCCACTTCATCCTCCTGCAAATCCTCAAAGCCTTCTCCCCCAAAATCTTTTGCCAGCTTGATGATTTCGCAGACCTCTTCTTTGACTGTGGGGAATCCACGAAAATCATTTACAACATCGGGACATAAGCTTTTCCAGCAGGCATTCAAAGTTGACTCCTTGATTTCATTCCATGACTCGTTTATGATTTTTATTGCATCCATGATGTTAAACGAACGCCAGAAGTCCCGGATGCTACTTTCAGCTTTTTCTTCCAATGCTTGCAGGAGTCTTTTGAAGGTGCGTCTGGTATAGTAGCATTTAAACGCTTTAATTACTCCCTGGTCCAAAGGTTGTAAGATAGACGTCGTATTTGGTGGAAGAAACAACACCTCTACATTTTCGTCAGCATGCTGCAGCGTAGCTGGGTGCCCAGGGGCATTATCAAGTAGCAATAGAACCCTATAAGACAAGTTTTGCTTTTCGAGGTATTCTCTCACCTGCGGTATAAAACAAAATTTGAACCAGTCAGTAAACATTATTGCAGTAACCCAAGCCCTTCGGTTTGCTTTCCAGTAGACTGGTAGGTATGCCTTATTTTTGTCCTTCAAAGCGCGTGGGTTTTCTGCGTGGTAAACAAGCATCGGTTTACACTTGAAATCACCGGACGCCTTCCGGCATTCGCTTGCAAAATAGGGCGGTTTCGTCCGCGTTAAAAATTTGTTGCGGCTTATAACCTTTTTCTTCGATTAACCTAGTAAATTCTGGTATGAAATTTTCGGCCGCCTGGTGATCAGCAGAGGCGGATTCGCCCACTAATTTTACGTTGTGGTAGTTGAAGCGTTTTGTGAACTTCTCAAACCAACCTGCACTTGCACTAAAGAGAACGTTAGTGGATGATTCAGCATTTTGTTCGCTTACTGTTTGATAAAGACGCAATGCTTTATCACGTATGATCGAGCCACTCAGTGGTGCCCTCTTCTGGTTTTGGTCTTCAATCCACACGCATAGTAATTTTTCCATTGTGTTTAAGTGCACATTTCGCTTTGACATTCTTTTAATTTTTTCACCTGCAGAAGTTGCTGCACTTACACTGGCTCGTATTTTTTCTTCATTTTTTCGTATGGTATGAATAGTCGACTCATTCACCCCATAATCCCGCCCTAGCACTGTGCTTCCGTGTCCTGATTTAAGTTTATCTAAAATTTCAATTTTTTGTCCTAAGGTAATTGCTGTGCGCTTAACTTTGTTCTTCTCGCTTGAAAAATCACTATTTTTTTGTTTACGCTCCATTTTCAATAAGAAAGATAAATATTAAGGATAAGAATAAAATTTTAAATCACAGGAGGCAAGGTTAAGACAACCACTTACGATAAGACACAGAGAGATTGAACGAGCAACGCGAACATGAGGTTACTACCGGGTTATTCCCCGAAATTCTTTCAGCTTGGAAATTATCGAGTGCCATGCGATAGATCGAGATTAGGTATAACACGACATTGGTAGACAAAAGGGCAGGGAAGAAGTAACATTGTTGCAACTTCAAGTGACACAATGTAACAAATTCGGCCATAAGGTATCGAGAAGCATGCATACGAATCTCTCGACGTAACATTTGTGTAAAATGATTACATGAATCACTTTGTCAGTGTTTTTTCTTTAAAATGTTTTAATTTGAAGTTTTTATCATTTATATGTTATGGGAAACTTGAAGAATGACTTTAGATTTGACTTTTCAAACCGCGTCTTAGCGAGGAGGACCAACGCGTCTTGTGAGGTTTGGTAGTGAAATGTAAACCGCGTCTTAGCGAAATCGCGTCTTGTGAATTCGCGCTATGTGAGGTTTTACTGTAGTTGGAAAATATGGACTGAGGGTAAGGAATGAAAGAGGCGAAAGACTTGTAGAATTCTGCAAGGAAAAGAAGATGTTTATATCAAATACATGGTTTGAAAACCATAAGAGAAGGATATACACATGGAAATCGCCAGGAGATGTAGCCAGATATCAAATTGACTTTACACTAATGGAAGAAAGATACAGGAATGGAGTGAAAAAGGTATATGGACTACCAGGAGCAGACATTGATAGTGATCATGTACTCCTCCTGGCAGAAGTAAAACTAGTTTTAAAAAAGATTAAGAAAGCAAATATAGTAAGGAAATTGGACTTAGGGAAAATAACAACTGTGGGGAAAGGAATAATAGGTGAAAAATTAGCTCGAGCAATGAAAGGAGGAAAGGGGGAAGAGGAGGATGTAGAGGAATCTTGGAATAGGATTAAGAATGCTATTAAGAAAACAGCAGAGCAGGCTCTTGGGTTTTTCAGCGGAAAGAGGATAAAGAAACCATGGGTAACAAGGGAGATGGTTGAAAAAATGGATGAAAGAAGAAAATACAAGAATAAAAATGATGAAAACAGTAAAAGGACATACAGGAAGCTAAATAATGAATTAAGAAGAGAAACCCAGAGAGCAAGGGAGAGATGGCTGGAGAAAGAATGCTCAGATATAGAGGGTCTAGAGAGGAAGGGGCTGTATGACCTCATGTATAAGAAAGTTAAAAAGGTAACATGGGATAGGTGGAGAACAAGTGCATGCTTAAAGGAAATTGCAAATAAAGAAGATAGAGTGCTATACAAGGAAGAGGAGGTGCTTGATAGATGGAAAGAATATATGGAGGAGATGTACGAAACAAATGAGAAACCAAAGGATCTCTATATTGAAGAGCAGGATGAAATAAAGGAGGATGAATTAGGGGCACCAATACTAAAGATAGAGGTTCTACAAGCGATTAAAGATATGAAGGGTGGGAAAGCCATGGGGATAGATGAGATACCAATAGAATTATTTAAGTGCCTTAATGAAGAAGGATTAGAGGAAGTGGTGAAGTTGTGCAATATAATCTATGACAGGGGTAAGTGGCCGGGGGATTTTGTTAAAACAGTCATGATTCCAATTCCAAAGAAACAGGGAACCAGGAAGTGCAGTGAACACAGAACAATTAGTTTAATTTCACATGCAGCAAAAATTGTTTTAAGGGTCATGAATAGGAGATTAATTAGTAAAATGGAAGAAAGTGTTGCAGAAGAGCAGTTTGGATTTAGAAAGAAAATGGGCACAAGAGACGCAATAGGGCTAATGAGAATGATTGGGGAGAGATATATAGAAAGACGTAAAGGAATTAGTCTATGTTTCATAGATATGGAGAAGGCATTTGACTGACTGGATTGGGTAAAACTCATGGAAATATTAAAAGGAAAAAGAATAGACTGGAAAGATAGAAGATTAATTAAAGAGATATACATGAAACAGGAAGCAGTCTTGAGGATAAAGGATGCACAGACCAAATGGTTTGACCTAGGAAGAGGAGTGAGGCAAGGGTGCTGCTTATCACCTACCTTGTTTAATATTTATATAGAAGATATGCTTAACAACGGAATAGATGATGATAAAGGGATTAGCATTGGAGGTAGAAAAATAAATTGTATAAGGTTTGCTGATGATATGCTCATCCTGGCAGAGGAAACGAAGGTTATTCAGGAAATGATTACCAAGCTAGAAAATAAGATGATGGAATATGGTATGAAAATGAACATTAAGAAAACCAAAGTAATGAGAATAGAGGATGAGGAAACTATGAATGTGTTAATGAAGGATGGAAGGATTGAGCAAGTAAAACAGTATAGATATTTAGGATGTTTGCTGTCAGACGATTGGAAGAGCGGAAAAGAAATAAGATCAAGAATAGCAATGGCAAAAGAATCATTTTATAGGAAAAAACAGTTATTGTGTGGTAAAATGGAATTAAATTTGAGGAAACGTCTTGTAAAGTGTTATGTTTGGAGTGTGCTACTTTATGGATGTGAAACATGGGCGTTAACAAAGAGAGATAAGAAAAGGTTAGAGGCATTCGAAATGTGGGTGTGGAGACGATTGGAGAAAATTAAGTGGACTGAAAAGATAAGAAATGAAGAAGTATTAAGAAGGGTGGAAGAGAGGAGAAGGATACTTGAAACAATTCAGAAGAGGAAAGGTAATTGGTTGGGGCACATCTTGAGAGGAGGAAGTTTGTTGACGACGATGCTGGAAGGATCAGTAGAAGGAGGAAAGAAGAGAGGACGTAGGAGGATAAAAATGATTGATGACCTAAAAGGAAGGGGTAGATATCAGGAAATGAAAGAACTGGCAAGGAACAGGGAGGAATGGAGACAACGCTGGTGCCAGGGACCTGCCCAAGGGCAGAGAACCTAATGATGATGATTCTTTTACTCAAATCTAGGCCCAGATTTACAAAATAGCCTCTTCTTACCATTTGCCACTACAAAAGAAGTGTATATAATAATGACGAATTTAAATTTGAATAAATCCCCCGGTATTGACAATATTCGATTAAAAGATTTATTGGTTAGTGATGATTTAATTTTTGTTATTTCTAGGCTAATTAATGCTAGCATTGATAAAGGTATTGTACCAGATAAATTAAAAATTTCCATAATCAGACCAATCTACAAAAAAGGTAAACAAATAATTATCGACCAATTGAAATTTTACCATCAATAAATAAAGTAATGGAAAAATATGTGGCAAATCACTTGACGAACTATCTAGAGAAATATAATATAATACACCAGCATCAAAATGGATTTCAAAAACATAAAAGTACTACCTTATTGCTTGAACAATTTTCTGAAATAATATATGAAAACTTAAATAAAAATAATCATGTTTTAGTTCTCTTTATAGATTTTAAATACTGATGTATTGATTCAAAACCTACATAAGATAGGAATACGGGGTAAAGTACTGGATTGGTTTGTGAGCTACTTGCGGAATCGGTTGATGACTGTAAAAATTGATGGTATATACAGTGAATTTAAGGATATTAAATCTGGTGTGCCACAAGGCTCCATATTGGGGCTGATGTTATTCAATATATTTATAAATACTATTTTTGATGTTGTAGGTAATTGTGAAATATTTGTATATGCAGATGATGTAGCCCTTATAGCTTCACACAAATCAATTCACAAGGCAGAAAAATACCTACAAGATGATTTTACTAATATACAAAAGTGGAGTCATGACAAGTCATTAGTGATTAATGGGATGAAAACTAATGTAATGCATATAAGTACAGTTAAGATACTTAGAGAGTCAGTATCAATTAAACTGCATAACCATAAATGTTTGCATTCTAAAGACATAAATAATTGTATGTGTGACATAGTAGCACAAAAATCTAATGTTAATTATTTAGGACTAGTTATAGATGATAAGTTCAAATTCAGTGGCCATTTAAATAAACTTAATGCAAAATTAAGAATACTGGCCTGTAAAATTTACCATGTTAAACATTATAAGCCACATAATGTATTATTAATAATTTATAAAAGTTTAGTAGATTCCATTTTAAGATATGGATTAACTATTTGGGGTAGTAGCCCAAACTGTTATCTTAACTTAGTTAAAAAACTGCAAGATAAAATTGTTAAGACAATAGTGGACTTCGATAGAGGAGAAAATATTCTAGTTTGTTACAAGAAATTAAATGTTTTGCCTGTTAAATTTCTCTATTTATATATAATTATTATCAAATTTTATTTTGACAATAAGTACAAAACTGTTAAGGAATTGTCCCATACTATTAATTTAAGGAAAACGCATACATATATGATACCAAGATATAACAATGATTATGGAAGGAGGGAGTTGAAATACCTTATACCAAAGTTGATGAATAACTTACCACCTGAACTAAGAAATGTTACTAAAATTGCACAACTTAAAAGGGATCTGAAATCATGGTTACTAGCAGATGTAGACAATTATGTAAAATTGTTAAGGTAATCTAATATATATAATAAGTATAAATTTTTATTGGATAGTACTATGTGATAACATATTTGTTTAATATAGGAACCTGCTGACAAGCCACGAGGCTGAGCAGGACCTAAATGAAATATAACATCTGATAATATATATGAAGTGATATGTTTGATGAAATTTTAAAAGATAGATATTATTATAAGGCATAATTGTTATTTCGTATCATAAAAGAATACAGTCGTCCTTATTGCCGTAAATTATATTTTGAATTTGTTTACAGAATTCACCGCTACATGGTGGTGGCGCTGTATAAGGAAATTACGAAAAAATCTGGTGGCCAAGACATGACTTTCTCCATATTTGGGGTATAGATATTTAAATTATTATGAATAGCATTATGAGGCAAAATTATTATTTCATATCGTAAAAGAATACAGTCATCCTTATTGCCCTAAATTACGTATATTTTGAATATGTTTACATAATCCACCGCTACATGGTGGTGCCGCTGTATACTGCAAATTAAGAAAAAGCAAAATATCTCCGAAATGGATGGTTCTATGAAAATTGGTTTCAAACAAAACTTGGAAGAAATATTATACTCTATAACACACGAAGATTAACAATAATGACGTTTTTAAGGAGAGATATTTGACGGAAACCAAAAAAACCGATTATTTATAAATAATTCCTAAACAATAACTGCTATGGAAAATTGTTTCAAATGAAAGTTGTAGAAAATTACATTCTCTATAACCTTTGCATATATATATATATATATTGCTATCGCCCTGATGATCCCCAAGAATCCCCGTACCCCCACCTTCTACCTTCTTCCTAAAATTCATCCCATTGTTGCCAGTTTCAACTCCCCCATGGAGTGCATATCCGCATTCGTGGACTTTCACCTACAGCCTCTCGTCCGTCTACTGCCATCCTTTATCCAAGACACCAACCACTTCCTCCAACGCCTTAAGCACCTCCCTTCTCCCCTCCCACCCAACACCATTTTGGTTACCATTGACGTTTGCTCCCTCTACACCAATATTCCCCATGATGACAGACTTTCTGCCCTCAGAAAACTACTTGACACAAGACCTGACAAAAGACCCTCCTCCCATTTCCTATTGCACTTGGCAGAAATGGTGCTGAAAAAGAACAACTTCTCTTTCGGAGGGCACCATTATCTCCAAATTAAGGGTACAGCAATGGGCACTCGAATGGCGCCCTCTTATGCCGATTGCTACCTAGGGTAATGGGAGACTCATTTCCTCAACACACCTCTCAAACCACTATTGTGGCTGAGATTCATTGACGACATCTTTTTCATCTGGACCAATGGACCTGACTCCCTCCAATCCTTTTTGTTACGCCTCTCCTCTCACCCCACGCTTTCCTTCACCTACCATACCTCCACCACTAACATCACCTTTCTGGACGTCGACCTTTCCATCCAAGACGGAAAAATCCGCACCGGCGTCCACATCAAACCCACCAATAGCCTTCAACACCTCCACTTCGAAAGCTGCCATCCCCTACACACCAAAACCTCGATTCCATATGCCCTAGCCCGCCGAGGATGGAGGATTTGCTCAGACAGGAGGTCTCTCTCAATATATTACTCCATCCTCGAAGATGCCCTCCTAAAACGGGGTTACCCACCGGGCCTGATCCGTGACCAGATCCGGAGGGCAATCACACCGGTAACCACCAAACACCACCCTCACACTCCTCCTATTCCCGATCTTACCCCTTCTCTTACCCTTACCACCCTCTTCCACCCCGGGATTCACGAGGTCCTCAAGGAAATCCTTCATGCTGCCCACCCAATTCTTACTTCCACCTCCCACCAATCCCCCTTTACTAATTCCCCCATTCTCTCCTTCCGCCGGCCTCCCAATTTGGGAAATATCCTGTGGAAGAAAGAACCCCCCACTCCCAACCCTCCATCCGCTGCAGGATCTCAACCCTGCGGCAAACCCCGTTGTCTCACATGCCCCATCCACACACCCTCATTTTCATTTACCAGCCCCTCCTCCAACATCACCTACCCCATCCCCTCCAGAAGTAATTGCACTATGAGGAACGTCATTTACCTCCTCACCTGCACACTCTGTCCTGCTTTTTATGTTGGCCTCACCAGTAACCCCCTCAACATTAGAATTAATGGCCACCGGAACAGCGTAAATACTAACCGTCCCCTTCCGGTGGCTTCTCACGCCAATTCACACCAGGCCACCTTTAATAATTGCTTCACTGTAAGGATTATCCGTGCCCTACCGGATGATATCCCCGCTCCCCTACTTCGACAGTGGGAGTTGGCCTACATCTTTCTCCTTAACTCTTTCTCCCCACCTGGTCTTAACCTCCGATAACCCTATTGGCCGTCCCTCCTACCCGTCTCCTCCTATCCCCGAACTTCTCTCATTACCCCTCCCCCCCTCCCCATATCCCCCCAGTGTGTCACTTCAAACAGTATATGTTTCTCCGTCGCTGAAGAAGGGCATCAGCCCGAAAGCTCCATTTTTGTGTAGTTTTTGTTCTTTTGTGTTTTTCGTGTGTCCTCAGCACCCCCAGCGGCTCTTCATTCTAGGTAAGTGTCCACTGGGTTTCCTCCAACACCTTGTTGCTTAAATTGATAGAAAGGATGATCTGAAGATCCTTATGGAAGGCCCGGGTTCGATTCCCGGTCATGGCAGATTTTTTCACCTGTTTCCTCATCTCCCACCTTGTTGCTACCTTTATTATTACCTTTCCTTTTCCTTAAGTATTTATATATATATACATATATATATATATATATATATATATATATATATATATATATATATATATATATATATATATATATATATATAGTGATGTTTTAACGGAGATATTACGCCTGAACCGAATCGGGTTTCGAATAAACCTAAACTTTCGGTTAATCGGTATTGTCTAAGAACTACTCAGCTCCTCATGCTCATACCAAATTGTTATATTTGAAATTTGGTAACGTTATGGCAAGTACTTTTAGAGTCAGAGCCCACACAATCACATCTTCCGAAAATAGTCTAAACGTGTTCTATGGACCTCAAAACGTTTATTTCCGTTGAAATCCCGTAGTCGATTTTTTTCATGAAAATAATACTTTCTCTATATTACGTATATGGGGAAAGTAAAAATAATGAAAGCATACAGTCGATTTTATTGTGTTATTTTAATGGGAGATGTAAATGCCTTCCATTGGAATAGAACCCAGCATTTTTTTCGACATTTTCTTCGTCACCGCTTTATCATATGTGAATCGAGCATTCTTGCCAAATTTAGAGTTTCTATCTCTATTTTCTCCCGAGTTATCGATAGAGGGGGTGGTTAGCAATGTTATGGTCGCGGGTTTGAATCCTGCGAAGGTCATGTCGAAATAAAAATATCATTATTCTCATTTTTTCTAGCGAGCGGGTTTAGCGTTACATCCGACAAACAAACCAACCAACAGATCGCGGAAAATATCTATAGAATTTGTGCGCTATATAAGCATAGGGGCATTCGGTGTATGTTTGGTGCAGTAGAGTATATATCGCTTGGCAGAAGAGCGTGGGGAGTATGATATATGTAGGGAGGTATATGTTATAGCGGCAGTAAATGCAAATTGTGTGGCATAAATCAGGGGGTAATTTCGTGTGTTGGGTGGTCTATATCGAAGGGACAATCAAGTGATTGATGGTCGTATATATATTAGGCCCTAATAATTAGGGGTTTGTTGTGCAAGTTGGGTGGCATATATTCCAGCTGATTTTTGATGAGTTTTTGGTGGCACACACACACACACACACACACCCTCACACACACACACATACAAACACAACCTCACACACACACAACCTTACACACACACAATCTCACACACACACAACCTCCACACACACAACCTCCACACACACAACCACACACACACACACACACACACACAACCTCACACACACCACAAATATCATCTCATTCACCCAACACAGTTTTCTCTCACGCATTTACATGCAGTCGTTTTCGTTCATTCACTCACTCACGCATACATCCCTTCACGTACTTCTTCGTACGTGCTGGGATATCAAAAGAAATTGTCTCATTCTATTGTTACCGTAATATCCTCAGGCTATCTTAACCCATCGATACGGCTAAAGCGACCGCGTAAATTAACCTAATACATCTCTGAATATTCCATTTAATCTTCCTCTAGATACTTCTCAATCTACAACGTAGCAGCGAAATTATATGGACCATGTTTTCACCATTTTATAATTCCTTTATATCAACCTACCTACAAATCATTCATTGCATTATTTATCCTCTTCTCTGGTCACATTAGCAGGTATAACATGCTCCCATGGCGGCGAGCTCTTATGGGCGCCAAATGTGAAACCCTCGTTCGCTTGCGTGTTTCGGATACCGTTGCCGTCGCCCGGTTGATGTAGGATGGGCTTGGTTGGGCAAATCGCAAAATACGACGCACGATGCGTACAGGATCCCTCATGTAATTACACATACCGCATATGATGGAAAGGTATTAAAAACGTAAAAACAATGTATCTCAGGAAAATGAATGGCGATTTCAAGATAAAACATGAGCCATCAATGTTTTAACTCATATCACTGTTTTTTGACATATTTATTAATCTCCTTTCCTTTGAGGCCGTATTGTATTTTGAAATATGATATGAAATCGAATAATTTCGCCATTCTTTGACTACACTCTCATCTACATCAATACATGTCATAATGTTATTCGGGTAAAGCAACCGCTCGGAAACCCTCTTTGCGAGTTCAAGAAGTCTCTACTCGTCATCATCTTCTCTCTCGATCGCTGGAGTTTCTTTGGGATCATTCGATATGGCACGTACTTTTTGAATTAGAGCGCCCACAATCACATACACATGCACATACACATGCACACACACACACAGACATAATTCCGAAAATAGTCTAAACGTTTTCTAGGGACCTAAAAACGTGTATTTCCGTTAAAATCTCGAAGTCGATTTTTTTCATGAATACAATCCTTTCCCATTACTACGTATGGAGAAAGTAATAAAAGCTGTAAAATAATTTTCAATGCATAAGTTTGCATCACCGTTCCAAATTACGTGTTTTTCTGTTTTTAAAATATTGGGGTATAAACAACCCCTAAAATTTATAGTTATAAAATATTTATAGATTTTTAGCATTTGTTCCGAATACCTCACAATCATGCAGAATTTCATCGATATACCACCTCTAGAAAAGCATTTACATGAATTTCATTTTTTTAAATTAAAGAATTTTTAACAGCCAGAACATTAATTATTTCTAAAATTCTCAAAGTTATTTACCAATGGAACATTATTTCCTATTTTCGTTGAAATTTTCAGCTTGCTGGATCTTCAGCAAGTACATATGCATTAGTCAATTTGTTTAACATTTGAGAATTTATTACGTCCGAACGGAGAAAAATTTCCAGATTTCTATATTCACGGTTTCATTATTTGGCAAATTCTACATGTACAAAAAATATCAGCTTCATAGCGCATTTAGAAGTACCTAAACCATGAAATGTTAATAAAATAGTTTATAATTTTAACCGACCAAGAAAATAAACAGTGTTGCAATTTTCCAATTATTCCTCCGATTATTTTTTTCGGTTCACCTATGGATTAAATTTCAGCTCTCCAACTATAGTAGTTTGGGCCAGACATTAGTATCGTCCTATATATATCCTATATCATTCTATATCGACTCTTCTTACAGAGGATATACGATATACGATACAAGTAAATGTGTGCTTGCACTCTGCAAGCGTTTTCTCTCACCTTAAAGTGAAAATAAATGCTGAAAAATAATTTTCAACGCTTAAGGCTACATCTTGGCTCCGAATTATATGTTTTCCTGTTTTGAAAATGTTGGGGTAAAAACAACCCCTAAAATTTATAATTATGAAACATTTATAGGTTTTTATCATTTCCTACGAATACCTCAAATTTAAGCGAAATTTCATCAATGCAGCACCTCTAGAAGTGCATTTATACGAATTTCATTGTTTAAAATTTATTAATTTTTAACAGCCACAGCAATAAATGTTTCTAAAATTTTCATTGTTATTTACCACCGGGACATTACTTCCTAAGTGTGTTAAAATTTCCAGCTTCCTGGATCTACAGAAAGCACATAAACATTAGTCAATTTGCTAAACAATTGGGAATTTGTTACGGCAGAACGAATAAATATTTTCAAGTTTCAATATTCCAGTTTTCATTATTTGGCGAATTCTACAGGCTGAAAAAATTTCAGCTTTATAGCTCATTTAGAAATACCTAAACCATGACATGTTAGTAAAATAGTTTATAATTTTTTCCGGCCAAGAAAATAAACATTGTTGCAATTTTGAAGTTTTTCCTACGATTATTTTTTTCGGTTCACCTATGAATTAAATTTCAGCACTCCAGTTATTGTAGTTTGGGCCAGACATTAGTATCCTCCTATAACCTATATATATATCCTATATATCATTCTATAAGCACTCTACTTACAGAGGAGGATATACGATACTAGTGAACGTGTGCTTGCATTCTGCAAGCATTTTCTCTCACCTGAAAGTAAAAATAAAAGCCTAAAAATTACTTTCAAAGCCTAAGTTCGCATCTCGGCTCCGAATTACGTGTTTTTCTGTTTCGGAAATATTTGGGTAAAAACAACCCCTAAAATTTATAATTATAATACATTTATAGGTTTTTAACATTTGTTACGAATACCCCACATTTATGCGAAATGTCATCCATGCAGCACCTCTAAGAGTGCATTTATATGAATTTCATTGTTTAAACTATATTAATTTTTAACAGCAACAGCAATAAATATTTCTAAAATTTTCAATGTTATTTACCACCGGGACATGATTTCCTAACCCTGTTAAAATTTTCAGCTTCCTCGATCTACAGAAAGTACATAAACATTAGTCAATTTTTTAAATATTTGAGAATTTATTACGGCCGAAGAAATAAAAATTTTCAAATTTCTATATTCCCGGTTTCATTATTTGGAGAATTCTACAGGTAGAAAAAATTTCAGCTCGATAGCGCATTTAAAAATACCTAAACCATGCAATGTTAGTGAAATTGTTTATAATTTTTACCGGCCAAGAAAATAAACATTGTCGCAATTTTCCAATTATTCCTCCGATTATTTTTCTTGGTTCACCTATGTATTAAATTCCAGCTCTCCAGCTGTTGTAGTTTGGGCCAGACATTAGTATCCTCCTATATCCTATATATATCCTATATCGTATATCCTCCTCTGTAAGAAGAGTGCTTATAGAATGATATATAGGATATGTATATAGGATATATATAGGATACTAGTGAACGCGTGCTTGCATTCTGCAAGCATTTTCTCTCACTTGAAAGTAAAAATAAAAGCCGAAAAATTACTTTCAATGCATAAGTTTGCGTCTCGGTTCCGAATTACGTGTTTTTCTGTTTCAAAAATATGGGGTAAAAACAACCCCTAAAATTTATAATTATAATACATTTATGGGTTTTTATCATTTGTTACGAATACCCCACATTTATGTGAAATATCATCCATGCAGCACCTCTAAGAGTGAATTTATATGAATTTCATTGTTTAAACTTTTTTAATTTTTAACAGCCACAGCAATAAATATTTCTAAAATTTTCAATGTTATTTCCCACCGGGACATTATTTCCTAACGCTGTTAAAATTTTCAGCTTACTGGATCTACAGAAAGTACATAAACATTAGTCGATTTCTTAAACATTTGAGAATTTATTACGGCCGAACGAATAAATATTTTCAAATTTCTATATTCCCGTTTTCATTAATTTGCGAATTCTACAGGTAGAAAAAATTTCAGCTTGATAGCTCATTTAGAAATACCTAAACCATGAAATGTTAGTAAAATTGTTTATAATTTTTAGCGGCCAAAATAATACACATTGTTGCAATTTTCCAATTATTCCTCCGATTATTTTTCTCGGTTCACCTATGTATTAAATTCCAGCTCTCCAGCTATTTTGTAGTTTGAGCCAGACATTAGTATCCACCTATATCCTATATATATCCTATATATATCCAATCATTCTATAAGCACTCTTCTTACAGAGGAGGATATACGATATAGGATAAGAGTGCTTATAGAATGATATATAGGATATATATAGGATATAGGAGGATACTAATGTCTGGCCCAAACTACAATAGCTGGAGAGCTGCAATTTAATACCGAGGTGAATAAAGAAAAATAATCGGAGGAATAATTGCAAAATTGTAACAATGTGCATTATTTTGGCCGCTAAAAATTATAAACAATTTTACTAACATTTCGTGGTTTAGGTATTTCCAAATGCGCTATCGAGCTGAAATTTTTTCTACCTGTAGAATTTGCCAAATAATGATAACGGGAATATAGAAATTTGAAATTTTTTATTCGTTCGGCCGTAATAAATTCTCAAATGTTTAAAAAATTGACTAATGTTTATATACTTCTATTATAGCCAGGAAGCTGAAATTTTTAACCGAGTTAGGAAATAATGATCCGGTGGAAAATAACATTTGAAATTTCATGAAAGTTTTGTATTGTGGCTGTTTAAAATTCATAAATTTTAAACAATGAAATTCTCATAAATGCACTTCTAGAGGTGCTATATACATGAAATTTTGCATAAATGTGAGGTATTCCCAAAGGTGAGAGAAAATGCTCGCAGAATGCAAGCACACATTTACTTGTATCGTATATCCTCCTCTGTAAGAAGAGTGCTTATAGAATGATATATGGGATATAGGAGGATACTAATGTCTGGCCCAAACTACAATAGCTGGAGAGCTGGAATTTAATACATAGGTGAACCTAGAAAAATAATCGGAGGAATAATTGGAAAATTGCAACAATGTTTAATTTCTTGGCGGCAAAAATTATAAACTATTTTACTAACATTTCATGGTTTAGGTATTTCTAAATGCGCTATTAACCTGAAATATTTTCTACCTGTAGAATTCGCCAAATAATGAAAACGGGAAAATAGAAAATATAAAAATTTTTATTCGTTCAGCCGTAATAAATTCTCAAATGTTTAACAAATTGACTAATGTTTATGTACTTTCTGTAGATCCAGGAAGCTGAAAATTTTAACGGGGTTAGGAAATAATGTCCCGGTGGGAAATAACATTGAAAATTTTAGAAATATTTATTGCTGTGGCTGTAAAAATTAAAAAAGTTTAAACAATGAAATTCATATAAATGCACTCTTAGAGGTGCTGCATAAATGATATTTCACATAAATGTGGGGTATTCGTAACAAATGATGAAAACCCATAAATGTATTATAATTATAAATTTTAGGGGTTGTTTTTACCCCAATATTTTCGAAACAGAAAAACACGTAATTCGGAACCGAGATGCTAACTTATGCATTGAAAGTAATTTTTAGGCTTTTATTTTTACTTTCAGGTGAGAGAAAATGCTTGCAGAATGCAAGCACTCGTTCACTAGTATCCTATATCCTCTGTAAGAAGAGTCGATATAGAATGATACAAGTGAATGTGTGCTTGCATTCTGCAAGCATTTTCTCTCATTTAGTAAGAAAGACTAAAAGCCGACAAAATTTCAATGGTTTTCTTATGGGAAATAATCTCAAATTTAAGGCTACCTGGAATCGAACCGATGACACCTTGGCAGGAGTTGTCAAATACTATGGGGATATACTCATGACATCTACAAACCCTGAACATATCATCTATTAAATCCTCTTAGTTTCGTCTATATGAAGGAACTTTTTTCCATGCTTTCTTATGGGAGATATACCGGGTCGTCTGGAGTCGAACCCATAACACTTGGGATAAAAGTGATAACGGTTCCCTATAGATCTCGTGGATATCTAACAACCCTCCAATTTTGAATTCTCTATCTTATCGGAAAGTGCACGAAATTAATTTTCAATAATGCCACAATGCTTTTCTTAAGGGAAAAAACGGAAATTTCGGAATTTCTGGAGTCGTACCAATGACACTAAGGTAGGATGTCTCAATTTCTCTGACGGTTTCTCCATGCCATCTACAATTACTGAAAATTGCAGCTCTCCATCTATTGTAGTTTGGGCCAGATATTAGTATTCTCCGCTTCTAGCGGCTTGCAGGGTATTGATGTAAATGTAAATTATTTTGGCCGCTAAAAATTATAAACCATGTTACTAACATTTCATGGTTTAGGTATTTCTAAATGCGCTATCAAGCTGAAATTTTTTCTACCTGTAGAATTCGCCAAATAATGAAAACGGAATATAGAAATTTGAAAATTTTTATTCGTTCGGCCGTAATAAATTCTCAAATGTTTAACAAATTGACTAATGTTTATGTACTTTCTGCAAATCCAGGAATCTGAAAATTATAATAGGGTTACGAAATAATGTCCCGGTGGTAAATAACATTGAAGATTTTAGAAATATTTATTGCTGTGGCTGTTAAAAGTTAATAAAATTGAAACAATTAAATTCATAAAAATTCACTTCTAGAGGTGCTTTATATATGAAATTCTGCATAAATGTGAGGTATTCCTAAGATAAGCTAAAAACTTATAAATGTTTTATAATTATAAATTTTAGGGGTTGACTACACCCCCATATTTTCAAAACAGAAAAACACGTAATTCGGAGCCGAGATGTGAACTTATGCATTGAAATTTATTACTCAGCTTTTATTTTTACTTTAAGGTGAGAGAGAATGCTTGCAGAATGCAAGCACACGTTCACTAGTATCGTATATCCTCCTCTGTAAGGAGAGTGCTTATAGAATGATATAGGATATAGGAGGATACTAATGTCTGGACCAAACTACAATAGCTGGAGAGCTGAAATTTAATGCATAGGTGAACCGAAAAAATTAATCGGAGGGAAAATTCGAAAATTGCAAGAATGTTTATTTTCTTGGCCGGTGAAAATTATAAACAATTTGCTACCATGTCATGGTTTAGGTATTTCTAAATGTGCTATAAAGTTGAAATTTTTTCTACCTGTAGAATTCGCCGAATAATGAAAACGGGAATATAGAAATTTGAAAATTTTTATTCGTTCGGACGTAATAAATTCTTAAATGTTTAACAAATTGACAAATGTTTATGTAGTTTCTGAAGATCCAGGAAGATGAAAATTTTAACAGAGTTGGAAAATAATCTTCCGGTGATAAATGACATTGAAAATTTTAGAAATATTTATTGTTGTGGCTGTTAAAAATTCATAAAATTTGTACAATGAAATTCATATAAATGCACTTCTATAAGTGCTATATTGATGAAATCTTGCATAACTGTGAAGTATTCGTAACAAATGCTAAAAACCTATAAATGTTTTATACTCGTAAGTATAAATTTTAGGTTTGTTTATACCCCAATATTTTCAAAACAGAAAAACACGTAATTCGGAGCCAAGATGCGAACTTACGCATAGAAAATCATTTTTCGGCTTTTATTTTTACTTTATGGTGAGAGAAAATGCTTGCAGAATGCAAGCACACATTTACATATATATATAAATACTAAGGAAGAGGAAAGGTAAGTAAGGATATTTTGGGCAACTAGGTGTTGAAGGAAACCCAGTTAACTCTCTCATAATCTCTCAATCCTTCTCTCTCTGAATCTCTCCCTCTCTCTTTCTATCCTCCTCTCCCTAAATCACTCTCTCTCTCTCTATCCCTCTATCAATCACCCTCTCTACCTCTATTCCTTTATCAATCTCTCTCTTTGTCTGTCCCTATCTCTCTCTCTATAACTCTCTCTCTCTCTCTCTCTCTCTCTCTCTCTCTCTCTCTCTCTCTCTCTATATATATATATATATATATGTAAAATTATATTTTTATTGTTTTCAGTATTCACCGCTACGTGGTTGTGGCGCTGTATAGTGGATACTACGAAAAAAGTTGAATATCTCCGAAATAGATGGTTCTACGAAAATTTATTTCAAACTAAACCTGGAAGAATTATTATTCTCTACAACTTTAGTCCTCACGAAAATTACCAACGACGTTTTTAAGGAGATATTTGAGGGAAACCGATTATTTTATATAATAATAGCCGTCGTCCGTTGGTTGGTTGGATGGTCACGCTATGCAAACGCTAATAACTCGAGAAATAATAACGATAGAAACTCGAAATTTGGGAGGGATGCTTGATTAACACTTCCTCAGAGAATGACAAATTTATATCTCGAAAAAATTCTTTGGTTCGTCTACAAGAGAGGCATTTTCATTTCCCATTACTTAACATGTAAAACGCGATTTTTCGACGTGCAGGCTTTTATTCATTTGGAAATAAAAATTAGAAGAAATTAACAGACGACCTTCGGATTTGAACCATTTTGAAGAGAACTTTATAAAGTTTCTTATTCCGTTCGTCTCTTTTCGCCCACAGTTCGAAATATTCTATGTTAAACGTTTAATTTGCATATTTTGTGGAAATTCGCCATTTTAACGTGATGTTGCTATGTCGACCATTATCATTCTTAGCTTCAATACGAGAGAGAGAGAGAGGAAGGAAGGGGAGAGACTGGCGTGTTTTGTGGAAAATAAGTTTATTAACGTATATATAAATAATTTTAAGTATCAACAGTGTCATTTTAGAAAAATCTTATATAATAAAATTGAATGTCTGTCCGTGTGTTCCTTATACATTCCCACGCCCTTTCAGCTATCGGGACCAAACTTCGCAAATTGACTTCATATGACTCTACGAGTAACATAGGGTACCTGGGATTTCCAAAATCGACCCGGGTTCGATTCCAGGAGACAATTTTATTTTCCCATAAGTTTACACGGGATTTTCGATTTCACAAAGTGCAAGGTTTTTTTCCTTCTTTCGTTAAAATACGTAAATATGGACCGATTTTCTTCGTTTTCGCTTTATTCGACGGCTAAAACTCTATACTATCTTATTCTTGCAATGTTTACATGTTACATGGTCGAATCATTCAGAAATACGCAATTGTTTTCGAAATTTTGCAGATATTGCGTACTCTTTCCGGACATTGTCAAGGCGACCGTAATTGTTGTCTCCGATTCAATTAATGCCAATTAAACCTTCAAATTGGTGAAAGAATAGCGTTATTCGCTTCTGATTGTTGTTTAAGCATCGAAATTAATGATGTATAGCAACGTACATAGTTAAGGATAATTATTCTGTTGACTGCGTATGGGAAGCGTTTATAACGACAATTCATCGTATGTTGGAATCTTACCATTTAGTAAGTAAAACTTTTATATTATACATCTGTAATGCTTACTAACGCACATTTATAATACTCTCCATAGAAGTCACTCGACATAAGTTGTGGCTCTGAATAAAACATCTATCTATACAAGTTTTTCTAGGACGCCAACATTTCCTCAGAAAGTGATAAATGCTTCTTTGGTTCGTAAATGACACACATACCGCACAGCAATATATGGGGCATTTGCTGTAATTAGAAGGTAAGTATGCTTTATTCCCATTTTGAATGTTCTTATAAGTTAAAATTCTTAAGATTTATGGATTACATTGTAAAGGTGACTTTCTCTTGCTTACCTGTCTGACATAACCCGGGCATAGCCGGGTACTTTCAACTAGTTGGAAATAAAAAGCATTCTTAAATGAAATTCTTTGTAAACTATACGTTCGTGCTTACGAATTTATATTGTTATTCCTCGAATTAATTTCGTAACAATGGCCGAAGTTTGGAAACGAATATAAATTAAAATTCAGTTAAAATTAAAAGGACATTTAAAACTGTTAACAGGCAATTTTCGAAGAAACAACAGTGGATCTTTTAATGAATTGATTTGTTTTTATAAAAGGAATTTTGGTGCTTATTTAATACAGAGTAAGTTCTAAGGCTTATAATCCATTTAAATCTAATAACAGTGGCTATTATAGTTTAAAGAAAGAACTTTATTTATTCACTTTACAGAATGAATTAATTTTAGGCTAGCACTGTCTATTATAAAAGGAGTTACTTTGGAATTTACAGTATGTAAAGTGGAAGTTGTACTGAATTGACTCAAGTATTTTGGATACTTTCCTGTTAACGGGAATACCTAAAAAAATAAACACGTATTGTTGTGATATGTTACGACGTATTTGTTTGTTAACAATGCGTAACAACGGGGGAATTACTTAAAAATCACAATTTTTTGAAACTTATTTATTAATAAAAGCAAGGTAATTACTAATACAATCTAAATTTATGTTACTAGGGGGCCAATATGTCTTTATGGCATTTAAAATAGCTGGAAATATGTCGATTTCTTTGTTATGTTGTCGCCACATGAATCCTTCTGCTGACAGGCTTTCGCGTTGCATTTCCAAAATATTCTGTCGCAGAAGTAAAGTTTCATAATATGATCCTTCTTGCACATTCGCCCTTTAGATAAAATATCATGGTCTTGAAGCAAAGCTTCTTCTTCACTCCTCGGCAAGCTCCACAAATTCATCATTAAGGGATCAACGTAAATATCTTAACGAGATTTGTTACGCATTGTTAACAAACAAAATATCACAACATATCACAACAATACGTGTTTATTTTTTGAGGTATTCCAGTTAACAGGAAAGTACCATTTCAAAGCAAAAATCAATTTAAAACTATTGAAAGTTGTTTTGGAAACTGAGAAGTCCAGAGTGGTGAGCGGATGCTAAACGATATTAAGGTACATTTTATTCCAAAATCTATTTAAAGTATTATCAGAGGCAATCAAAGATTGAACAAATTTTTTTGGTTACCGGAATTCTGCTTATTTCATGAAATTGAAATGCTAATGCATTAATCCATTTAAATCTGTTAAGAGTGGCTATTTTATTTGAAAGAAATATATGTACATGGTACTTTTATTATTCAATTTTCAGAATGAATGAATTCTAGGTTAACGTTGCATATTATAAAAGGATTTTCTTTGGAATAAGAAGTTTGTTATGTGGTTATTTTAACTGAATTTAATCAAGTTCTCTTCTAAGTTTGAAATCCATTTAAAACTGGTGAAACTGGTTGTTTCGGAAAATGAGAAGGCAAGAGTGCTGAGCAGACGATAAACGATACTGAGGTATATTATATTCCAAAATCTATTTACAGTATTATTAGAGGGGCAACTGAAGATTGAACCAATTTTTTGGAACCGGAATTCTGCTTATTTAATGAAATTGAAATCCTAATGCTATAATCAATTTAAAACTAATAACAATGGCTATTTTAGTAGAAAGAAAGGTACTATTTTATTCACAAGGAATTTCTGTGAGATTTAAGTTAATTAATTAAAACAGACTTATAGAAATATTCGACTGTTAAAACAGTGCACAATTTTATTCTTGCGATTTTTACATGTTGCATTGACGAAAATTTAGATTCATTAAACCCGTTGAAATTCAACGGGCACTTATGCTAGTTTATAAATAATTCCTAAACAATAACTGCTATAGAAAATTGTTTCAAATGAACGATTTTACATTCTCTATAACATTTGTATAGAATTGTATATACAATAATGATGTTTTAACGGAGATATATCGCAAAAAGCAAATCGGGTTTCGAATAAACCTCGACTTCCTGTTAAACTTTATTGTCAAAAACTAATCAGTTCTTTGTGCTCAGGCTGAAGTTTAATATACGAAGTTTGGTAACGATGTGGCAAGTACTTTTTGAGTTAGAGCGCCCAAAATCACATACACACACACATACGCACGCACGCACAGACACACACACTGACCTTATTCCGAAAATATTGTAAAGGTGTTCTAGGGACCTCAAAACGTGTATTTCCGTTGAAATCTCGAAGTCGAGTTTTTTCATGAACACAATATTTTCCCGTTCCTACTTATGGAGAAAGTAATCAGAGTGTACGACAAAACTTGTCCAAACAATCGCTGGAACCAAGATATCTATCTACCGAGAGATCTATTTTCCCAGAAGCGCGATAAGACAGTCCAAGTGGGGAATTAGTAAGAGTACATATATTTCTTCGACTCCCGCTGCCAAACACTTCTGGATATCAAGGTGAATGTAAATGAGGGTGTTGACAAAATGTCTGCCAAGTCAGTCATGCTCGAGGAATATCGCCAGTAAGATAAACAAGTCCGATAACAGTGGCAGTAAGGAAACCGAAAGGAAAATTCCCGTTTGAAAACATAATGAAATATATTATTATCAACTGCCAAACCATTCCAAGGAAACAGACAGATTCTTGTCACTTACTTAAAAGTCATCGTGTAGACGTTTTTTGGAAAAAGAGGACGACATTAATTCTAACGACATTTTCCCACCAAATTACGTGGTGTATCGGAAACACTGGAGGGAATGAGACGTAGGTAAGGAGTTTTTTCCGCCGTCAGAAACAGGATATCAAGTCAGTTAGGGTGTTTTAACATCAGCGAACGCCGCGAAACGATACGTGCGCTCCTCCTGCTAGAAATAGTAGAAATAGTATTTTTGCTCATTTTCAACAACGCTTACTCCGCAGAATGAGAACATAAAAGAACCCATTCGTACGGTGCAGGTGACGGCCAGGAGAAGACAGATCCAGTAATTGTTCTTTGAGGAGGCATTATTTTCCATCGATCGATTGCGAATCCGTATTTTAAGAAAATGGTGGAAAAAATAGAGAACCTTATACTCTTCCGTCGTCTAGGACCCATAACAGCGTGGCCTTACTAGGGACCTCGTAATGGTTCACCGTAGAGCGGGTAGATACATAAAGGAAGAATATCGATATGCTTCGACTGTATCAGGGATCTTGAGTGGCCTGACATGGAAGACGTTGAAGTGTAGGAGAGTTGAATACAAACGGTAACTATTCGAAAACTATAAAAAGCTGCGAATTCTTTGAAGACTCACGCGGCATATTTCTCCCATCGACGCTAGTGAACGTAAGGTTATATCAGTGTGTTTGACATATCAAAACAATCGCTAGAACCGAGAAATAATAAGGTCATTTCTTCCCAGACGCGATAAGACGGTCCAGGAGAGGAATTAGTCAGAGTTCATTCAGTGCTGTGACACCCCCTGCCAAACGTGTCTGCATATTAAGGTGAATGTAAATGTTGGTGTTGACGACATGTCTGCCAAGTCAGTCAAGGTCGACATGGAGTTAATACATAGTACACAGATAAAAAATTTCCAGATAGACCCAGGTGCCTGCGTGAATGCAATCCCGATGACACTAGTGCCTCACATGCCGAGGAGGTTTTAAGTTTCTTTAAGATCTTGGCCTCTGAGGTTGTTCGTGTCCGAGTGTAGACTGGTCCTTATGTGCGGCGTACTATCTGCAGCATTGTTACTTATGGCGGACTGCGGTTCAATAGTATGGAGGACTGTGTGGAGGCTGAACGGTGGGCTGAGGGACTTCTGTAGGAGCGATGGAGTTGAGAGAGTTCTTCCACTATAAGTCCGACACAGAGGTGCGGTAACGCGTAGGGTTTTCGAAAGCGCTAGGAGTATTCCAGATGGACGAGAAGAAACGAACGGATCTGTTAGAAAAGAGTCCGCTAGTATTAACTTCAGTGTTTCCAAGAAGACCGGTTTACGGAGAAACAGGAAAATAAATTCGTTAGATGAAGTGGCGACGAATATCGCCAGTAAGATAAACAAGTCCAATAACAGTGGCAGTAAGGAAACCGAAAGGAAAATTCCCGTTTGAAAACATAATGAAATATATTATTATCAACTGCCAAACCATTCCAAGGAAACAGACAGATTCTTGCCACTTACTTAAAAGTCATCGTGTAGACGTTGTTTTTTTAAAACAGAGGACGACATTAATTCTAACGACATTTTCCCACCAGATTACGTGGTGTATCGGAAACGCTGGAGGGAATGAGACGTAGGTAAGGAGTTTTTACCGCCGTCAGAAACAGGATATCAAGTCAGGGTGTTTTGACATCAGCTCTTCCTCCTAGAAATAGTAGAAAGTTATTTTTGCTAATTTTCAACAGCGCTTACTCCTGAAAACGTGTATTTCCGTTAAAATCTCGAAGTCGATTTTTTTTGTGAATACAATACTTCACGTTACTACGTATGGAGAAAGTAAAAAGCAAAATATCTCCGAAATGAATGGTTCTACGAAAATTTGTTTCAAACAATTCTTGGAAGAAATATTATTCTCTACAACTTTGGTCCTCACGAAGATTACCAATAACGATGTTTTTAAGGAGAAAACCGAAAAACCGGTTATTTATAAATAACTCTTAAACAATAACTACAATAGAAAATTGTTTCAAATGAAAGTTGTAGGAAATTACATTCTCTATAACTTTTGTATAGAATTGTAAATACAATAATGATATTTTAACGAAGAAATATCGCAAAAACCGAATCGGGTTTCGAATAAACCTCGACTTCCGGTTACCCGTTATTGCCCAAAAACTAAAGAGTTCTTTGTGCTCATGTTAAAGTGTTATATATGAAGTTTGGTAACGATATGGCACGTACTTTTTGAGTTAGAGCGCCCACAATAACATACGCACACACGCACGCACACACACACACACACACAGACATCATTCCGAAAATAGTCTAAACGTGTTGTAGGGACCTCAAAACGTGTATTTCCGTTAAAATCTCGAAGTCGATTTTTTTCGTGAATGCAATACTTTCCCATTACTACGTATGGAGAAAGTAAAAATGTTATCCGTAGGTAATCAGAAATCTGTATTTTATAAGTTACGGTAGAGAGTAAATTGATGCGGCACAGTAATTAAATTGAAATGATTAGTGATCGGAAGACTTACGCGACGGGCATAAACTGTAGTGATGTGAAAGGAGGAAACAGAAGAATAGAACTGCTAAGACCGGGAGTCAAACTGGCTCTTAACACCTCAAAGAAAGCAAATATTGGGAAAAGAAATATGTGAACTTTCTGTAATTTACAGGAAATGTCATCCACTTAATCAATCACCAAACATAACTCTTGTAAAAGCGACTCCACAAAAAATAATTATTTATCCACTTAAGCCAGGCGAAAGTATTAAAAAGGTAAGCGCTGAAACAATTGATTGTAGAATAATGCGGAGTATAAACTTACCGGGGTTTAGGAAGATTCCTCCTCACCAAAGCCTTCGTAATGAAATGGCATAGTCTTACGCGTATTTCCACTGACAGGGTGATTCTTGGTCGCTTCAGTCACGAAAACAAAAACATTTGGTATTTCCAAAAGGTTGAATACTCAGATACAGTATTTTAAAAAATAAATATACCTTTCTACCACAATCTACTATAAACGCGTCCTAGTCACAGAAAATAATCTTACTGAATGTTCTCGAGTTAAATCATTATCTTAATGAATTCATCCATTGTTATATTTATAACAATAAAACTTTAATTAAAGCACAGATGTAGCGTATAATGATCTTACTAACTTAAGGATTCCATTTTTAAGTCAATATGAACGTTTAATCGATGGTAAATGAATCAGAGGCAACAATTAAGGTCAACTTGGCAACGTTCCGAAGGAGAACAAAAAATCGGCAAAATTTCGAAAACAATTATGTATTTCCGAAAATTTCGACCGCGTAGGGTATAAACATTGAAAGAATAAGATAATTTAGAGTTTTAGCTGTCGAATAAATCAAAAACGGAGAAAATCGGTCCATATTTACGTATTTTAACGCATGAAGGTATAAAACCTTGCACTCTGAGAACTCGAAAATCCCGTGTAAACTTATGGGAACATATAATTATTTCCTGGAATCGAACCCGGGACTTTAGGAAATTGAGAATAGTTTTCTAGGGACCTCTTGGCCTGTAGAAACAAAACGCAGTTTACTGCAAATCTCTACGGCAAACGGTTTTCGAGATAGAGGGGGGGACGGATGGACGGACACTTCAGAAATTATATATGGGATATTATCGGACTATGCAGTCTAGTCGTATGATCATATAGTTCAATTCAATTCCTTCCGCTAGAGGTTTCTTTAAGTAAAGGGTCTCTGCTCCTGATCGCTGTCAGGTTTAAACCCGTGAGATTGGTGGAAAATATAGAGCATATCTTTCTAGCTCTGTTTAAGAGCTTGTGTGTTAAGTCTTCCGTCTCTTTTCCACATCCATTCGGGAGAATAACCCATAAGTCGGTCAGAAATCAGAATTTTAAGTCATTTTGGAGAGAATATTAATGCTACACAGTAACTGATCACGAACATTTACGTTTATAATTTTCTTTGTTTCTTATTATTGAATAATATGTTCTTTATTTTTTATATAACAATCAATGCAACCGTTTATTTAGATTAGCTGCGAAGAAAAGATAACCGTGCAACTTTCAATATGTTTTTAAAAATATCTTACGTCCCTATTCTCATCTCATTATCAATTTATGCGTGAGCCTATTTGCGTTAATAAGTATTACAGTTGTAGAATATAATAATTTCACTTACAAAAAGGTACGAATCCAGCATTCAAACGATGAAATGAAGATTGAATTGCTTCGATTAAATCGTTATAAACGTTTCCCATATGCAGTCAACAGAATAATTATCCGTAAATATTTATGTTGGTATGCATCATTACTTTCGAAGCGAATAACGCTTTTATTTCACCTATTTGAAGGTTTAATTGGCATTAGCTGAATCGGAGGCAACAATCGCCTTGGCAACGTCCGGAAAGAGTACGAAAAATCCGTAAAGTTTCGAAAACGAATTCGTATTTCTGAAAATAACCACATTGTAACATATAAACGTCACAGAAATAAGATAGTGTAGAGTTTTAGCCGTCGAATAAAGTAAAAACGAAGAAAATCGGTCCATATTTACGTGCTTTAATGAATGAAGGAAGAAAACCTTGCATTCTGAAAAATCGAAAATCCCGTGTAAACTTATGGAAACATATAATTGTCTGCTGGATTGGAACCCGGGACTTTATGAAAATGAAAATAGTTTTCTATGGACCTCCTAGCTTGTAGAAACAAAACGCAGTTTACCGCATATCTCTATGACAAACGGCTTTCGAGATACGGAGGGGGGGGGGACACTTCCAAAATTATATATAGGAAGGATAGAGTACATATACACGGGATATATTATGTTATATATACAGGGTATTTTCGATTTTTCAGAGTGCAAGGTTTTTTTTGTTCACTCATCAAAATACGTAAATATGGACCGATTTTCATTGTTTTTACTTTATTCGACGTCTAAAATCTTATTCTTGTAATATATACCTGTTAGACGGTCGAAATTTTCAGAAATCCACCATTCTTTTTTGAAATTTTGAGGATTTTTCGTACTCATTCCGGGCGTTGCCAAAGAGACTCTCATTGTTGCCTCCGATACATTTAATGCCAATTAAACCTTCAAATAGGGGAAAGAAAAGCGTTATTGGCTTCGAACTATTGTTTGAGCATCGAAATTAATTAAGCATAACAACGTAAATATTTAAGGATAATTATTCTGTTGACTGCATATGGGAAGCGTTTCTAACGATTTGATCAAAGCAATTGAATCTTCGTTTCATCGTTTGAATGATGGAATCATATGTTTGTGTAAGTAAAATCATTATATTGTACATCTGTAAGGATTATTAGCGCAAATAGGCTCACGCACAAATTAAAAATTAGATGAGAAAAGTGACGGACGTTATTTTTTAAAAACATATTGAAAGTTACAATGTTATCTTCTCTTCGTAGGTAATATAAATGACAAAGAACGTTAGGCGATGAACTTTATTCTGGAGAAGCGTGAAAACATTTGTTTTACAATAGGAATCTATAACTTGCGACAATTGCGGCAACTAATATATTATAGAAAAGCAATTTGTACGGTTTAGTGGCTCACCCAGGATTGTTTAAATTCCATAAAAGATTAAAGTGAGGTGTCTCTCTCATACTAGCAGAGGTGTGGAATCCGCATCAGGACCTCCATTTCTTTCGGGTATAATCGAATATTTTAGTTCAATAGCTTAAACCTGACTCTTAGAATTAGCTATGGATACGAGACATAGAACATAATTAATTCAGCTAAATATGACATGGTAATATTGTATTTTTGTATTTTTCACACGTATTTACAGATCTTCGGTGCACTTTCCTGCCACAAGCTTCTGTATGACGACTTTCAAAGTTCTCACATTCGATCATAAACCATGTATCTTCAATAATACCATAAACATTTCGAATATACATGTTCTAAGCATTTAATATTCAAGCTGGAAATCACCTACTATTTGAAAACGATTATAAAAGTCACTCGCTAAAACGCAACCAACATTTAACATTAAGTTAAATGATTCAGGAAGCAGTTCCTGTCTCAAATTTATTTTCTTGAAAATGAGAGCGTAGTTTAGTTTATAAATTTAACTTAGGATAGTTTTATCAGCTGCATCGATTATTTTGGTATACCAACAGTATTTATTTACTGAACTATTTTCTCCTCGAATGAAACTGATAAATGTACAAGTATTTATTTCCGTTGGAAAAATATTAAGAAATCACATACATTATCTCCTAAAAGTGATCAGTAGGAGATAATATGGCCTCTGTCGACTAACTGGGACCACATTTAAAACTGACCGCGAAGCTGACCACTCGACCGTCATTAACTCGGGTTAGAGGCCCATACCTCGAGACCCATCCTCAAATCCGAGCTAAGGTGTCTTTACCCTCTCTCCAGGGGGGCGCTAGCCGACCACGTCTTTTGCAATAAAATTTAAACTATTTTATGTTGTTAACTTAGTGCGATTGTGACTCAAGCAGCATATTCGGGTGAATGCACTGATCAAGACCGTCTTTTAATGGAATTCTATGATAAATAATAACATATTTACGCTCCCATCTAATCTTGACCTCTTAAGAGTTTTCGGACGGGATTGTAATGAAAGCAGATATTCGCGAGGCGGTTCGGAGGGTGTAACGCTTGGTTCGCACACTGAGACGAAACGAAGTGCAACGAGGCGAACCGAATCGCAGAGAAAAACGCGAGCGTCCGCACACATAGACAAGGCGAATGGAACCCCCCCCCCCCCCCCCCCTCCCCCTGAATCCGCCAATGCTGTATATACACGCGTAGCACGTACAATAGGCGAAGGGAAGCCATCGTGGGCGAGAATGACCGAACGAGACCGAAATCATCCGACTAAATTCGCTTGCGAAAACTCATCCGGAATTCTACCCCGACGAATCTGGACGAGGTTGCGCCTGGTCGCGTGCGAAATATCGCCTGAATGCACGCACTCCTATCCAAAATGCATTGATTCATTCCCCGCCGAATACTTCGTTTCGCTTAATTGCGCTTCGCTTCGTCTCAGTGTGCGACGACCTTAAGGGTTTTCGGACGGGATTGTAATGAAAGCAGACATTCGCGAGACGGTGCGGAGGGTGTAATGCTTGGTTGTTATATGGTGTTAGATAGGAGAAAAGGGAAACCGCTCATAACTAAAAAGTTTTACAACTTTTTTCTATCAAACTTTCAGGAATCGCTTAACTATTCAACTTTTCAATTTTAAACTGCTCGCCGTGTACATAGTAGTTCTGGGTTTGACTTCAGGAGCATATCTTTTCTCCATTTGAATAATATTTACATTTACATAAATACCCTGCAAGCCGCTAGAAGCGTTTGGCAGGGGGTGTCACAACACCATGTGAAGTCTAGCTAATTCCTCTGTTGGATTGTCTTATCGCGTCTGGGAAAAAGGATCGGTAGTATTTCTCTGTTCTAGCGGTAATTTCGAGATATTTTCTCCTGCACTGTGATCTAACATTACGTTCACTAACACCGATGGGGACGACTATGCCGCGTACGTCTTCAACGAATTCGGAACTTTCAAATTTTTCAAATAGTTTCCTCTTGTATTCAATTCTTCTACTCTTCAACGTCTGCCATTTCAGATCTCTCAATAACTCTGATACACTCGCATCATACCGATATTCTCCTTTTACAAATCTAGCCGCTCTACGCTGAACCATTTCGAGCTCTCTAGTTAGGCCCTCCTCGAAGGGTCCCAGACGGCACAACAGTATTCCACGATGGGTCGTATTAGGGAAAAGTATGCGATTTCCTTCACATTCGAGGGGCATCCCCGCAGGACTCTAGAGGAAAGCCCTTGAATTCTGTTTGTCGATGCTATAACGGATTTGATATGCTCTCTACTAGACAAATTGCTACTGAGAATTACTCCTAGGTATTTGTAGCTATTGACGTATTTTAGCTTTAGTTCAGATATTTGGTACGGGTAACGGTTGAAATTCGTGGAGCGCGTGAAGTTCATTGCGGCGCATTTCTTTATATTCAGATCGAGTTGCCAATCTTTACACCATTTCGTGATAGCCTGAAGGTCCTTTTGCAAATTCTCCTGCTCGTGTATTGTGTTGATTTCTCCATACACAAGTGTGTCATCCGCGAAGAGTCTTAACTTTACACTTTATATTATCCGCTAAATCATTTATATATATCAAGAATAACAGAGGTCCGATTACACTTCCCTGAGGCACGCCGGAAGTCACTTTGACGACGTCTGATGCAACTCCATCGAGGACTACTCTCTGGGTTCTATCGGAAAGAAACGAGGCGATCCAATTTACCATTTTCTCGTCAATTGAATAAGCCCTTAATTTTTGCACTATTTTCACGTGAGAAACGGTGTCGAAGGCTTTCCTAAAGTCTAAAAATACTGCATCAACTCCTATTCCTTTATCCGTTGCTTTCACAATATCTTGTGTGAGTAGAGCTAACTGAGTCTCGCATGACCTGCCTCTCCGGAAACCATGCTGGCTACTGTTAAGCGCTTCTTTGCCTTCGAGAAATCGCATTATTGAGCTACCGATAATGTGCTCAAAAGCCTTACAGAAGATTGAAGTCAACGATATAGGGCGGTAGTTCTCCACTTTTAATTTACTTCCCGTTTTATGTATTGGTGTAACGTGGGCTGTTTTCCATATCAAAGGAACTACACCCTCATCTAAAGATTTTCTGAATAGTATCTTAAGGTACGGAGCTAATTCATTTGCTAACGAGTTTATAATGAATGCAGGTATGGCTTCAGGACCTGGCGATTTTCTTTTATGGATCTGACTTAGTAATTTAACGATACCGCTTTCGGATATTTCTAAGTCGCTCATATTTGAGTCTATGCGAGTAGGGAAATCAATGAAATCACCGCTGTCTATTGTGAAGCAATTTTCAAAGAACCGATTTAACATACTAGCCTTAGTAACTGAATCGTGTACACTTTCACCGTTGTCTGTACGTAGAAGAGGTACTGTGGACTGTCCTCGCATTTCTCGCACGTACGACCAAAATTCTTTCGAGTCGTTTTTGAGTGAGTCCGACAGTGTCGCGGATCAATAGACGTCAAATTCCTTACGCGCTTCGTCTCTCGCAGATTTACGACTATTTCTGTATATTAAATACTCGTTTGCGTGGTCCGTACCAACTTCTTTAAGGTGCTTTATGTGCGCGTGATGCCGTCTTTGTTTCTTGAGCAAGGCACGGAGTTTCGGTTTCACCCACCGCGGGTCCTTGCGATCACGAATTGCTTTAGTTGGGACAAACGTTTTTAGCCCTTCTCGAATGATTCGCAAAATTTCCGTCCATAAGTCATCTACTATTCGCAAAATTGATAAATGTCGCTATTTGGTTAGTAACATAATTTTTTAAGCCTGGGAGATCTGCTTTACTGAAGATATAGACTAATGGCGTTGGCTTATATATTGTCGCAGGGGTGTATTTGAAGTCGGCAATTACTACTTTATGATCACCTATGCCGTCGTCGATTTGTAGGTTTCTAGTCGATAGTGGGTGGGTAGTGGCTAGCAGATCTAATATGTTTCCGTTTCCGTTGTTGTCATATCGCGTCGGCTCGTTGACGATTTGCTCTAGAGAGTTTAGAGGAAACGCTTCAAGTAATTCACGACAAGCTTCTTTATTTTTTCCACCACTAACATAGGTTACGGATTTCCAATCGATCGATGGAAGGTTAAATTCTCCTCCAAGAATGATTACTGGATCGTTCTTTCTCCTAGCTATCACCTGCAATATATCTACATCTACATGATACCCTGCAAATCACCAGACTGGTGGGTGGCAGGGGGTGCAGCACACCAAGCCCTACCTAATAACGTCCCTCGTGGGAATCACTCTCCTGTTATGATCCCGTATGGTCCTTGGAAAAAACGAGCTCTGGTATCGCTCGGTCCTACAGTCGATCTCTCGTATTTTATTCTCGTGATCGTGCCTGCCCATGTACGTAGGTGCCTCTAATATTCCTGAGACCTCCTCTAAGAGAACTTCCGACCTAAATTTCTCCAGAAGCCTTACCTAGCGCTAATTCTGCGATCCTCTAGCGATATCCAATTCAACTCCTTCAAGAGTGATGTGACGCTTAATTTTTCCTCATATTTTTGCTTTACGAATCTGGCTGCTCTGCGTTGGATTCTTTCTAACTCAAGTATCTGTCCCTTTTCGTACGGATCCCATATGCTGGAAGCGAATTCGACCTGAGATCTGACCAATGATAAATAACACGTTTCTCGTACCTGTTCTGTGCTACTTCTTACTATTCTGCCTACGAAGCCCAATTTCTTATTAGCTGCGCCTACGATCCTTCGAATATGCATATTCCATGATAGATCACGACAAATGGTGACTCCTAAATATTTAACGTACTCTGCAGATTGGATATTCAATCTATCAATTCTGTACTCCGAGTCTAATTCATTGTTCTTACTCTTCCAGAAACTCAATAGGGAACATTTGCTGTGATTAACTTCGATTTTCCAATCTTGACACCATGCTGAAAGGGTGTTTAAATCTTCCTGGAGCGATTTTTGGTCATCCTGACTCGTTATCTCCTTATATAAAACGGTGTCATCTGCGAAAAGTCTTATTTTGCAGCGAACTACCGAGCAGATATCGTTTATATATATCAGGAATAGTAGTGGGCCTATGACACTTCCCTGTGGAACACCTGATGCGACTTTTACCGGGTATGAAGATTTCCCATCAATAACTACTATCTGTTTTCTGTCTGAGAGGAAGTCTTTTACCCAACTCACGACGTTAGGGTTTATGCCGTACTTTCCTAGTTTTCCTATAAATTTATTATGGGGTACTTTGTCAAACGCTTTTTTAAAATGAATGAAAATGGCATCAACCTGAGTGTTTTTCTCTCCGCATTGTAACAAATCGTTTACGAACAGGGCGAGCTGCGTTTCGCATGACCTACCTTTCCGAAACCCGTGTTGGTTTTTGCTTAGTGAAGAACGACCGTCTAAATAACGCAGAACAGAGCTAACAATTATATGTTCTAGAATCTTACACGATAATGACGTCAAGGAAATCGGTCTATAATTTTCGGGGTTCTCTTTATCACCGCCTTTGTGGATGGGCGTTACGTATGCTAGCTTCCAGTTTTTTGGAACGGTACCATGTGCAACGGATTTTTCGAATATTATTTTCAAGTAAGGTCAGAGTACCGAGGCTAGCTCTTTCAACACACGCGCGGGTATGCCCTACGGCCCGGGAGACTTATTTTGCTTAATCGACTCTAGCTGGTGCGCGATACCTGTTTCCGAGAATATCATATCTTCCATCGAATTTCCCTCATCATTCAAAGCTGGTTCCTCAAATTCGTTGCTCACTGAAGTAAACGCTTTCTGAAAGTGTTCATTTAACAAGTTCGCTTTTTCCGCGCCGTCATGTACTACATCACCTGCCTCCTTTCTCAAAGACGCTATGGTGGGGCCTCTACCATGAACCTCTCTAACGTACGACGAAAATGCTTTCGGATTTTCTTTCAAATTACTATGCAGAACTTTCTTTTTGTAATCATTAAATGCTTCTCGCATTGTTACTCTAGCTCTTGACCGCGCCTCTCTGTATTGTTGCCGTATCATTGACCTCTGTTCCTCTGTGACTTTTGAAGAATTACTATTTAAGCGAGCGTGAAGTTTCCTTTGCCGTCTAAGAGCGCATCTAACTTTCTGGTTGTACCATCTTGGTTCCGCACCATCACGTTTAAGTTTATGTGGAATAAATTTATCCGTACCCTCTCGCATCATATCCCTGAACACGCACCATAATTCCTCTGTACTGTACTGAGTTCTCTAATGTTCTCGACTCCCGAGTCAGGTGGGCGGTAAAATGAGCAAAAAAATAATTTTTTACCATTTCTCGTACGAAGGGAGCACCATATCGTTTCGCAGTGTTCGCTGACGTTAATCTCCTCTAATTGGCTTGATATACTCTTTCTGACGGCGATGAAAACTCCGCCTCCGACTCTTTCCCTCCTGTCTTTGCGATACACCACGTAATCTGGTGGGAAAATCTCGTTAGAATTAATGTCGCCCGATAGCCAGCTCTCAGTTCCCAATACAACGTCTGCACGATGGCTTTTAACTAAGTGGCAAAAATCAGCCTGTTTCCTTCGAATGCTTCGGCAGTTCATAATAATAATTTTTATTGTGTTTTCTACGGATATATTTTTGATCTGGTTTTCCCCGCCACTTTATCTAACAATTTTATTTTTCTACTTCTCACTCTACCGCTATTCTTGGATTCCCTACGGTTAATGTTGGCGGACTCTTTTCTAACAGATATATTTGTGTTATCCTCGTCTAACCTAAAAAAACCCTAGCGTGTTCAAAAACCCTACGCCCTACCGCATCCGCTGCCTCGGCCGTGTAGTGGACACCAGAACCGTTTAGGGGTACCCTATATGAGTCCAGCACCGGCCTCAGGTCAACGAAGTCCACTCCATTGCCCCTACAGAAGTCCCACAGCCTACGGTTCAAGCCCACCACGCGGCTCCAAACCATAGACCCGCAGTCCGTCCGAGGGACAATGCTGCAGATAGTAAGCCGCACATCAGAACCCGACTCCTCTCGGACACGAGCAACCTCAGCGGCCAAGTTCTTTAAAGAACTTAAAACCTCCTCGGAGCCGCGCTTCGAGGCGTCATTGGTCCCAACATGGGCCACCACCCGCAACGAGGAGCAACCTGTGCCCAAAACCGACGCCCTGACCTCCTTCGTCACCTGGGGCACCAATCGTCCTGGTATACACCTGGAGAACACCCGCTCATGAACACCCTCCCGGCGGGCCCGTGACAGTAAAGGCGCCACCACACGCCGGACATTGGAGCTCCCTAACACTAACAGCCCCCTCTTTCCCCCCGAGCTCCCCTTGGGCCCGGTCCCCACCGAGGAGACGGGAGCGGGTGCGGGCGCAACGGTTTCGGAGTCGTCCTCCGACAACACCGCAAACCTATTACGAACAGGAAGAGGGTCCACCGAGGTGTTCCCAGCTCCCTGCCTCCGCAGCACCACCCCACGATCCCCCCGAGTGGACACCACTCTCCACTCATCGGGTTTCCCGGCCCGAACACCCTCAGCCCGCGATAAGGAGTGACGGACAACCCCGATCGCTCTACCGGCTTCCGCACCCAGGCTAACCCGAGCCGCCAATTTGGCGCGGTTTGCTTTCAGTAATATGGGAAGAGCTGAAACGAAGCGAAGCCTTTTTTCTTATGGAAATAAATTTCCGTATCGTAGAAATTCAAATCTCATTCGAAAAAAGCCAAAAATTAGGTTTAATTAATATTTTTCGTGATTTTTTACGAATTTATTCAATTCGTCGTGATAAAATTGTGATAAAACGTTTTTTATATGTCCATGACTATTATTACTCTCCGGAACATTCGATTATGTGGATTTTATATTCTTTTTGCGTTTTAGTGTACATAAAATTTGGTGTCATTAATTTTTACTTTTTTTTAACGTAATACTCAATCCACGCCTACCCGTCATATTTCACGGGAAAATACTCTAGTCACTTATAATAATAGACAATTTTTTGTTGGTTGGTTGGTGATCATAGAAAAATGCGATTAACTAGATAAAAAAAGAAATAGAAACTCTAAATGGGGCAGGTATGCTCGATATACATATTTTAAGGTGATGGCAAAAAAAATCTCGAAAGAAGTCGACTCCAAGGAAGGCATTTTCATTTCCCATAAAGTAACACGTAAAACTCGGCTTTACGACGTGCAGACGGTCATTCTTTTTGGAATTATAATTAGAAGGAATTGGTATACAATGTTTAGATATAAATCGTTTTGATGAAAAGATAAAGTTTATTATTCCATTCATCTTTTTCTGCCTACAGTTCGAAATCGCTCAATTTAAAAGTTTAATTCACACGGTTTGAGTAAATCTTGCCATTTTAAAGTGATGTTGCCTTGCCTATCAATTCCATTGTTAGACCTCGATATCATATTATTTCAATCTTACGAAGAGAAAACAGACACACATAAATATCTCATATGTGCAAACAATAGTAATACACGCGCGCACACATTAGGGATAAAACTCGCGAGAATCTCGGATATGACGTTCACGGCACAATTCCAACACAAAGCACGTGATGACGGTGGGTAATAACATACAGATGGTGTGTTGTTTCACTTCCTAACGCTAGTTAAAACGAATAAAAAGTAAACAAATTTCGCCGAAAATGTGCATTAATTGCTCGCGGTCTGTAAAACGAACAAATGATGATTTTCTATATCACACTGCACTATCGGAATCGGGGGAGACACGTTTTTCACTCATAGCTTGTCCACTGCAGCAAAGGAGAAGGCACTGTTGATTGCTGAGTAATTTCAATTCTGCTGACGGGTAGGCGTGCATTGAGTATTACGTTAAAATAAAATAAAAATTAATGACACCAAATTTTATGTACACTAAAACGCAAAAAGAATATGAAATCCACATAATCGAATGTTCCAGAGAGTCATAATATTCATGGACATTTTATCACGACGAATTGAATAAATTCGTAAAAAAATCACGGAAAATATTAATTAAACCTAATTTTTGGCTTTTTTCGAATGAGATTTGAATTTCTACGATACGGAAATTTATTTCCATAGGAAAAAAGGCCTCGCTTCGTTTCAGCTCTTCCCATGTTATTCAAATGGAGAAAAGATATGCTCCTGAATTCAAACCCAGAACTACTATGTACACGGCGAGCAGTTTAAAATTGAAAAGTTGAATAGTTAAGTGATTCCTGAAAGTATGATAGAAAAAAGATGTAAAGCTTTTCAGTTATGAGCGGTTTCCCTTTTCTCCCATTTAACACCATATAACAACCAAACATTACACCCTCCGCACCGTCTCGCGATGTCGGCTTTCATTACAATCCCTTCGGAAAACTCTTAAGAGGTTGGTATTCCTTGGCGTGAAGATTAGATGTGAGCGTAAATATGCTATTATTTATCGGAGAATTCCGTTAAAAAGACGCTCCCGATCAGCGCATTCCCCCGAATATGTTGATTGAGTCACAATCGCACTAAGTGAACTACATAAAATAGTTTAAATTTCATTGCAAAAGACGTGGTCGGCTAGCGCCCCCCTGGAGAGAGGGTAAAGACACCTTAGCTCGGATTTGAGGATGGGTCTCGAGGTATGGGCCTCTAACCCGAGTTAATGACGGTCGAGGGGTCAGCTTCGCGGTCAGTTTAAAATGTGGTTCCAGTTAGTCGACATAAGTGAGCCGTGAGCAGACGTCCTTTCTCTTGGGTCCCGCAGCTGCTGTTACCTGCCATATCCCGTAGTATAGCTGTCTTTAGCTTCCTGTAGCTATAGCTTAAGTACCTTTAGTTATATTATAATTTTAGTTTTTATTATTATTTTTTTTTGTTGCATGCCTTAGAATATTCGTCTTAATTGTAATCATTATTCGGAGAATATCCAGAGTCCACGTTTTATTTGTAGTTTATACTTAGTGTTCCCACTTATAATATCCTACGTTACCAAATCCAAATAGATACTTTTATATTCTTAACTAATATTTAACTAACCTGGTTAATGTAAGGCTAATTTAGTTCAACTTGGTTGTATATTAGATGTAGTGCTGTTTATTCACTTTCGTGACTTAAGTTTTCCTTTCGTTAATTTAAGGCTAATTTAGTTTCAACTTCGTTGTTCATTTATTATATGTAGTGCTGTTTATTCACTTTCGTGACAAAGTTCTCGCTCTTACCTTTTGAATTTTATACACGATCTTTATTGTTTTAATAGGTCTACTATCCTAAAGTTCTGATAATACCACGTTTCTTTTTTTTTCTTTTTAAGTGCTTAAGCTCTACTAACACCTACTTTAGGGATAAGTTATTTTATTTAACATTCACTAGTATTATTTTCGTTCTCCTTGATGTAATATTTAGTTTTAACTAACAGATTTCATTCCTGTACATAACATTTAGTGAAGCAGAGGTTTTATATTTTTGTGTATTTCGGAACCCTCCTTTCACTCCCTATTCTTGTAGTCGACCTTGACTCATGGCTTGCAGGACGATACTGACGTTGTTTGTGTAGTGAATCACCCCCTCCCTTTCACTTTTTACCTGCGTTAACCCTAGATTACAGCGCTTAAGTCAGCCGACGAATAAGTTAGCCCAGGATTTTAAGTTATATTTTAAAAACATTTAGCTAGTTCAGATTAGTTTAGAGTTTAGGATGGCTACCCCAAGGACTCCCGTTTCCTCCTTTTTGCGCGACGCTGGTTTGGAGGCCATGAGGTCTCGAATCACGGAGCTTGAGAGGGTGGTTGCGGACCTCCTTCAGAGGGTGGAAAAGTCCGTGGCGGCTTTGGTGCGTGTGAGGGGTGCGGAGTCATCCCTGAAAGCAAACCGCGCCAAATTGGCGGCTCGGGTTAGCCTGGGTGCGGAAGCCGGTAGAGCGATCGGGGTTGTCCGTCACTCCTTATCGCGGGCCGAGGGTGTTCTGGCCGGGAAACCCGATGAGTGGAGAGTGGTGATCACTCGGGGGGATCGTGGGGTGGTGCTGCGGAGGCAGGGAGCTGGGAACACCTCGGTGGGCCCTCTTCCTGTTAGTAATAGGTTTGCGGTGTTGTCGGAGGACGACTCCGAAGCCGTTGCGCCCGCACCCGCTCCCGTCTCCTCGGTGAGGACCGGACCAAGGGGAGCTCGCGGGGAAAGAGGGGGCTGTTAGTGTTAGGGAGCTCCAATGTCCGGCGTGTGGTGGCGCCTTTACTGTAACGGGGCCGCCGGGAGGGTGTTCGTGAGTGGGTGTTCTCCAGGTGTACACCAGGAAGTACGAGCCCCAGGTGACGAAGGAGGTCAGGGCGTCGGTTTTGGGCACGGGTTGCTCCTCGCTGCGGGTGGTGGCCCATGTTGGGACCAATGACGCCTCGGAGCGCGGCTCCGAGGAGGTTTTAAGTTCTTTTAAGGACTTGGCCGCTGAGGTTGCTCGTGTCCGAGAGGAGTCGGGTTCTGATGTGCGGCTTACCATCTGCAGCATTGTCCCTCGGACGGACTGCCGTTCTATGGTTTGGAGCCGTGTGGTGGGCTTGAACCGTAGGCTGTGGGACTTCTGTAGGGGCAATGGAGTGGACTTCGTTGACCTGAGGCCGGTGCTGGACTCATGTAGGGTACCCCTAAACGGTTCAGGTGTCCACTATACGGCCGAGGCAGCGGATGCGGTAGCGCGTAGGGTTTTTGAACACGCCAGGGTTTTTTAGGTTAGACGAGGATAACACCAATATATCTGTCAGAAAAGAGTCCGCCAACATTAACCCTAGGGAGTGCAAGAATAGCGGTAGAGTGAGAAGTAGAAAAATAAAATTCTTAGATCAAGTGGCGGGAAAATCCATAACAAAAATATCCGTAGAAAACACAATAATATTTAGTATTATGAACTGCCGAAGTATTCGAAGGAAACAGGCTGATTTTTGCCACTTAGTTAAAAGCCATCGTGCAGACGTTGTATTAGGAACTGAGAGCTGGCTATCGGGCGACATTAATTCTAACGAGATTTTCCCATCAGATTACGTGGTATATCGCAAAGACAGGAGGGAAAGAGTCGGAGGTGGAGTTTTCATCGCCGTCAGAAAGAGTATATCAAGCCAATTAGAGGAGATTAACGTCAGCGAACACTGCGAAACGATATGGTGCTCCCTTCGTACGAGAAATGGTAAAAAATTATTTTTCTGCTCATTTTACCGCCCACCTGACTCGGGAGTCGAGAACATTAGAGAACTCAGTCGTACATTGCAGGTGATAGCTAGGAGAAAGAACGATCCAGTAATCATTCTTGGAGGAGACTTTAACCTTCCATCGATCGATTGGAAATCCGTAACCTATGTTAGTGGTGGAAAAAATAAAGAAGCTTGTCGTGAATTACTTGAAGCGTTTCCTCTAAACTCTCTAGAGCAAATCGTCAACGAGCCGACGCGATATGACAACAACGGAAACGGAAACATATTAGATCTGCTAGCCACTACCCACCCACTATCGACTAGAAACCTACAAATCGACGACGGCATAGGTGATCATAAAGTAGTAATTGCCGACTTCAAATACACCCCTGCGACAATATATAAGCCAACGCCATTAGTCTATATCTTCAGTAAAGCAGATCTCCCAGGTTTAAAAAATCACGTTACAAACGAAATAGCGACATTTATCAATTTTCCGAATAGTAACAGCGTAGATGACTCTTGGCCGGAATTTTTCAATCGACGCTAGTACAGAGGAATTATGGTGCGTGTTCAGGGATATGATGCGAGAGGGTACGGATAAATTCATTCCACATAAAGTTAAACGTGATGGTGCGGAACCAAGATGGTACAACCAGAATGTTAGATGCGCTCTTAGACGGCAAAGAAAACTTCACGCTCGCTTAAATACCAATTCTTTAAAAGTCACAGAGGAACAGAGGTCAATGATACGGCATCAATACAGAGAGGCGCGCTCAAGAGCTAGAGTGACAATGCGAGAAGCATTTAATGATTACAAAAAGAAAGTTTTGCATAATAATCTGAAAGAAAATCCGAAAGCATTTTGGTCGTACGTTAGGGAGGTTCATGGTAGAGGTCCCACCATAGCGTCATTGAGAACGGAGGCAGGTGATGTAGTACACGATAGCGCGGAAAAAGCAAACTTGTTAAATGAACACTTTCAGAAAGCGTTTACTTCGGTGAGCAACGAGTTTGAGGAACCAGATTCGAATGATAAGGGAAATTCGATGGAAGATTTGATATTCTCCGAAACAGGTATCGCGCACCAGCTAGAGTCGATTAAGCAAAATAAGTCTCCCGGGCCGGAGGGCATACCCGCGCGTGTGTTGAAAGAGCTAGCCTCGGTAATCGCACCTTACTTGAAAATAATATTCGAAAAATCCGTTGCACATGGTACCGTTCCAAAAGACTGGAAGCTAGCATACGTAACGCCCATCCACAAAGGCGGTGATAAAGAGAACCCCGAAAATTATAGACCGATTTCCTTGACGTCATTATCGTGTAAGATTCTAGAACATATAATCGTTAGCTCTGTTCTTCGTTATTTAGATGGTCGTTCTTCGCTAAGCAAAAACCAACACGGGTTTCGGAAAGGTAGGTCATGCGAAACGCAACTCGCCCTGTTCGTAAACGATTTGTTGCAATGCGGAGAGAAAAACAGTCAGGTTGATGCAATTTTTATTGATTTTAAAAAAGCGTTTGACAAAGTACCCCATAATAAATTAATAGGAAAACTAGGAAAGTACGGCATAAACCCTAATATCGTGAGTTGGGTAAAAGACTTCCTCTCCAACAGAAAACAGATAGTAGTTATTGATGGGAAATCTTCATACCCGGTAAAAGTCGCATCAGGTGTTCCACAGGGAAGTGTTATTGGCCCACTGCTATTCCTGATATATATAAACGATATCTGCTCGGTAGTTCGCTGCAAAATAAGACTTTTCGCAGATGATACCGTTTTATATAAGGAGATAACGAGTCAGGATGACCAAAAATCGCTTCAGGAAGATTTAAACGCCCTTTCAGCATGGTGTCAACATTGGAAAATCGAAGTTAATCAGAGCAAATGTTCCCTATTGAGTTTCTGGAAGAGTAAGAACAATGACTTAAACTCGGAGTACAGAATTGATAGATTGAATATCCAATCTGCAGAGTACGTTAAATATTTAGGAGTCACCATTTGTCCTGATCTATCGTGGAATATGCATATTCGAAGGATCGTAGGCGCAGCTAATAAGAAATTGGCCTTCGTAGGCAGAATAGTAAGAAGTAGCACAGAACAGGTACGAGAAACGTGTTATTTATCATTGGTCAGATCTCAGGTCGAATACGCTTCCAGCATATGGGATCCGTACGAAAAGGGACAGATACTTGAGTTAGAAAGAATCCAACGCAGAGCAGCCAGATTCGTTAAGCAAAAATATGAGCAAAAATTAAGCGTCACATCACTCTTGAAGGAGTTGAATTGGATATCGCTAGAGGATCGCAGAATTAGCGCTAGGTTAAGGCTTCTGGAGAAATTTAGGTCGGAAGTTCTCTTAGAGGAGGTCTCAGGAATATTAGAGGCACCTACGTACATGGGCAGGCACGATCACGAGAATAAAATACGAGAGATCGACTGTAGGACCGAGCGATATCAGAGCTCGTTTTTTCCAAGGACCATACGGGATCATAACAGGAGAGTGATTCCCACGAGGGACGTTATTAGGTAGGGCTTGGTGTGCTGCACCCCCTGCCACCCACCAGTCTGGTGATTTGCAGGGTATCATGTAGATGTATTATTCGAGAAGGGCTAAAAACGTTTGTCCCAACTAAAGCAATTCGTGATCCCAAGGACCCGCGGTGGGTGAAACCGAAACTCCGTGCCTTGCTCAAGAAACAAAGACGGCATCACGCGCGCATAAAGCACCTGAAAGAAGTTGGTAGGGACCACGCGAACGAGTATTTAATATACAGAAATAGTAGTAAATCTGCAAGAGACGAAGCGCCTAAGGAATTTGACGTCTACCGATCCACGACACTCGGATTCAATCAAAAACGACTCGAAAGAATTTTGGTCGTACGTGTGAGAAATTCGAGGAGGTATTTCCACAGTACCTCTTCTACGTACAGACAACGGCGAAAGTGTACACGATTCATCTACTAAGGCTAGTATGTTAAATCGGTTCTTCGAAAATTGCTTCACAATAGACAGTGGTGATTTCATTGATTTCCCTACTCGCATAGACTCAAATATGAGCGACTTAGAAATATCCGAAAGCGGTATCGTTAAATTACTAAGTCAGATCCATAAAAGAAAATCGCCAGGTCCTGAAGCCATACCTGCATTCATTATAAACTCGTTAGCAAATGAATTAGCTCCGTACCTTAAGATACTATTCAGAAAATCTTTAGATGAGGGTGTAGTTCCTTTGATATGGAAAACAGCCCACGTTACACCAATACATAAAACGGGAAGTAAATTAAAAGTGGAGAACTACCGCCCTATATCGTTGACTTCAATCTTCTGTAAGGCTTTTGAGCACATTATCGGTAGCTCAATAATGCGATTTCTCGAAGGCAAAGAAGCGCTTAACAGTAGCCAGCATGGTTTCCGGAGAGGCAGGTCATGCGAGACTCAGTTAGCTCTACTCACACAAGATATTGTGAAAGCAACGGATAAAGGAATAGGAGTTGATGCAGTATTTTTAGACTTTAGGAAAGCCTTCGACACCGTTTCTCACGTGAAAATAGTGCAAAAATTAAGGGCTTATTCAATTGACGAGAAAATGGTAAATTGGATCGCCTCGTTTCTTTCCGATAGAACCCAGAGAGTAGTCCTCGATGGAGTTGCATCAGACGTCGTCAAAGTGACTTCCGGCGTGCCTCAGGGAAGTGTAATCGGACCTCTGTTATTCTTGATATATATAAATGATTTAGCGGATAATATAAAGTGTAAAGTTAAGACTCTTCGCGGATGACACACTTGTGTATGGAGAAATCAACACAATACACGAGCAGGAGAATTTGCAAAAGGACCTTCAGGCTATCACGAAATGGTGTAAAGATTGGCAACTCGATCTGAATATAAAGAAATGCGCCGCAATGAACTTCACGCGCTCCACGAATTTCAACCGTTACCCGTACCAAATATCTGAACTAAAGCTAAAATACGTCAATAGCTACAAATACCTAGGAGTAATTCTCAGTAGCAATTTGTCTAGTAGAGAGCATATCAAATCCGTTATAGCATCGACAAACAGAATTCAAGGGCTTTCCTCTAGAGTCCTGCGGGGATGCCCCTCGAATGTGAAGGAAATCGCATACTTTTCCCTAATACGACCCATCGTGGAATACTGTTGTGCCGTCTGGGACCCTTCGAGGAGGGCCTAACTAGAGAGCTCGAAATGGTTCAGCGTAGAGCGGCTAGATTTGTAAAAGGAGAATATCGGTATGATGCGAGTGTATCAGAGTTATTGAGAGATCTGAAATGGCAGACGTTGAAGAGTAGAAGAATTGAATACAAGAGGAAACTATTTGAAAAATTTGAAAGTTCCGAATTCGTTGAAGACGTACGCGGCATAGTCGTCCCCATCGGTGTTAGTGAACGTAATGTTAGATCACAGTGCAGGAGAAAATATCTCGAAATTACCGCTAGAACAGAGAAATACTACCGATCCTTTTTCCCAGACGCGATAAGACAATCCAACAGAGGAATTAGCTAGACTTCACTTGGTGTTGTGACACCCCCTGCCAAACGCTTCTAGCGGCTTGCAGGGTATTGATGTAAATGTAAATGTAAGCCGATAATATAAAAATGTGAGATGGTACATTAAGGAGAGAAAATACTCACAGGAGCCAATTACCTACCTTGAGAATTGACTCCAGGTTGTCCACCTTTTCGTGCAAAGTTCCCACATCAGACCTCTTCTTCCTTGACGAAGCCGGTGGTGGCGCATGCGTAGACGACCAGACTGTTGAACAAACGACACTTCTTGTAACGTCGTCCTCGTTCACCTTAATGAATAATAAAGAAGAACTTAATTTTAAAGAGGAACGATTTTCTTACCTATAATATAAGAAGTAGTCGAACGAATTAGAAAGAATTATATTCCAGCACGGTAGACTTTAAAGGGATTCGAAAAGATAAACAAATAGAAACTTTATATATTGTGTGGTAAAACTTTGAAGAAAAAGAAGAAAGCAACCTGATATTAATATTATAAACCAATAAAATATAATGCACTAGCGGTTAAAGGTATTCTCGATAATTTGATCAGTAGGCTAGATGCTAAAGTAAATGTCTTTATTTTCGTAAATGAAGCGATACCAGAGACTCCATTTCGTTGACTTAAGTAGAATTAAATGTCATATACATATATCTTTCTTTGAATTTGTCAAAATTAATATAGAAGCCCGAGCATGAATAGTTATATAACTGAAAGTCTGAGGATTATATATTTTTTAAATCTTTGTAGAACGAGAATATACATCTACATGGTACCCTGCAAGACATCTTATTGGTGGATTGGAAGGGATGCACTGCACCAAGATTACCTAGTTTATAACAAAGTATTGAATGAAAGCTTACGGCCCATGCGCAGAAACACGAATTTGGTATGGAATAGTCCATTCTCGAAAAGCGAACTGTGCGGGGGTTAGGGTAATTACTAACGCTAACATCAGTCCCATCGCCATGTGCTTTCGGTGCCAACCTTCCTGCTTCGCTCTACTGCATTTTTAATTGTTTCGTTATTGCCTCTTCGTTATTTCTTGTTTTTGTTGATTTGCTGTTGAGTTATTGCTTTCTGTTAAAAAAATTGGGTGGCTTCCAGAAATTTAACTTTTAGAATGGATGAAGTGAAAGGTTAGTGGAGGAGAAGTGTTTGGAAATTGGGACAATGGAGTGGAAAAACATTTGTGAGCATGTGAAGAAAGTAGAGGAATATATAGAAACAGAAAATGTAATTGATCACATGAGTGGCGCTGAAGTAAATATAAATTTAGAATCAGATTGTGAAAGTGAGGAAGATTAGTTGTGTGTTTTTAGTGTTATGTATGTAGTGTAAATAAATGTTTACCTAAAACCAATAAATTGCCGGCCGGGTTAGACTGGTAGGCAGTGTGCCTGCCTTCTAATCCAAAGGTCGCGGGTTCGAATCCCGCTTCGGGCATGGATGTTGTGATGTATGTTGCTTTTCTCTAACAGAATTTGACGGTGCAAAGTGACCTTAGCTGTTGACGCACCTAAAAATCTAATTACTACTACTACCAATAAATTTTTCATATTCGTCTTTCAAAATGTATATATTCCTCACTTTGTAACACTTTCCAATCGCGTGTTTTAGAAGACCGGGAATATTCTCTTCGCATAAGTTCCCTCCAATTCCCAAGCGTTGGCAATTCTGCAGAGCTGCACCTTCATATGTTTCACTTCCCCTTAAAGCAGTGATGGGCAAGAGAGCGCTCTAAGAGCACGCTCAGAGCACGACCGTAAGGGGGAGCAACGTTGAGCGAGAGGGGGAGCTAATGGAGGGAGAACGAGAGGGAGGATATGGAGAGGGGCGAGGACATGACGCAGAAGGCAGGTCGACTTTCAGAAAGCGTTTACTTCAGTGAGCAACGAATATGAGGAACCAGCTTTGAATGATGAGGGAAATTCGATGGAAGATTTGATATTCTCTGAAAAAGGTATCGCGCACCAACTAGAGTCGATTAAGCAGAATTAGTCTCCCGGGCCGGAGGGCATACCCGCGCGTGTGTTGAAAGAGCTAGCCTCGGTAATCGCACCTTACTTGAAAATAATATTCGAAAAATCCGTTGCACATGGTACCGTTCCAAAAAACTGGAAGCTAGCATACGTAACGCCCATCCACAAAGGCGGTGATAAAGAGAACCCCGAAAATTATAGACCGATTTCCTTGACGTCATTATCGTGTAAGATTCTAGAACATATATTCGTTAGCTCTGTTCTGCGTTATTTAGATGGTCGTTCTTCGCTAAGCAAAAACCAACACGGGTTTCGGAAAGGTAGGTCATGCGAAACGCAACTCGCCCTGTTCGTAAACGATTTGTTGCAATGCGGAGAGAAAAACAGTCAGGTTGATGCAATTTTTATTGATTTTAAAAAAGCGTTTGACAAAGTACCCCATAATAAATTAATAGGAAAACTAGGAAAGTACGGCATAAACCCTAATATCGTGAGTTGGGTAAAAGACTTCCTCTCAGACAGAAAACAGATAGTAGTTATTGATGGGAAATCTTCATACCCGGTAAAAGTCGCATCAGGTGTTCCACAGGGAAGTGTTATTGGCCCACTGCTATTCCTGATATATATAAACGATATCTGCTCGGTAGTTCGCTGCAAAATAAGACTTTTCGCAGATGATACCGTTTTATATAAGGAGATAACGAGTCAGGATGACCAAAAATCGCTTCAGGAAGATTTAAACGCCCTTTCAGCATGGTGTCAACATTGGAAAATCGAAGTTAATCAGAGCAAATGTTCCCTATTGAGTTTCTGGAAGAGTAAGAACAATGACTTAAACTCGGAGTACAGAATTGATAGATTGAATATCCAATCTGCAGAGTACGTTAAATATTTAGGAGTCACCATTTGTCCTGATCTATCGTGGAATATGCATATTCGAAGGATCGTAGGCGCAGCTAATAAGAAATTGGCCTTCGTAGGCAGAATAGTAAGAAGTAGCACAGAACAGGTACGAGAAACGTGTTATTTATCATTGGTCAGATCTCAGGTCGAATACGCTTCCAGCATATGGGATCCGTACGAAAAGGGACAGATACTTGAGTTAGAAAGAATCCAACGCAGAGCAGCCAGATTCGTTAAGCAAAAATATGAGCAAAAATTAAGCGTCACACCACTCTTGAAGGAGTTGAATTGGATATCGCTAGAGGATCGCAGAATTAGCGCTAGGTTAAGGCTTCTGGAGAAATTTAGGTCGGAAGTTCTCTTAGAGGAGGTCTCAGGAATATTAGAGGCACCTACGTACATGGGCAGGCACGATCACGAGAATAAAATACGAGAGATCGACTGTAGGACCGAGCGATATCAGAGCTCGTTTTTTCCAAGGACCATACGGGATCATAACAGGAGAGTGATTCCCACGAGGGACGTGATTAGGTAGGGCTTGGTGTGCTGCACCCCCTGCCACCCACCAGTCTGGTGATTTGCAGGGTATCATGTAGATGTAGATGTAGATGTTACTCAGACTCATTGGTTTTCAATCTTTTTTTTTTCGGTGGCTTCTCATTTACGCTTTGGTACAATGTCAGTGGCTTGCCGATGATGCATTCTAAATGTTTTCTTAGTTCGTCCTCACTTTTATCTCTGCTTATTTTTTCTACTAATCTTAACTTTGTAAGGAAACCTTTGTTTCATTGTTGATGCTTTCTTGGCTATTTTTCTGCTCCTCAGTAATGGTTGAAACTGATACACCTCTCATTTATTACGAAGAGTTTCTGTACCAATCTTTGATTTCATAAGTTAAGCTAAAATTAAGGCTGAAGGAAAAAGGTTCAGCTTGACTTTTGACGAGTGGACTTCTACCAGAAATAGGCGCTACTTAAATATAAACGTCCATTCCAGCAATGGTACCTTTTACAACATTGGATTAGTTCGTGTGCATGGAAGTTTGCCAGCAGAAAAGTGTATAACACTAGTTGATAAGAAATTAGAAGACCATGGTCTCCGGATTTCTACAGATATGGTATGTGTTACTACAGATGGGGCAACAGTTATGACTAAAATTGGAAGACTCATCAGTGCAGAACAATAGCTTTGCTTTGCTCACGGAATTCATTTGGCTGTTATGGATGTCCTGTATAAGTCCAAACAAAACAAAGACATATTTGATAAACAAGAAATATCAAATGCTGAACATACGCACCATGAAGGCGAAGAAAACGAAGAGGATGACGATGCTGTTGGAGATGGTTTAACCATAGAGACAGATTATACGGGCGTTCCCAATAATCTCACTCACAATGAACTTTCCACACTCATTACAAAAATACGAAAAATAGTTAAAATTTTTAAACAGTCAGATACTAAAAATGAGAAATATTTGCAAAGGTACGTTCAAGCAGAATTTGGAAAAGAAATTGCTTTACTGCTTGATTCAAAAACTCGATGGAACAGTTTACTTACCATGATTGAAAGATTTTATCAGTTAAGATACTGCGTCCAAAAGGCATTAATAGACTTAAATTCCGGAATAAATTTTTGTGATGATGATTTATTTATTATCTGCAACTATTTCTGCTCTTATGCCAATCAAATTAGCTGTGGAAGCACTAGGTCGCAAAGATTCTAATCTTTTAATTGCAGATGCAACTCTAAAATTCATGATGACAACTTCGCCAGAGAAGTACAGATCTGTCACAAATTCTTCAGTATTTGCATGCTGGATCACATGATTAGCTTTATTTCCACGACTAAGTAAAACGGCCATCATAAAAATAGTAACTCGTTTAATAAAAAGACTTCATTTGTCTTGTGTAAAAGTTTCTGAAGAAAACGTCGGAACAGAATCAATATATTCAGCAACATCTTCCACATCAAACGATAACAGTAAGAAACAGGGAACAGTATTAATGACATCCGTCGATGGCATGTCTTTGAAAGAGAGACTACAATTAGCTATACAAGAAAGACTTAAAGTTCAAATTCCTAATATTCAAGAATCTCAAGGATTGGAACAAATTATTCAGAAAGAGATCGCATTTTTTGAAGACGAAGGTATAAGAGGCTTGAATTTAAAACTTGTGTACGACTATTTATTTACAATTCCACCGACAAGTGTGGAAGCCGAAAGGGCCTTTTCAGCCGCAAAACGATTTTGCACGAAAATCCATACACGTCTGAATGATGAAACCATTGACAGCCTCTGCTTTTTAAGAGGATACTTCATCAATATGATGCCGATAATTGTGATTCTTAAAATTATTGATGACATTATTATATTGATATTTTTGTTTATATTTTTATTTTCACTACAGCAAGTTGCTTTGTTTTTTTATTACTTTATGGAATGACTGTTTATATCGTTTATTTTATATCTTATAATAGTATAAACTATTAATAAACAATTTCATTAAAAGTTGTTTTTTTATTTATGACCTCATCTATTAATACCGGTATTAATACCGGGATCACGGTTTTGAAATGTCAGGATACCGTAATACCGGTACTCATTTTTTGATCCGGTATTGCAATCTCTAGCCATAAGCTTCCAATACTACTATACGTACCTACGTTAACTCTTTCTATTATGTTCTCTTATCGTCCTAGGGATAAAAAGATTCGATTTATCCCTCTTTATCCGTCTTACAATCGATTTCGCAGATTTTATCCTCGCTGTCCTGCTTTCCGAGGTATTTCAGGCATATACTATTTTTTTAGCATATCAAATCTAGCTTGCAGTCTACGTTCCTCTAACGCGGCCCATTTCAGATTTTCTATTAATGAAGTTACGCTTTGTTTACAATCGCAAATTATCTTCAAGGCAGCAAACGACTGCATTATTCTCCTTCTTGAAGGTGATACGAAGCTAAAACCTCTTTTCGTCAGCGAATCTTCTCGATCTGAGAGAGAATTTTTATTTGGAGTTAAGTGGATCCATCGAGGTTTCGTAGGAAACAGGTTGAAAAACGATTATGATTGGCCACTAAAGTACATCTACATCTACATCTACATGATACCTGCAAATCACCAGACTGGTGGGTGGCAGGGGGTGCAGCACACCAAGCCCTACCTAATAACGTCCCTCGTGGGAATCACTCTCCTGTTATGATCCCGTATGGTCCTTGGAAAAAACGAGCTCTGGTATCGCTCGGTCCTACAGTCGATCTCTCGTATTTTATTCTCGTGATCGTGCCTGCCCATGTACGTAGGTGCCTCTAATATTCCTGAGACCTCCTCTAAGAGAACTTCCGACCTAAATTTCTCCAGAAGCCTTAACCTAGCGCTAATTCTGCGATCCTCTAGCGATATCCAATTCAACTCCTTCAAGAGTGATGTGACGCTTAATTTTTCCTCATATTTTTGCTTTACGAATCTGGCTGCTCTGCGTTGGATTCTTTCTAACTCAAGTATCTGTCCCTTTTCGTACGGATCCCATATGCTGGAAGCGTATTCGACCTGAGATCTGACCAATGATAAATAACACGTTTCTCGTACCTGTTCTGTGCTACTTCTTACTATTCTGCCTACGAAGGCCAATTTCTTATTAGCTGCGCCTACGATCCTTCGAATATGCATATTCCATGATAGATCACGACAAATGGTGACTCCTAAATATTTAACGTACTCTGCAGATTGGATATTCAATCTATCAATTCTGTACTCCGAGTCTAATTCATTGTTCTTACTCTTCCAGAAACTCAATAGGGAACATTTGCTGTGATTAACTTCGATTTTCCAATCTTGACACCATGCTGAAAGGGCGTTTAAATCTTCCTGGAGCGATTTTTGGTCATCCTGACTCGTTATCTCCTTATATAAAACGGTGTCATCTGCGAAAAGTCTTATTTTGCAGCTAACTACCGAGCAGATATCGTTTATATATATCAGGAATAGTAGTGGGCCTATGACACTTCCCTGTGGAACACCTGATGCGACTTTTACCGGGTATGAAGATTTCCCATCAATAACTACTATCTGTTTTCTGTCTGAGAGGAAGTCTTTTACCCAACTCACGATATTAGGGTTTATGCCGTACTTTCCTAGTTTTCCTATTAATTTATTATGGGGTACTTTGTCAAACGCTTTTTTAAAATCAATGAAAATGGCATCAACCTGAGTGTTTTTCTCTCCGCATTGTAACAAATCGTTTACGAACAGGGCGAGCTGCGTTTCGCATGACCTACCTTTCCGAAACCCGTGTTGGTTTTTGCTTAGTGAAGAACGACCGTCTAAATAACGCAGAACAGAGCTAACAATTATATGTTCTAGAATCTTCCACGATAATGACGTTAAGGAAATCGGTCTATAATTTTCGGGGTTCTCTTTATCACCGCCTTTGTGGATGGGCGTTACATATGCTAGCTTCCAGTCTTTTGGAACGGTACCATGTGCAACGGATTTTTCGAATATTATTTTCAAGTAAGGTGCGATTACCGAGGCTAGCTCTTTCAACACACGCGCGGGTATGCCCTACGGCCCGGGAGACTTATTTAGCTTAATCGACTCTAGCTGGTGCGCGATACCTGTTTCCGAGAATATCATATCTTCCATTGAATTTCCCTCATCATTCAAAGCTGGTTCATCAAATTCGTTGCTCACTGAAGTAAACGCTTTCTGAAAGTGTTCATTTAACAAGTTCGCTTTTTCCGCGCTGTCATGTACTACATCACCTGCCTCCGTTCTCAATGACGCTATGGTGGGGCCTCTACCATGAACCTCTCTAACGTACGACCAAAATGCCTTCGGATTTTCTTTCAAATTACTATGCAGAACTTTCTTTTTGTAATCATTAAATGCTTCTCGCATTGTTACTCTAGCTCTTGACCGCGCCTCTCTGTATTGTTGCCGTATCATTGACCTCTGTTCCTCTGTGACTTTTGAAGAATTACTATTTAAGCGAGCGTGAAGTTTTCTTTGCCGTCTAAGAGCGCATCTAACTTTCTGGTTGTACCATCTTGGTTCCTCTCAATAGCAATTTGTCCGGTAGAGAGCATATCAAAACCGTAATAGAATCGGCAAACAGAATTCAAGGGCTTTCCTCTAGAGTCCTGCAGGGATGCCCCTCGAATGTGAAGGAAATCGCATACTTTTCCCTAATACGACTCATCGTGGAATACTGTTGCGTCGTCTGGGACCCTTTCGAGGAGGGCCTAACTAGAGAGCTCGAAATGGTTCAGCGTAGAGCGGCTAGATTTGTAAAAGGAGAATATCGGTATGATGCGAGTGTATCAGAGTTATTGAGAGATCTGAAATGGCAGACGTTGAAGAGTAGAAGAACTGATTACAAAAGGAAACTATTTAAAAAATTTGAAAGCTCCGAATTCGTTGAAGACGTACGCGGCATAGTCGTCCCCATCGGTGTTAGTGAACGTAATTTTAGATCACAGTGCAGGAGAAAATATGTCGAAATTACCGCTATAACTGAGAAATACTACCGATCCTTTTTCCCAGACGCGATAAGACAATCCACCAGAGGAATTAGCTAGACTCCACTTGGTGTTGTGACACCCCCTGCCAAACGCTTCTAGCGGCTTGCAGGGTATTGATGTAAATGTAAATGGAGGCATTGATGACTCATGCAGCGAAGGGTCTCATGAATCGCCTCGAATGTTCCGCAGCCGAAGTGCCGTTAAGCTTACAATTAGCGAATTCACTTCCTTCTCCCAATTCACAGTCGGTTGCACTCCCCCTGTAACAATTTGTTCCTTTTGTAATAATCGCGGACATTCTTTCCGCGACTGTCGGCGAAAAGCTAGGAAAATCGCTCCGCGAGATCCTCGAGAAATCGCCCAGCCATTTCATTTTCGAATGTCAATGACCAACTTGACATGCCTTTTGTAAATTGCTATGTTCATTCCGCAAAAATTACAGCTTTACTAGATACCGGCTCCTCCTTGTCGATGCTTGATATTAATACTTGGCGTAAAATTCCCCGCCCGGGACGAACCCAACTGTGTAAAATTACGTGTCGAAATGTCACTGCAGCTCCGACTATTCTGACACGATACGTTAAATTGAGGGTCCGTCTTCAAAAGTTATCTTGGAGACATACATTCTATTTGTCCGAATTGCCTGTCCCAATGATATTGGGTCAGGATTTAATCAAAAGAACGCGAAAACTGTCCGGATAAGAAATTCTTTTTCCACTCCGATTCCGAAACTTCGTCAGCTTCGTCCGATTTTCCCCCGGCATCAGTTGTTCATATGCAATGCCAGAACCCATTCCACCTCGGAAAATGATTCCTCCGGAGGCGAAGTCAACCTTCCAGCAAAGGAAATAAAATGTCTCGTCGATGGCTATTCCGACTTAATCTCATCATAGCTAGGCCAAACCAACTTAATGTGTAATGAGACTGAATTGCTCGATTCAACTCCGGCAGATCCCCTCCATATCAGTGCTCACCGCCAAAATTGGCCATGATGAGGGATTATGTCGATAAGTTACTCGCCGACGGTATTATCCAGCCTTCTTTATCTAATTGGAGTTCACCAGCCTTTCTCATCCCCAAGAGAGATGGCTCCGAAAGACTTGTGGTCGACTATCGTAAACTCAATAAGCAGGTCAAGGCCGATAATTTTCCTACGCCTTCGATAGAACACGCCCTACAATATTTGGGTTCGGCCAAATATTTCACAATTCTTGATTTAAATTCTGCCTTCCATCAAATTCCTTTGACACCGACTTCAAAGGAGTACACCGCCTTCGTCACACCGTTTGGGCTGTATCAATATAATCGTCTTCCATTTGGTTTAACCACATCTCCTCGTCTTTTCGAGGTTGATTGACAAGGTGCTAGGTGATTTAAAATATCCTTGTGTGTATCCATATATTGATGACTTATGCATTTATTCCAAGAGTCTGCCAGGACATCTTCGTCGCATCAAAATGGTCTTGGAGAAGCTAAGGGCAGATGGTCTCACGGTAGTAGTATATATGGTAGTATACCCAGACGGCCCACCCCCACCCCCTGCCCCTTACTGGCGCCAGTGTTTTCTGGAGGGCGGGAATTCAAAATGAACCCGAGTCCCTCTTCGAAGGTGGTGCTTTACAACCCAACCCCCACCCCTTCTCATACCCAGACGGCCCACCCCCACCCCCTGTTGGCGTCAGTGTTTTCTGGAGAGCGGGAATTCAAAATGAACCCAAGTCCCTCTTCGAAGGTGGTGCTTTGTAACCCAACCCCACCTCCTCCTCACCGATGGTGGCACTTGGCACCTCACCCACCCCACCATATTCTGACGTCACGTGGTCGCGGATTTCAAAATGAACCTGTGTCCGTCTTCGAATGTGGCATTCTGTAACCCGCCAGGGTCCCCTCACCCCTTCGCATGACGTGACAGAGGCGGGAGGTTCAAATTGAAACCGAATCCCTTTCCGAAGTGTTAGACCCCCATCCTAGACGATAGGAAAAAGATTTAAAAAATTTCTATGTCCTGGAATCGAACAGTGTCTCCCGCCTACCGTGTGAATATTCTAGCGCAGAGCCACCGTAGCAGACAAATTCACCTGTTTCAGAACCTGAATATTTTGACGGTTATTCTTCTACACACTCTTTCTACGTACTGGTGGCGGTGATTAAATTCACGCGTAATGTCACCCCCAAATACCACGCCCAGAAGGACTTACTTCTTCTGATGTAACCTACGCCACAGAGGGGGTTCGAACAGTGCGGCCTTAGCAAGCAGTCCTTCCCAAACGACCTGTCTTCCTAGCTCCCTACCTTATAATGGAACCTTCGACGACAGGTAGGTACAATCGGAGTTCGAACCTTAACTCTCTACTCCTCCCCCACTATCGATTTCGTCTTAGCAGATGTTTTATTGCGGGTGCCAGACCCGGCGGCCCAACCTAAATGTACACGGCTAAGTGCATAGTTGTGTCACACTCAAGTCGATTACGTGTGAGCCGGACCCTTTCCTCAGGTACCTGCGAAAAGACTTTCTATTGCACCGGAAATGGATCTACGTATGAGTGGAATGTTTCTCTCAGGTACCTGCGAAAAGACATATTGCACCGGAAATGGATCACTGTGATGTGTCGAAAGAGACACCCCATTCTAAATTTATAGAGGTAATGGCCACCGTCGCGACACCAACCCTCCCCCAACTCCAAGGGAGTGGAACCTTTCTGTCGCCGTCATATGACGCCATAGACGCCCTAATTATACACGGGTAAGTGCAAGGTGGTGCGACATCCATCCTGCTTACGTGCTAGTAGAAACTTCTCTCAGAGGCCTGTGGAAAGACGCTCAATTGCGATTATAGAATATAGAATTTCAAACTTGAAATGTGGTTGTTTTACGTCTTCTGGTCTCCGGCATTGTGCAACCAAAAAAAAAATTAGATTTACATTAAAGTAAAATTTTACCCATTTATATAAAGTTTACAATAATTATTATTAGTAAATAATTTGTTTAAATCTAGCAACGGATGATGGATGAATACAATGAAAGAATAACACATTTTATCATTGGTGCAATTTTATTCAACATGCACACATAAGACAGAAATTTTAACATAATTTCATAGCCTCATTTACACACTCATTTCTATAGAACACAGCAAGTTCATTCAAAAATCTTTTAAAGCATTTATCTTCTGTTTCCAGGAAATTCTCTCCGACCTCACACATATGATCGAGCACATTTTGAAAACTTTCTACTGTTCCACATGAATGTTCATGTACGACGCCTTTGCACCCCATACATTTACGTACAACATGTTCTTTCAATTGGTATGTTATTGAATCCAAAACGTTGCGTGCAGTTCCGTCGCACCATTCACCACACCGTTCTAGAGCGTATTCAACACACCTCCGCAAACGAAGCAAACCTCGCCATGAAGATTCACCCAACCATACACAATACTTCTCTTCTTTAATAATTTTAATAACTTTCTCACCATAGAATTCTCCAAAACTCAATGCAATATCACCCGTTCGGATATCATCGTTATAAGAACCTAAATCACAATTAAGGAAAGAATCTGCGGATTCTTTACACGACATAACTGTCTTCCATTGGTCAGGGGTAAGCGATACACCGGTGTTACCATTTTTCCCTATGAAAACAACAGCGTTGAAATTGTTGAATAAATCCAAACCGATGCAGACCTTCTTGTTTCCTGAAGTGTTGAGATCGAACGTGGACCCCATTACGATGGATATTTTCTCACCTCGAAGACGATCATCATGGTCCGGCGTAGATATTTTGCGTTTGGTTGACGAGGTCACCCCTTTTTGCTTAAACGTTTTCATCAAGTAGTTATTTTCTGAGTATTTTTCCTGTTTTTTAGTTGGATTATAAAACCTTGGAGATGTGTAAGGAACAAACCGTCCTGAATACTCCATGGCAAGAATGTCAGCGCTATCGTGTTGTACACTCAACAACTCGAGAGAGAATAACCGATGACGTGCCTTCTTCAACCCGATAGTAAGAGAGAGAGAGAGAGAAAATGCTGCCTTCTATCGGTTGATTATGGATTTAGAAAGAATTCTAAATGTAAAGAAGGTTACACACCACGCATGCCAGAACGTGTAACGAGTTTATCAGTCCATTGGTTATATGTCCTATGTATTACACATACCAGATACGATATCGGCTACTCTTATTACTACCAAATTTATGAAATTTAATGTCATTAAACATACGTTAAAATATTTTAAATACGCATTGTATAAACCAGAAATGTCTCTTTTTTCAAACGGAGCCAAAATCACCGACACCGCCGACGCTTATTGTGTAAGGGGGTGGGGGGTAAATCCTGACCCTACCCACAGGCCCCGGCCTTAGCGAACCTCCTAACCCGTAGCAGAGATTTACGACGTCACGTGTGTTTTGCACCAATCACCAAGGCCCTAACTTGAACGGTCGCCCACGCAACCCACCCCCACAAACAATTTAGAATAAAAGAAGCGTTTAGGGGATGCTCTCGTCACTGCCGCCGAGGTTTTTAGCTGTTTTTAGTTGATTTTAGAACGTTTGAGAGATGGAGAAACAATGTATCCCGTTGGCCATAATGGCAATGGACATAGTCCTGGCGACGAGGGAGAGTGACGAGCGCCTCTACAGCTTATGTCGAACGTATCAGAAGAGGGAAGATGCGAAGAAGAAGTTGAGGGCGAGAAGGCGTCTAAACTTCGCTAGTCAAGGTACAGTACACGTTTTCTCAATAATAATAATAATAATGTCGATATTATAATTATTTTTATCATCGTCAGCATCACCAATAATATTATTATCATTATTATTATTATTAACATTGATAGATGGTCGTGAAAGAAAAGAAGAAAACCTCTTGGCTGAAGAAGATCGGCAAATGGGGGAGCTGCTGCTGAAAAACCCCGATTTGGAAAAATTGGTAACACAAAGCGGCGGGAATAAGCGCGCAGCCTCCACTGTCACCGTGGCGGAGGGGGTTAAGAAGCCGAAGATGGAAGGTAGGATGATAATTTATTATTATTTGTCATAATATTAACAATAATTAAGAAATGAATCCGATGTGGTTAATCATTATTATCAATACAGAGAATAAATTAACAAATCTTATTTCAGAAATAACTACGCTACACCCTGACGAGGGAGATAACATCACAGGGGTTTCCTTGGAAAATCACCAAGGTAACATGATCACTATGATCAGTTATAAAAATTATTTTACTGATTATTATCATTAATATATATATATATATTATTAATTATTATTATTCCCAACAGACTACAGTGCTGAATCACCCGATATTTTTGTGGTGAGTGATGATGATGAGGAGGAGGAGGAGCAGGAGCAGGAAGAGGAAACCCACTAAAAGGAGGATACCCACCAAATGGAGGGACAAACGTCGAATCCATCTGATACGTCGACGGAGGAGGAGGATAAAGGGGTCGGACACGACGAGAACGGTGGCGATGGTGATGAGGGTGAGCGAGAAAATTTTGTTGTTGTGTCCGATGTGGTGAAATATTTAAAAAAATTTAAATTAAGTGGGCGAACCATCGATGTAAACCTACGAGTGCCAAACGGGGTTTTCAACCCCGTAGAATGGATTGACGTTTGTTTTGACGAGGTGTTAAATTTTGTGAAACGTAACAGAATGAAGCATAGTGATAGGGTAGGGGTAACAATTTATAATTTAAATACGCCGGAAAAGAAGGTCTGCATTCCATTCAGGAGAGCAGACCAACTTTCCCCGGACATCATCACAAAAAGAATTGAAAAAGTAATTCAAAGTAACGAGGGGTTCATAACGACAGGCACGCTAAGGGTGGAAGTCCAACATGTGGACATGCCAGCCGGATTCGGGCGAACTCCTTACGTTAACTCGATTAGTTTCGATGAATTTTGCAGAAAGAAGAGGTCCATCATCGTGATACCAAGGGACGATTCACTATGTCTCTCAAGGGCTTTAGCGGTTGGTGTTGCGATGCACGAAGATTCGGGGAAAAACTTAAAAAGATTAAAGAAAATAGAGGCACTCTTCAAGTGGATAGGGCAAATGCTTTAATGGCGGCTGCCGGGGTAAATTTAATACAAGGGGGTGGGATTCAAGAGTTAGAGAAATTCCAGAAACACTTAGGAGAGTATTATATCACTGTTTTCGGCTGTAGGAAGGGTAGGGAAATAATTTTTGAAGGGACGAAACCATCGCAACACCAGCCGCTAAAGCAGATAGATTTGGTGTACGGCGATGGGCATTACAATTTAATCACATCGGTAACAGGTGCATTTTCGTGTTCATATTACTGTAGGCCATGTCACATCCCTTACAGTAATAAGCACGCACACAGGTGCAATTACAAATGTCCACGTTGTGAGAGTGATGGGCCAGTGATGAGACCCAAACTAAAATTAAATGCACCGATTGCAATAGATGGTTTTTCGGGGGTGACTGCATGGCTCATCATTTAAATAACAATTTATGCGATAGGAAAAAGTACTGTGAGAGCTGTGGGAGGGTTTATAAAGGAAATCAGGGTGTCGGCGAGGCGCAGCACAGGTGCGATATGCTTTACTGTTCTGTCTGTCGCAAGGAGTGTCACTTAGATCATCTCTGCCATATCCAAAGAGACCAGGGAAAGGCCGTCGGTGAAAATAAGACTCTGTATATATATTATGATATTGAATGTCGGCAAGACGAGCCTATTTCACCGCCGTGGACCGGTTTTGAACATATCCCGGTCTTGTGTGTTGTACAGCAGAGTTGTTTTAACTGCGCCGGAGTAGCGAATAGTGATCACGTGTGTCACGCGTGCGGTGTCCGACAACACATGTTTGATTCGCGTGATCCGATTCGCGATCTCTTTAATTATTTAACATTACCGAGGTCAAAATTTAATAAAATAATATGTATAGCGCACAACATGAAGGGATATGACGGTCATTTTCTACTGAAATACATGGTGAATGAACTTAATTGGACTCCTAAAGTCATCTTAACAGGGAGTAAAATCATTAGTATGGGTGTGGAAAATTTTAGATTTGTAGATTCTTTAAACTTTTTACCCATGGCGCTCTCCAAACTACCCTCTGCGTTTAATTTAAGTTTGTCGTTAAAAAAAGGGTATTTTCCCCACTTTTTTAACACTTTAGGGAATGCACCTGTTTACCGATGTTATTTATTTATTTAATCAATTGTATTATTTATTTATTCATCAACTGCATCATTCATTAACCATCAATTGCATCAACCATTTATCCGATTGTGTATAATTTTCTGTATATATATATTTATTGTATTGTTGTATTGTTCAACTGCGCATTTATATCTTCATTAATATTTGTATATTTATATTCATTTGAATAGGTTCCGAATCGATGCTTTACCGGTGCCTACTTTATAAAAAAATATTATATGAATACCACCCTGTACATTGTGACGATTGAATATTTTATTTTTAAATATTGTTTATTTCCATTTATGTATTGACGGTGTATTTCTGTATCCGTTTACGCAGGGTCCCATGCTAACTGCGACCCGATGATAGACAACTGTCTATGTAGGTTTTTACCATTAGAGTGATAGTTGTATGTATATATGCATATTTGTGTATTTGTATATTTGTATATCTGTATATTTGTATGCCTGTTTTGTCATTAAATAAATGTGTGTATATATATATATATATATATATATATATATATATATATATATATGTATATACAGTAAAACTCGTTTATAACGATCACGCCTAAAACGAAATCTCGGCTATAACGAAGAAATGTCTCGGTCCCTTGAACTTCTCCATAAGGGCATTGGTTAAATTTCTCGGATGTAACGAACACGCATTTTACGAATTCTTGGCTATAACGAACAAATGTTTGGTCCCGTGGCAAAAAATGCCCCATATATAACGAATTTTGACGAGCAGAGCGATAAGTAATGAATAGTTTCCACCCGTTTACCGCGCACTTGTTCGTAGAGGTCCTTCTATACGAATTTCCACGCTCCCTTTGTTTGGAAATTGATATTAAAAATGTGAAATGTTTATGTAAATTAATGACCATATTAATAATATTAATTGACCATTTAAAAATCATATGTAATAGCAGTCCAACATTTTACATGCCGCGAAGTTGATAAGCATCTCTTTGCATATGTAAGTACGGCATTGAAGTCGACTCACTGCAAATACAGTAAAAGCTGTGTTATCCGACTATCTTGGGGATTGTGGAAAGCCGATTAGGAGAAATATCCGGTTAGGGGAGCGATTTTCGATTTTGACATCGCAAATTTAGCAATAACCAAACAAATTGGGCTTAGGTTCACTATCGTACTCCCAAACATAACTATGCATGGGATTTGCATTTTCCATTTTAATTCTTCCACATGTAGTTAGATATAGACATTATTTATCCATTCTTATTTAATACGTTGCTACGCTTACATGCAAAACAAAAAGACTATTGAAAAGTTTAGGGTTTCCGGGAAGTTTGGGGATTACGGCAGTGAACCTGTTACCAAAATTGAATTTATTGGATTATATCTTTCTTATTTATCTTTATTTACTCTATTAGAAGAGGACGAAATTACTTAATTCTTCTAAACACTTCTGTGAAAACCAGTCATATAATATTTTATCCAGTTCCTCCATTTTTGGCTTATGAAGCGTATGATGTTTATTAATTGATTTACTCGTCTCAGAAGATGATACAAATTTCATTAATTTAGCCTTATGAGCCTTGATATCGTAGAGTTGAATTCTTTTGCTATGGCTGCTCTATTTTTTCCTTTTTCAATTCGTTTGATCAGCTCCAGCTTTTGTGTTAGCGTTCAACCAACCTTTTCTCTTCTGTTCCTTTCTTCTAGGTATTTATTTTGATGCCATATTCAATGGCTGGGTAATTTTTTAAATAATAAAATGCGATAAACCTGGAAATTGTAGAAGTACACCAAAACATGTGGACAATGCAAATGGCTTACGTAACCAAAAACGCCATACTTACTCGTCAGCCACAGAAGTATACGGAGTAAATACGTAATATATACATCTTATATTTTAAGAAATTCTAAAGTGGAAGTTGTGGTATTACACATATACTATTCACACAAAAATTCATAAAAAAAAGAAAGAAATACAAAATGAATTGTATTTGTGTAATTGCCGGTATCTAAGGCTGGCCGGTTCTAAATAGACGGATAGCACAGCTTTTACTGTATGTGTATACGTGTTATATGAGATGCATAGGCTAAAAACCATGTTTCTCGTATATAACGTACTCACGCTTATAACGAAGCAATGAGTCGGTCCCCTCAAATTCGTATTAAACGAGTTTTACTGTATATATGAGAATATAAATTTCTACTTATTTTAATAAAAACCTAGCATGACTCCTTTAAATCTTCATTTGACGCCATGTCGTTACCTTGGAAACACCCTTTAACCGCCACGGTGTCAGGACCAACAGGTTCCGGTAAAACCGTTTTCATGGAAAAATTTATAAATGCGATCGATTCTATGGTGGATGCCATGGTCGGAGAGATTATTTGGTGTTATTCAGAGTCACAGTCTGTACCGTCGAGCTTGAGAAAGAACGCAAAAGTAAAATTATATCAAGGAATCCCCGAGATAGACGATACGACCAATGATGATGTTTTAAATCATGCGCGGTTAATCATCCTTGACGATATGATGAGGGAATCAGATTATCGTGTTGTCGATCTCTTTACAAAGGGATCTCATCATCGTGGGTTGAGCGTGATTTTCATAACACAAAATTTATTTCATCAAGGGAAAGGTAGACGCGACATATCTCTCAACTCCCATTATATTGTATGCTTCAAAAATCCGAGGGATAAAGCTCAAATCTTTCATCTTTCTAGACAAATTTACCCGGAAAACCCTAAATTCATTCAAGATGCTTTTAGAGACGCCACCTCGATTCCTCACGGTTATATTTTGTTCGACTTGAAACAATGCACTCCAGAGGAATATAGAAAAGTAAAATAAAACACACGCGTCATTTTGGAGTATGCTAACAGTTATAGAGAGAGAGAGAGAAAGAGAAGACGAATGTGTTTAATACTTATACCGGAAAGGTGGCACGTAAGAGACTAAATGTTAAAGATCATAGTGCGGACTACCGTGAAAAGTCTAAACATATAAATACAAGATACAACGTTGCAATCAAAATATAAGTTGCTGTCTAATATTCTTTTCTGAATAGTAACACTTTAACCGAGGAAGCTTTTGGATATTTCTATGTAAACCAAAAATTATATAGGCAAAAACATTATTCATTACTGCCTTAATTGTTAGTCACCATTACCTCGCTGCATGTTTTCTTACAAAAATAAGCTTATGTATTCACCTTATCTGTCTGTCCGTCCGTCTGTCCCTCCGTCCGTCTCTGCAGAGGATATCTCTGAAACGGTTCAACCTGGAGAAACCAAATTTTCAGGATAAGTTACTACATATGAGAGCTATATCAGGCAATCCAAAATTGTTAAAATTCCAAATTTCAGGGACTATTTTGGCCCAAACATTATTGCCCCATAAGAAAATCACGTAAATCGGTGATGAGGTATATATATATGCTTTTTAAAATTATTAACCGTCAATATTCGAACAGGACTTGTTCGGAAAGTTTAGAAATTGTAATTTATTTTTTTTGAGGGAATTCAAATCACTTTAAATTTAGCGTATATTATAAGTTTTTATCGGAAAACAGTGGGAGTTTTAATGGGTATCAACAAAGGAAATAATTAACTCGCATGATAACGAGCTCAATGCTTTTATTTATTTACAGTATACCCCTAAAATATGCGAAAATGCTTGCAAAATGTACCCTTAAAATTTTAATTTTAGATTTCTTTTTTAAAAATCCCCTTGTAATAGCTGCTTTCGCAGTACTTTCATAACTTATTTTTAAATACGCTTATAGTTTCACTTTGGAGTCTGTCTGTGCATTTGCTTAAATTAACATTGTGACGACACCGTAAAAGGTAGAGTTCTGATACTTGAAGGGTTGATTTCTCTACTGCTGCCATTTGGTTTCATTTAGATTTGAGTTTTGAAAAATATACAAGTTCGAATTGAGTCCCATTTAAAAATTTTGTTTTTTGAATATCTCCCAAAGTATAAAAGATGGAAAGCTGAAAAATTGAGCGTAAAATTTCACATTAATGCCACTTATTCTGTAAAAGTCTGATAAAACTCCTACGAGAAAGTCGTAATTGATTTCGAATTTAGAAAATTTCTTATGCGGATATATCGTTTGTTGTAAGCAAAAACGATCTTCGTAGATAGGAAAGCCTGTTAAGGATAACAGAAATTACAATTTAACTAATAGGGTATTTGCGGTATCATCGGAATCTCGGTCTAATATACAGGTCTGGTAACTCCCAATGCTTAAGCATTATTTCGTACTGAGCGGCGCTAGTAGTCGTCAAACCATGTCGATTTCCACATTTCCATTGCGAATGCTTGTTTTCAAGAGGCAGAAGAAGAATTTCATCTGATTTCATTAGCGTTCCTCAGCTTTTGTTCCCGGCAGAGGAATCGTGAAGCAGCCAGAGACAATTGCAAGTTAAAAAAACATACAAAATTCTGCAGGACGTGAATTGTTCATGTTTTTAAGAAAATGAGTTGTTTCACGGAATGATGTTTTCAATATTCAATTCCTTTTCAGCATATGAGGTGTTCATGCTTTTATTTCTGTAGTTTACTTTTAATTCTGTGTAAAATTAATTGGATATTAAAATTTTAGTGAAAATGACTTCCCAGCGCCGACGGCACACCAATATTAATAACATAAAAATTTCTTATTATCCACGTTTCGGGTGTGGTTCATCTTTTTTCTGGTACCTTCGCTAAATCCAACCTAAAAAGTCGCTAAACTCAAAGAAAATGTCGCTGAAAAGTCGTTAAAAATAGAATAGTGCATAAATACTTCAAATAATTCTTATAAAACTAATTAGTATGCTTATTATCTATCTACTATAATATATTTTGAAGCGTGTGTTTGTGTATTTGTCTACATGATAGCCTGCAAATCACCAGACTGGTGTGTTTGTTCATGGAACTCCTTCTAAACGGTAAAAGCTAGAATAATCAAATTTGGCACGATTCTTCCTTACATCCTAACTTAGTGAATGGTCAAAGTTTGGTCAACCGGGATTAATCAGTGCTGCCAATATAGTGGATTAACATTTTTCCATAAGATAACACGTATGAATCCATTTCTTGACTTGCAAGGTATTCTTCCTTCAAGCATTAAAATATGTAAATATGGACCGATTTTTTCAGTTTTTGCTTTATTCGACGAATAAAACTCTATACTATCTTATTCGTGCGAAGTTTACATGTTATACGGTCGAAGTTATCAGAAATACGCTATTTGATTCGAAATTTTGTGGATATTTCGTACCCCTCCCGGGCGTTGCCAAGGCGGCCGTCATTGTTACCTCCGATTCAATTAGCTTCAATGAAGCTTACAAATAGACGAAAGTTTAGCGTTATTCGCTTCGCACTTTTGTTTAAGCAACGAAACGATCGATGTTTATTGAAAGCAACGTAAATAGATACTGATTATTATTCAGGAAGCGTTTATATGGATTGCTGAAAGTAATTGAACCTTCTTTCATTTACTGAATACTGGAATCTTACATTTTTTGTAAGTAAAATAATCATATTTTACATTATAACTAGCTGAACCCGCGCAACATTTGCGCGTTTTTTTCAGTTAATTTATCAAAAATTAAGGAGTGCGTAAAAAAAGTTAATCTCAATAATTTACATTTAACTACACTAATGTATTTTCCAGGTATTGGTAAGGTTCGCCGGTTCGAATCTCGCTGAGGGCACGGCTGCATTTGCGTATTGTCAATTTATTATGCGAAGTCGATGAGAAATCTATATTTTAAATTTCATATTAGAGAGGAAATTAATGCTACGCAGTAATTTATTGCGAACTTTTCCATTTCTCATAAAATAACACGTAAAAATCGAATTCTCGACCTGCAGGCTTTCATTCTTTTTTATATAAAATATAATTAAGTATTGACAATCTTCGGTTATGGACCATTTTGAATAAAACATTATTAAGATTCTTATATCATTTTCCGCCTACAGTTCGAAATAGTTCAAGTTAAACCTTTAATGCATACAATACTGGAGTTCAAGTGGAAAATAAAAGGGTAATTGAAATGGTAGGAATAGTTTATAGAGAAATGTAAATAATGGATAATACAACTCCACAGAGGCATATTTTTCCACTTCCATTATCTCAATGAAGAGAAGATAACCCTGTAACGTGTCAAAAAAAATAACGTATGTCCCTCTTCTCATCTAATTTGAAATTTATACGTGAGGCTATTTGCGTTAATAAGCATTATAGATGTATAATATAATGGTTATACGAACTAAAATGTAAGATTCCAGCATTCAAACGATGAAATGAAGATTCACCCGCTTCGAATAAATCGTTAGAAACGCTTCCCCTTCGGAGTTAACTGAATAATTATCCGTAAATATTTACTTTTCTATGTATACTAAAGTTTGAAATATTCTTTTTAGCAATTAATATTATCGGACTATGCAGTCTAGTCGTATGATCTCAATTCAATTCCTTCCGCTAGAGGTTTCTTTAAGTAAAGGGGCTCTGCCCCTTACCGCTGTCAGGTTTAAACCCGTGAGATTGGTGGAAAATATAGAGCATATCTCTCTAGCTCTGTTTAAGAGCTTGGGTGTTAAGTCTTCCGTCTCTTTTCCACATCCATTCGGGAGAATAACCCATAAGTCGGTCAGAAATCTGCATTTTAAGTCATATTAGAGAGGATATTAATGCTACACAGTAATTAATCACGAACATTTATGTTTATAATTTTCTTTGTTTCTTATTATTGAATAATATGTCCTTTCTTTTTTATATAAGAATAAACGCAACCGGTTAATTTGATTATCAATGAAGAGAAGATAACCATGTAATGTGTTAAAAAATAACGTATGTACCTATTCTCATTTAATTTTAAATTTATGCGTGAGTCTATTTGCGTTAATAAACATTATAGATGTATAATATAATGGTTCTACTTACAAAGAGATAGGATTCTAGCATTCAAACGATGAAAGGGAGATTGGGAAGATTCAACTGCTTTGATTAAATCGTCAGAAACGCTTCCCATACGAAGTCAACAGAATAATTATCCGTAAATATTTATGTTGCTATGCATCATTAATTTCGATGATTAAACAAAAGTGCGAAGCGAATAACGCTTTTATTATTTAACCTATTTGAAGGTTTAATTGGTATTAATTGAATCGGAAGCAACAATGAGGTCGCCTTAGCAACGCCCGGAGAGAGTAAGAAATATCCGTAAAAATTTGAAAACAATTGCGTATTTCAAAAAATCTCGATCGTATAACATGTAAACATTGCAAGAATAAGATGGTATAGAGTTTTAGATGTCGAATAAAGTAAAAATGAAGAAAATCGGTCAATATTTACGTATTTTAACGAATGAAGGAAAAAAACCTTGCACTCTGAAAACTCGAAAATCCCGTGTAAACTTTTGGGAACATATAATTGTCTCCTGAATTTGAACCCGGGACTTTATGAAAATGAGAATAGTTTTCTATGGACCTTCTATCTTGTAGAAACAAAATGCAGTTTACCGCATATCTCTACGACGAACGACTTCTGAGATACAGGGGTGACGGAGGGACGGACGGACACTTCCAAAATTATATATAGGATATTTATTAACGTAAATAAGCTCACGTATCTGGTGTACATTTACCGGAGTCCGTGTTCAATCGTGGATGGCTGTACGTTGCTTTTTCACGGGTTTCTTGCTTACAAGCCATAAAAGTAAATATTTCAACGAGGGATAATTACAAAAGAAATGAAGCTGGATTTGGCGAAAGTATTACTATAGGAAATAAAATTATCGTTATATTTGAATGCAATAGGTTCGGAAACGGATTGTTACAAGAAAATATGATTAATTGTTAAGAAAAGCTAATTGTAATTTAAAAAGTATCTACTATATATTTTAAAGAGTTTGTATGTAGTGCTGTAATAGCTTCACTAAATCCGTTGAAATTCAACGGGAAATTCTGCTAGTCTATTTTATAAATGAAAACCATTTGAGATAATATTTAATTAGTAGTACGTATCAAGTAACGGAGAATATTTGCAAGCCTTTTATTAGAATAGAATAGATATTAACATTTATAGGTCAAGCTTATTTTATAAGTAGAAAAATAAAATATCACAAATTCCCTCGTATAAGATGCAGGGAGGTGTTTCGCCTCACATTTAATGTTTTTTTTATATACCTGCGAATAATTTTGGCGCTCTGGGCGAAATAGCACTCTAGCGCCCCTCTCCGTAAATGTTTGTTGAGATAATTACGAAGTAAATGTTAATTTATTCATCGCTCTGTAAAGATTATAGATAAAGGAAAAAAGAATGAATGTCATAAAGATTGCAGCCTGTTTGGCGATAATAAATCGGTATCCAATATTTATTCACTTGCAAGTAATGCATAGATAGATGGTCGAAATAGCCCCCCAAGATTTTGGGAGTAGGCTGATGGGTCAGTAGTTATTCATGTCTTCCTTGGAACCTTATTTGTGAAGAAGGACGATGCTTGAGTGATTCCACGTTTCTGGAATCTTCTTCTTCTCAGGAATTCATGTTTTGTAGATTGTCGGGAGTAAGCTAATCAATCTGTAGTTACTCAAATCATCTCTGGACACTTTCTTTCGTGGTCCCTCGTTTCAAATATCTTCTTGTTCCTCATGCACGGTGCAAAAACATTGGCGAGAAATGTTTCCGTATGATTACCCATTGCTTTGAATACTTCCGCTGTGATACCATCCATTCCAGATGCTTTTCCATTCTTCATACTTCTGATTGCGTGCCTCACCTCTTCCGGAAGGATATCTGGGACCTCTTCTGTGGGTATGTTTCCTTCATCATTTGCTAGAGAATCCTCATACAACTTGGTGTAGAATTCTTGTACCCATTTTAGGATTAATTTCCTACTCTGAGTTATTGGCCGGCCCCGGTGGCGGAAGGGCTAGCGCACTGGCCTACCATCGCTGAGGTCGCGGGTTCGAATCCCGCCAAGGGCATGGATGTTTGCGTTCGTACTCGTAATTTATATTTTCATCACTCATGCGTGTGTGTCTGATGTGGAAGACAACGGAAAACACCACATCATATGTGTTTATTCCCTAGTCATGCCAAACCAATCTTAGGATTGAAAACCATGAATGAATGAATGATTTATGGAGCCGTCTTCTAGCAGCAAACACACGAGCTGTCTCTTACCGATCGAGATATGTTGCTTCATATTCTTGTAGAATCTATTCTTTTCTATCGTGTTCTCCATTAACTCATCATTATATTTCTTCCCGTCTTCTTTGATGGACTTCTTCATAGTTTTGTTTAAATATAGCTGCTTCTTACAGAGGAGGGTACAAATTATGAGGCTTTTCCAGATGAGTTAGAGCAGGGAAAATTGTTTGTTAAAAAATCAGGAGAAATCTAGAAAAAATTGCATAGAACGCGAAAATGATTCATCTTCCACATCGGGTCAAGAGAATGGGAAACTCTCCTTCAGAGGATAGAGTATCGGTATAGCTCCTAGATGAACATTTTAAGATCGATACACGAGATTACTGATTATCTTTTTAATCTGCCTAGTAACCAAGGATATTGGATAACGAGATTAGTAATAAACAATCAAGTTATGATTATAACATTCTAAATTATACAATTTATTTATTTATTTTTACCATGTTTTGGTGGAGAGATCAAGGTTGGATTGGTTTTTACCAAGATATATGTAGTCTACAGAGGAATTATATCTCGCTTTAGTGTTGCGCCGCAAATGGAGAAAATATTGATGAGCCTTCGGCTCGCTTTGTTTTTAATTTAGATGTCATCTCCGGGCGCTACCGCGCCCTTCGCCTCTCTGGAACGAAACTATCCCTCACCATTGTCCGGTGATCGGGTGGGTAAATTTCTCCACAGGCAGATCAGTCATGGGTTTGCAAGCTTTCGTTTTGCGTGAAGGAGTTATTTCAAAAATTTATCTTTCAAAAGGGGTCCGGGATAACCGAAGAGGACCCATTTTTCTTTGAATTTTAACATTTAAACTTGGGTCCCCGTTAATACATAGGTACCACAAATCAAAATGTTACTCTATTTTTCCATTTTTGTTGAAAACATATTTTCAAAATGTTAATTTGTTGATGATTAAATAATTATTTTAATGGTATTATTATTGTTATTAGAATTTTAAAATGGGTTCCCCGTTAATACGTAAGTACCTTGCTTATATCAAAAATACTTTGGTAACGAAACTATTTATTCAATCACAATTTGTGGAAAAAGCACGTCTAATTATTTAAGTTAGGTAAGTAGTTTTAAAAACAGTTTGCTTTGGAGAACTCTACACAAAAACATCACTAAAATCATTAATTAGTAATTTTCAATTAAAATCAACAAATATTTGGTTGCCATGTAAACAAAGCAAAATCGCATACAGAAATTGAAAAACGATACTACGTTAAAAATATTTCCATATAAATGCATTGGACTCTCAACTTCGGCGACAATGGGAGTTGTCATGGTAGCTCATAATCGGAATTGTCATAAAACTGATAAAATCACTTCTTTTTCTGATTCTAAAAGTATTTTCACACTAATTCACCAAGTAAGACCCCTACCGCGCGGTTCACCGAGCTCAGTCCTCTTATCGCCAAACTCATTCCCCTTTTCTACTGGAGTTGACGTTTAACTCGTCTCATTGTCAGGCCAATTAACTATTTTCACCGTAGACAGTCCCAAGTCGCTTTCTCGCAACAAAAAGTAATCCTTTTCCAATCCTCGCGCTCCTATTTCCTATCTAGCTATCAAGTACATATATAAATTAAATTTATTAATGTTAGTTAGGTATGGCTTCCCGTAAGTCTTCTGTTGCTCTTTTCAAAAGCTCTGGTGAATGTGAGCTGCACCAAGCGCGCATCACAGAACTTGAGAGGATGGTGGCGAAGCTCCTCTCTAAGGTTGCGGATGTGGATGCTGCTCGGAAGGGGAGCGAAGATGCGGGGACCTCTGAGAAGCTGGTCGTGCCAAGGTGGTACCTCGGGCTAGCTGGAGAGCGAATGCTGGCAGGGTTGTTGTAGAGAGAGCCGTGGTCGACACTAACCCGGAAGGGATGGCTTCATGTCTAAAACCCGACGGTTGGAAGGTAGCTACCCGAGGTCGCCGTGGAGTGGGGCTGTCATGGCGGGGAGATGGGAAGATGGAAGGTGACCCTATCTCCGTCAGAAACAGATTCGAAGTGCGCTCGGAGGATAGCACAAAGAATTCTGTGGCCGTATCCGCTCCCTCCGCCTCGATGGACGCTGCACCTAGGGGAAGTCGGGCTGGGAGGGAGGGAATCTTGTTAATAGGTAGTTCAAACGTCCGGCTTTTGGTGGCACCCGTGAGAGAAAGGGCTCGCCGGGAGGGTGATGAGCGGGTGTTCTCCTGGTGTATTCAAGGCGGAACAGTACCTCAGGTGACGAAGGCGGTTCGGGCGGCGGCAAGTGGCACGGGATGCTCCAAGCTGCGGATAGTGGCGCATGTGGGCACCAATGACGCGCAGGATCGGGGTTCTGAGGAGATATTGGATTCCTTCAGGGATCTATGCTCCGAAGTACACCGACTCCGGCGGGTCATGGGGATCGACATGCGTCTGACCGCATGCAGCATGGTCCCGCGGACCGACCGGGGTTCGACGGTTTGGAGTCGAGTGATCGGCTCGAACCGGAGACTCTGGAAGTTCTGTGGGGGCATGGGAGTAGATTTCGTGAACCTCGGGCCGGTTCTCGAATGGTGCAAGGTAGGGATGGGTCGCGAACGGAGTCGCGAAGAGTCGACTCCTGCTGCCTTGGAGTCGAGAGAGTCGACTCCGGAGTCGACTCCAGTTAAGGAGGTTGTAACGGTACGAACTAGTCATAATGGAGTCTAGTTGAAAGGTTTTTATAAGGAACAAAAAAATGTTATTATCTAATAGTAATGAAATTGAACATTTTGGTAGGTGTTTTAGATGCTTATGTTAGGGTTTGTCCGTTATTAATATTTTAGAAAATAAAAATAATGTGTACATAGTCACTCATTTGACTCGAATACCAACTTGTGTTCGTAAAATAAGAGTCAATATGAGTAAATATATTTTCATTATATTTTTGAAGGCGGTCTCTTGTAATGCATAAATAAGACATAAAAACTCAAAATATATTATTTGTAAATGTTTTACAATTAAAACTAAATAAATTATCTTCAAATATTAACTGTAAATAAGTTGTTGATATAATTGTTGAGTTGTTGATTGAAAATAATAGAATGAATAAGATGTAGTTTTTGCTATTAATCTGTGATTTTAAGTTTTAGAAAAGAAATAAAAATATATATAACAGTTCCAACTAGGGATTGCAATCCCGGAGGAAATTCACAATCCCGGGATTTCGGGATTCTAAATTTCCAAACCCGGGAACCCGATCCCGTTTTATTAAATTTTATAAAAATATTAAAACCATGGTTTTATCTACAGAAAATGTTTTATCCTATTTCCATAACGCATATAAACTGCTTCACTGTAATATGTGAAGGTAGAAGACAGCAACACAGGTGAAACAGTAATAATAAAACATACTATTATCTTATAAAACGCCAGTGGTTTTACTCTATGCTACTATACGAAAACGAATTCAATTTACACTTTCACTGTACAATCAGGTGCACTTATATTATGAAGCACAAGGGACGACCAGCGACGAAGATGTTGCGCCGAGCAAATTAGGTTCAAAATAAAATCCGCACCATAACGAAAACTTGTCTCTTCAACGAAGTGCGCGAGAGACGATTTTGCTACCCTTCCACGGTGACGTCATGAGAGAGTCGACTCCTCGCACGCGAAGCGACTCCACGGCGTGGAGTCGATGGAGTCGATTCTCGCGACTCCAGTGTTCATCCGCGCTCGGGAGTTCACTATACCGCCGACGCAGCACAGAAGGTAGGTGGTAGGATATACGAACATAGTAGAGTTCTTTTAGATTAGAGAGTAGGTTAGTGAGCAGGTCATATACGGGGAAATTAAAGACTTGCGCTAATTATCATAATAAATTTATTAACTCTGACCGTAGATCGATATGTAGGTCGGCTTTAGAGCACAATAAACCATGCGATAATGCCATCAGTAATAAAGCCGCTATTGGAAATGAGGGATGCACCTTCCAAATCGCTGAAATAATTCCGAAGCGACACATAAGTGACACTCTAAAAATTTTAACTCTAAATTGCCGGAGTATCAGGAATAAGGCTGCGGAACTTCAGAATTTACTAGAACAAACAGAGGCAGATATAGTAATAGGCACAGAGAGTCGGCTAACCTTGGATATTCACGACCGTGAAATTTTCCCCTTAGGATATACTATTCACAGACGAGATAGGACAAATAGGGGCGGTGGAGGGGTGTTTATAGCAGTGAATAATACACTAATAAGTTCTCCGGTTAAGTTTGCTGAAAACAATATTGAAAGCACTTGGTGTACTATAAACAGTGAAGGTTTAGGAAACATTCATGTATGTGCATATTATAGGCCGCCAGCTTCAAACGCAGAAGAAATATACGATCTAGAGGCTCAAATAAACTCACTAAAGAAGAAGAATAGTAAAAGCATTATCATAGTAGGAGGAGACTTCAATCTACCCTCGATAAATTGGCAGAGTTGTAGCTTCATACCATCCGGTAGGAATCGCGAGTCATGCGAAGGGCTAATAGACATATTCAATAAACATTCCCTCATCCAGGTAGTCAAAAAACCTACCAGAGCGAACAATATATTAGATTTGCTAGCAGTTAACATCCCCGAGCGTGTTTCCGAAGTAACTGTTGAAGAAGGAATCAGTGATCACCAATCAGTTCGAGTACTTTTGGATATAACTGTAGCAAAATATCGCAAGCCTAAGCGAAAAGTGTACATGTATAAAAATGCTAACTTTGAGGATTTCAAAGAGAAACTCATCAAGGATTACGGCGATTTCAGCAAATCGACAAGCACAAAAAACGTTGAGGAAACTTGGAAAGCATTTCTATCAGAAATTAGAGTGGGTATTAATACGTATATACCAAGTAAATTTATTAGCGATAATGGGGAACCAAGGTGGTATAATCGGCAGGTTAGATGTGCCCTCAGACACCAAAGAAAGCTTCCCTCCAAATTTAAACGCATCAATAACTGTAAGTCACAGGAGGAAGTAATTTCAATTTCACTTAAGTACAGAGATTGTCGGACTAAGACCAAAAAGGTTATGCGCAAAGCACTAACAGACTTCAAGAAAAAGACTCTTAGTGAACATCTAAGTGAAAATCCCAAATGCTTTTGGTCATATGTTAGAGAAGTTCAAGGTCGACGCCCAACCGTAGCCCCGTTAATAAACGACCAAGGAGAGGTAGTTAGCGATAGCACAGATAAAGGAAATTTGTTAAACTTATTTTTTCAGAGCGTATTTACTACCGAAGACGTGAGAGCGAAAGTCGTGGCGCCCGAACCAGGCAAGGAAAAAATGAACGATATAGTCATATTAGCGAAAGGGATAACTCAACAGCTTAAAAATATCAAGTCAAATAAATCTCCGGGTCCAGAAGAGATACCAGCTAGAGTATTCAAAGAGTTAGCACTGGAAATAGCACCTTATCTCGAAATAGTTTTCAATAAGTCACTTAGTCATGGCGTTGTACCTAAGGAATGGAAATTAGCCTTTATAACGCCGTTACACAAAGGTGGGAAAAAAGACGACAGAGAAAATTACAGGCCAATTTCGCTTACCTCCCTATCTTGCAAGGTTCTCGAGCACATTATCGTTAGCTCCGTGATGGACTTCTTAGATAGTCAGAACTTGCTAAGTAAATATCAGCATGGCTTCAGGAAGACGAGATCTTGTGAAACACAGATAGCTCTGTTCGGTCACGATATACTTAGATCAGGAGACAGTAAGACTCAGTTAGATGCGGTTTTCCTCGACTTCAAGAAGGCTTTCGATAAAGTCCCGCACAGTAAGTTAGTGAAGAAATTAAAAGACTGTGGAATAAATCGAAAGATAATCGAGTGGATCAAGGACTTTCTTAATGAGCGTGAATAAATAGTAGTTATAGATGGATTTAAATCAGATTCAGTCAGGCGTTCCACAGGGAAGTGTAATCGGCCCCCTACTATTCCTTTTATATATAAACGACTTAGATAAGGTTATTAAAAGTAAAATCAAGTTATTCGCGGACGATACAGTAGTTTACAGAGAGATTAACAGTCCTAATGATCAATTATTACTTTCTGACGACTTAAATGCAATTCTCGAGTGGTGTAAAGAGTGGAAAATGTTCCTTTATGAGATTCTGGGGAAACAAAAACATTGACACGACGAATTACACTGTTGAAGGCGTCCAGCTAAAACTAGCCGATTCCGTCAAATACTTAGGCGTTACTTTAACAAGCAACCTCTCGTGGGATATGCACATACGAAATATATGCGGGAAGGCTAAGCAGAAACTAGGATTCATCAAACGCATAGTAGGTAAAAGTGAGGAAAAAGTCAAAGAGACATGTTACTTCTCGTTAGTAAGACCGCTATTAGAGTACGCGTCGAGCATATGGGATCCGTACGAGAAAGGATCAATCTCAGAGTTAGAAAGAGTGCAGCGAAAAGCCGCTAGATTCGTCAAAAATTGTTACGACAGAAACAAAAGTGTTACAGCCTTGATACAGGACTTAGGATGGGAATCACTAACTGAGCGCCGATCACGCTCTAGGTTAAAACTTCTTGAAGGATTTAGAACGCATATATTCTCCAGCGATGTCGAAGAAATAATAAGAGCGCCAACTTATATTGGTAGAACGGACCATCCTCGTAAAATAAGAGAGATAGCCTGTAGGACTGAGAGGTATAAAGGCTCGTTTTTCCCTAGAACGATAGCTGAGCCGAACAGAAGTTACGAAAAGAAATCAGCCGACGTAGAGTGATACTATACATTATTATGCGCTTTACCTTGGTGCTATTGCACCCCCTGCCACACACCATTGCGGTGGCTTGCAGGGTGAACTATAGATATAGATATAGAATTCGATCATGATTCGGATTCTGTCTTCAATAAAAATAAACTTTGATTTTTACTTCATAGAATCATTCAAGTCTCAAATTTGTACTAGGTTTCAAAGTAATTTTAAAATTCAAATGAAAAATAAGCAGCACTCACCCATATATTATTCAAAGTAGAAAATGAAAAAAATAAAATATTTAAAAAAATTAGAAGGGTTAATGAAATCAGTCTAAAAACATGACTACACCACTTAACTCTTTATTCCGATTAAAATGACGCCTTTCTCTTGTTTCTACGTGCTGTAGTTGTTGAGTTATAAAAAACATACATATATACATACATATAAACACTTTATAGATATCTATAGATAGACAGATACAAGTAATATGTGCTTGCATTCTGGAAGCATTTTTTCTCACCTTAATATAAAGAGCGTGAGGCGACAAATAATTTTTAAATGCAAAAGTTTGCAACTCTGCACCAATTTATCGGCTTTTATCTTTGGACAGTATTGGGGTAAAAACAATTCCTGAAATTTATAATTATAAAAAGTTAATATTTTTTCATCATTTGTTACGAATAACATATATTGATGTCATTTTTTTTGCTGTTGCATTTATATATATTTAATTGTTTAACATTTATTAATTTTTAACAGTCACAGAAATACACTTCAATGTAATTTTAAAGCTAAGGCGCCACTGACACCGCACTGGACTTGACCGATTGCGTTGGATTTGACTTGACTACGGTGGGTATGCGACTCAGCCACCAGACCGGAATGGACAGGAGGCATATCCTTTTTGAGTTCAGTGTTTCATCATCAGCCGATATCTGCTAGAATTGCTCTGTTAGATTTAATTTCTGAATCTGATTCAGATGATGAACTGTATGAATATTGTGTGTTATTGGCAAAAAGGAAAAGGATATGGCTAATTGTAAGTCCATGAGTGAGACAACGGGAAATGTTTGGGGAATTTCATACATTGGTTAACCCCTCAAGCCCGGATGAGATTTATGAGAACCTACGTTATTCGCCGGATGAGATTTATGAGAACCTTATTCGCCGGATGAGGTTCTTTTAAAACACAGGTAAAGGTGAGAAAATTTGCGAAGATTTTCAAAAATTCATAACTTTTGATATTTTATTGTTATTTTGATGAAATGTTTTGTGAATATACATAAAAGATGAAATTTTTAAACAGTATCATTTGAAATATCATATGTCGCACACAAACATTGCTGCAGTAGAAGCGAATAAATAATTTTCCGGTGCGCGCTCACGGTTTATATTAACTTTCGGATTCGCGAGAACTATCAAATGTATTGACATGAAATCTTATTCTAAAAAACAATAAACATTACTGAACATTTATTCGCTGAATGTATCTATCTGAACCAATTAGCTAAAAAGTTTGTCGCATGTCAACTTTTCCGCCTTGACTGGAAATTTTTAACCAAGTCTTGTGTTTATGATTTTTAAAAGAAGTTTTATAAATAATATAAACGTTTTAGTTATACAGTCATCATTCTTAATCATTACAGAAGTCAAATAGAGAAATTGGTTACATTTCGTTCATTAGAAGCGGAGATATGGAGTTGTATTTATCATGATATTTTAGACACAGAATACGGAAAACTTTTAAAAGTTACATATTAGCTCACAGCTCACAAGTCCTTTCCCGATTGTTTTAGAAAATGTACACATGCGTAATTGGATTCAGCATGAAATTTAAATCATAGCATCTTCAACATATCTCTTGTAAGCGAAGTCTTTGAAAAGAAACCGTGAATCATATCCGAGCGTGACCGTTTGCTCGTCTACACGCACTATATGGGTCTATATGGGTCAACTTGAGAAATCGAAACTGCATAGGTCCGTGGAATACGAAAGACAAAAACTGTTTATTATTATTATAGATTGTTTATAAATTGCATTTATTATTATTGTAATCAATAAAAATGTATCTTTACGTCAAAATTTGATTTTAATGCGCTGTTTTATTTAGTTTTCCCTTTTGTTAAATATCGATAAAATATACTTACCTATTGATTCACTAAAATATCAGTCATGTTACGGTTTTGAGTTAGCCTTTCATTTTAACGCGTCGCTTCGTGTTTCTGGGGGACAAAAGTCTATTAGGTAAACATTGAAAAAAATAAAAAAAGCAGTACAAGCCCCTTCATTTCCTCTTCGCGTAGCCTTGGTACTGTTTGGCAGCGCCCTCGCCCTCTCTCCAGACTCGGCTATAGGACTTATTTCTGAGGTTCGAGCGTAATATTCTTGAGAGGTGCCTATCAGCTACTAGGAGGTGGGGGAACGTCTTCTGGGAAGGGAATTGAAACTCGTGAAGTCAAATGCAGCAAGGCACAGAAAGAGCCGATTTTGGTAAGAGGATGGTTTTCTTTAACTGTGGAGAAGAAGCAAACGTCCAAGCGCTGTGTGGAAATCGAAAGGTGCTTTCCTTGGCTGCGAGGAACAAAGGCTGATATCGGTCGTTGAAGGATCGTGGAAGCGATTTTTAGAAGCATCTCAAGTAGATTGTGTGTACATAGCATATAGGAGACATTTCTTTCATAACTCAAGCAGGCGAACACCTTTCTCACAGGTCAGAGAAAACGTAATTTTGTGGGAATATGAGAATTTCATCGCAAACTTTCACGTTGATTATAAAACGTTAAACAATAGCAAAATTACAGGTCGCGCATTACTGAAGAGGCTAAAGCTTCCTCTATCAAAGTACGAATTGCTTATTCAGATGGACGAATATGCCTTGTCTATTTAGACAAGAGTATGTTGTTGCGCTCCAAATTTTCGGCGCAGAAACGAAAATTTCACCGCAAATTTCACGTTGATTATAAAATGTTAGAACAGTAGAAAAATTACAGGTCGTGCATTACTGAAGAGGCTAAAGCTTCCTCTAACAAAATATGAATTGCTTATTCAGATGGACGAATATGCCTTGTCTATTTAGACAAGAGTATGTTGTTGCGCTCCAAATTTTCGGCGCAGAAACAAATATTTCACCGCAAACTTTCAAGTCGATTATAAAACGTTAAACAATAGCAAAATTACAGGTCGCGCAATACTGAAGAGGCTAAAGCTTCCTCTATCAAAATATGAATCGCTTATTCAGATGGACGAATATGCCTTGCCTATTTAGACAAAAGTATGTTGTTGCGCTCCAAATTTTCGGCGCAGAAACGAAAATTTCACCGCAAATTTCACGTTGATTATAAAATGTTAGAACAGTAGAAAAATTACAGGTCGTGTATTACTGAAGAGGCCAAAGCTTCCTCTAACAAACTCCGTAAAGATTATTCAGATCGACGAATATGTCCCGCATTTAGACAAAAGTATGTGATTGCGCTCCAAATTTTCGGCGCAGAAACAAAAATTTCACCGCACACTTTCACGTTGATTATAAAACGTTAGAACAATAGTAAAATTACAGGTCGTACATTACTGAAGAGGCCAAAGCTTCGTCTATCAAAGTCCTTATATTTTAATCAGGTGAACGAATATGCATTGCGTATTTAGAGAAATATATGTGGTTGCGCACCAAATTTTCGAAGCAGAAACCAAAATTTCACCGCAAATTTTCGCGTTGATTATAAAATGTTAAAATAATAGTAAAATTATAGGTCGTGCATTACTGAACAGGCCAAAGCTTCCTCTTTCATAATATATAAAGCTTATTTATATTTACGAAACTCCGTTACGCCAAAAGGCGATGAAATAATAAGGCGCACGGTACTTTCGTAAAAAATCAAGCGCAAACTTTATCGTGCATTATAAATTATAAAAACACAACAAAAAATATAAGGCTTACATTACTAGAAAGGCCAAAGCTTCCTCTTTCATGATATATATAAAGATTATTCAGATTTAAGTAGCTCTCTTGCGTCAAAAGACAATTAAAATTAGTGCTGGCGCTCCGTAATTTTGTGGCAAAGATGAAAAATCCATCTCAAACTTTAACGTAGATTATAAAACATAAAGTCATGCATTACTAGAAAGGCCAAAGCTTCCCCTTTCAAAATGTATAAACACTATTCAGATGTAAGTATGTCCCTTGCGTCAAAAGACAATTAAGATTAGTGCTGACGCACCGTAATTTCGTGGCAAAAATGAAAATTTCGTCGCAAAATTTAACGTAGAATATAATATACAAAAACAAGACTAAAACTTCCTGTTTGAAAATATATAAAGTTTATTTAGATATAAGAATATTTCTCGCGCCAAAAGACAATTAAATGTAGTGCTGACGGAGGACGTAATAGTACGTATGACGGCGAATGGGACAGTTTTCGGAGGACGTAATAGTGCGTATGACGGCGTCTACGTGTTAAGGACCTGACAGAAGAGTAGTTTAAGAATTATTTCCGACTAAGCAAATCTCAGTTTGAAAATGTTCATGATATTATTGCTGCTGACATAAGTAATCAGGAGACAAACTGGCGTAAACCCATCAGTACCCATCAGTCTGTTTAAGGTAATAAATCAAATCTGCTTCATCAAATCTGAAGGTAATAAATCAAAGAATCCTAAGAATGGTTAGAAACCTTGATAAGTAATATGGCTATAATTAATATTCATTCGTCATTAATCCTCGAGTGGGCGCGTGTGTGATAGTTAGGTCTTTGGGCGCGTGGGTGACACCTGTCCCCCAACACTTTATTTCCATTTTTGGACTTATTTCTCACTTTCATTCAACAGTTATTAATTTTTTCGGGACATTTGGGGTCCTGCATTAAAACAAGCAATAGTTTTAAACAAAATTTTAATCAAAAATAAAAATTCAAAATCTGAGGTTCGTTCAACTCGACATACATTAATTCCAAACTATTTACACAAACTTCTCTTAAATGATCATTGCCTGTCCATTTCTGGCATATGATACACCATTTTCGCGTTGTTTTGTCTCTACTTCGACCACATTCGTAACATCGACCTCTTGATCCTTGTCGTTTTGGTGGTGTAACGGCTGATCTTTCTTCTATTCTTACACGCTGCTGAAGTTGTCCTGGTATTTGAGAGATTGTACTTCTACGCATTATTTGTGGTTTTATACATTCCCAAGCAATCTCTTCCAAGAATTCTGTCTTCAAAACTTTTTTCTGGCTATTATTAGATTTATAGATACATAACGCATTTATGGCCGATATATCCTAAAAATTCGTCGTATCTTCTGCAAAAGTAAAATAACTGATTGCCAAAAATGCCTGCATATGAACTAAAAAGAGTACTATGAATTCACAAAAAATTAAATGAAATTAAAATGAAAAAGATCACGAAAAAGGAGTTGCGCGGCGTACCAAAATCAGTAACACGACAAGTCGCGTGGGTGACAGATGTCCCCCAGCAAAACTTATCTGTTGCTCACGTCGAATCTTAGCAAGGTACAAAGAAACTGATTCATGCATAGTAAAGATGGGTCTCTCAAGGCCAGCTACTGAGATCTGCGCATTCGTCACTCCTTCACTGTCATAGAAACACGAAGTCGAAAATCAGTGGGGGACAACTGTCACCCACACGCCCACTCGAGGGTTAAGTGAATTTGAAAGGAATGTCAACATTAATCAAGCTTCCATTTTTCTAAGGAAAGAAAACAATACATAATACAATATTCAAAAATAAAAATCGGTACAACATACATTGTACAAACTTTCTCATATATGGGTACTATTGCGTCGTTTAGTTATCTTTAGAAAATGAAAATCGTATGAGACTGTTTTTAGAAAATCCAATGTTTGTTAAAGTTGCCCAAGAATAAACTAGCCTTATATTCATTCACTGAGAAAAATAAAATATGTAGTATTATTGTAGATGTATACTCAAGTAACTGTACGAAATTTGATCAAAATCGTTAGAGCCATTTTTGAGAAAATCGAATTATTGTTAAAGTTGCCTAGAATAAACTAGCCTTATATTCATTTTTTTGAGAAATATGAGCTATACAGTATTATTGAAGACGTAAACTCAAGTAACTGTACGAAATTTGATCAAAATCGTTACGTTTTCGAGAAAATCGGATTGTTGTTAAAAATGGGTAGAATAAACTACTCTTAATTATTATGTTAATTAATTTCTATGTATACTCTGCTCAGTATGATAAAATGCCTAAGTACGGGATTTCATTCATTTTTGCTCTACCGTCTAGGCTCCAGCGCCAGTAACAGGCAGACAGACGGCATTGCGAAAACCACTTTTTCGGATTCTGCGACACCTAAAACGTGTATTTCCGTAAAAATCTCGAGGTCGAATTTTTTCGCGAAAACAATACTTTCTCGATACTTCGTATGAGAAAGTAAAAAACTTGAGTTTAAGCAGATGTTACATGTCACCGTAATTACAATTCTGCACATTATCCATGTGACCTCTTATAACGCTAGCAAACTGTAGTTCACTAGCTCCGTTGTCAAGCAAAGGTTGAGATTCAGTAGTGTTTACATAATCTACGGAGCTATACGTAGTGCTTGCAGATGATGGACGCTGTAATTGGACGCTGATCATTGATGATCGGTAATGCAACGTCTACACCAAGCAAACGACTGACTAATAGGACTAACAAATGTGCTGTGGGGGCGAGGTGTGGGAAACGGAGTTTCCCGACAGAGACCGACTCCAACTGGAGTCCGTTCGGCGGCTCCACTCAAGTCGGGTCCAGTCTTGTCTCACTGGCGCTGTCCCCATCGGAAACAGGCAGACGGAATTTCAGACCAGACTCAAGTCAAATTGAGTCAAGTCCAGTCCAGTCTCAGTGGCGCCGTAGCTTTAATGTTATTTCCGCTACAACACCTTTCTCTAACTTTCTGAAAAATCTTAGCTCCCTTGCTTGAACAAAAGTACATTAACATTAGTCAATCTGTTTAACATTTATGAATTTTTAACGGTCGAATAAGCAAACATTTAAATTTATCTTATCCCGTATTGGTTATTTAGCAAATTCTACCGTTAGAAAAAAATTCAGCTTTGTAGCGCATTTAATTTTAATGCTGATTACATTGCTCTAGTCATCCTTAATTTAATTTCTTGTGTTCGTAAAAAAATTTTCTATAAAAATCATTTATGATTTAATAAGACTATATGCAATATAGGAATGAAGGTACGATATCTTGTACTTGACACCTAATGTAATTTCAAAAGGATAAATTCTAATGGAACTTTTTTATTATACATGGAGTAACTAGTACATCGGAAATATGACCTAATTTATTAAGGATATAATTTAAAGTAAACATATCATGGTTTTAGCTAGTGAAAGATTCATAGACTTAAATGACTAAATAAATTTAATGAAATATTATGAGAAAAATTACGTAAATGTTAATATCAACAATTTATTATATGGAGAAAGTTTTCTCGGGTTTCCAGCCGGGTGGTGTGGAATAATGCTTCCGACGTTTCGGCAACTCTCTCTGCTGCCATCTTCAAGGAGATGACAGCAGAGAGAGTTGCCGAATCGTCGGAAGCATTATTCCACACCACCCGGCTGGAAACTCGAGAAAACTTTCTCCATATCATTCGCCGGGAAAGACAAATCTTTTCTCAATTTATTATATGTTTAAGTTATAGTTGCATATGCATCACTTTTGAATTTATGAAATACCGGCGTAACATAGGTTGCAAAGTCATTCTCACATCCCAAGGCTTCTAATCCAGACAAATGCTGTCATAGCAACGCACAGTGGTCAATTTCAGCATTTTGGAGGGACAAAACCTGCGCTCATTGTAAAAATTAAATTAAAGTAAAAATATCGACATATTTAACCTTTTCATGTAATTAAATGATAATTTACTCATTGACATCATTGTAACGCAGCAGAAAATTACAAAATGTAGGTAATTCTATATACACAAGTGTACAGCATTCAGCTCACATGACGTTAAATATGCAATCTTAAAACATTGTGTCGGTGTCCGTTTCTGAGCCTGAGTCACTTTCTTCTGGGTTATCAAACACACTATGGCCAACATTTTCTGAGGGAGATTTGAGGACTTTTATCAAGTTTAATACTTCTTCAGGAAGTGCCGTTCTTTTTTTGGTAGGAAGTTTCCTTATGCTGCTGATTATTGGGTCTGATGAAATTAGTAGATTATTCATGAGATCTTCATTTGTATTTTTTCTTGATGTTTTTCGAGAATGAAACTTCCTAAAATTTTTACAGTCTTTGTGTCTTGCTTCTTGTGCATCCTCGGATAACTGTCCAATAGGTAATAACATAGAGTCAATTATGTCTGCTCCGTGGATCAGTACTTTATGTATGCTGGCTGGCATATAAAACCACCCATACAGTCTCACGTAAAGTTCCCCGGTCTCTTATAAAATAAAGAAAAAATTAAGTGGGCGGACCTGGGCAGATGAAATATATACGAACGGTTAGCTAAGTAATTATTGAAGCGGATAAACCAGTTTAAACATTAAAACAAGGTAATACCTTTTTAATGATGACGTTATAATTCACATTTTCGATGAAATTTTTCATTTCACGAAATCGATGATTATTTTAGCATTGAAACCGTAAGTATGCACAAAATATTTTATCAACTGAAAGTAATATACCTTCAGTAATATTATCCATGCCAGGTACTTGATGTTTTCTATAGTAATCACTGATGGAAACAAACAGCGAGCCTCCCTAGTACCAAACCCACATGTGGGGACACTCCCTGCGACTGAAGCAACAGTCAGCGCCTCTGCAAAACTTGAGTAAACTGTTCATAGGGCAAGAATGGGCAGCTCAAACATACACAGCTACTTAGATAAAGTACCGAGTAAGGGAATTTGCAAGGATTAACATTAAAACCTCGTAAAACTTTTTTTATAGGGCTTCTTAAAGTTAATATTTAATTTTTTTAAAGTGTATTTTTACTGTCACAGAAATTATGAATTTAATATCATTAAATGTCAAATTTAATGCAAAACACTTGATTTAATGAAAAATACATACATCCACTAATATTTCCAACTCCAGACACTTGAGTTTTTCTGCAATGTTCGCTACAGGAAACAACGGAAATGTGCGCTCTCTCATTCGAGACTGACGAGTCTATGCCTGCTCTTCCAATTTGGTAATGATTCACGGGATTGTTGTATGTTTATTTACGACGTTGCCATGGTTTCATTAACACATTTGGATGTATTACCTATATGACTACCTATTTATGCTTTGTTTTGTTAGGTATCATGCAGTTGGAAAATGAGGTTTTGTCCCTCCAAAACACTGAAATTGACCACTGTGCAACGGTGTGGCACCGGACGACTGTCTCGCGTTCAGAGGATCGATAGTCGTCTCTTGCGAGAGTATTCGATAGACTCTTCGATTGGTATCGAAGATGCCCACTTTTAGATAGACATGCTCGCCATTTGACCGCTTTCGACACCACATCAGGAGCCTGTAGCGTCATCGTCAGTCAACGAATTTCGCTACGCCGCCGAACCGCCCCACGGATTCACAGAAAAGATCCTTCTTCGAATGGTTGGCCCGATCGGAATTGCCCTCAGAACAACTTTAGAGAGCCTCCTAAGGAAGAAAACGTTCCTCCGAGAAACAGGAAATTCAAGCGCTTACTCCCTATGTCAATAAGCACGAAAAAGACGATAGGGCTATCTCGAAAAGAAAAGGAAACGCGATAAGAGTATGGCGCTCATTTACGGTCAAAAGGTGATTTCAGCGTGTTCCACTACTTTTCCTGCATGCAAAAATGGATCGAGCGACTTCTTTCATCGAGAAATAGCGTCATCAAACCCGTCCGCTTTCATTTGCCGAAGAAATCAACCACCGCGAGCCTCTCTTTCCCCGCACGCCAACTCCGTGGCCCTCGGACCGAGATTCCGTGCGGATAATGCGTGTTCTCCTCGGGGAATGGAGGGGGGGGGGGAGCGGAGGAGGCCACGCACGAGGCAGCGTACCACGGGTTGGGGGGGAGTGGGGTATTTACCTGGCTGTCGAAGTGAATGGACGTGCCTTTCGCTTCCTCCGCCACTGAAGCCCAGCGGATTAGCCAGCGACCATTCTAGCAGTAGTAGTAGTAGTAGCCGTATTGATAAGTAGAACTAATATTTCCCTTATACTATTTGTTAACCCTTCGTTTAGTTTATATATCTGTAGTATTTGAGTAATCCTTCTCACCGTTTTTGTGTTAACTTAATATTTCATTGTTGAATATGGTAGTGTCGTTCTTTTTCCAGCACCCAGTATTTATTTTTTTTATAAGCCCGTTTATTTAAATATTAATTGTATTTTTTAGCGTATTTTTTCCGTAACTAGTTTACAAATTTGCACGTTGATTGTGTACTAATCATCTTGTGTGCGAACTAACGTTGTTTGCGTTGTGACTAACTCTCAATCTCTATCTGCGCTTCACCCTTGATCCCTTCATTCGGGCACTCCAGGAATAACTTCCCCGCGTATATTAAGCGTTAGACTAGTCTATTACATACGTTATTTCACAGCTTATAGAAACCCGTACTTGGAAAAGATAGGATGATTCCTCTTAGGCCCTCTGTTTCTCTCTTCAAGAGTGCTGCTGATTGCGAGTCCTTGCGGGCCCGGGTCGCGGAGCTTGAGAAGTTAATTGCGGAGCTCCGCTCTAGGGTGGAAGGTTGCGAGGAGTCTTGTGTCCGGGTGGGACGCGTGAGGCGCTCCTCGAGATCCCTCCGAGCCGGGATGGCGGCTCGGGGTCGCCCAAGTGCTAACGCCGGCTGGGTGATCGAGGAGTCTTGCGCGGTCTCTCCACGGGTAGGGACGACTCCCTCCATAAAGCCCGATGAGTGGAGGGTGGCTAAACGTGGTAGTCGTGGGGTGATGCTGCGGAAGCAGGTGGTATACGAACCTACCCCTGTTAGCAACAGGTTTGCGGTGCTGTCGGAGGATAGCTCAACGAACTCTGTGACCGTACCTACCCCACCTAAGAGGATTCGGGTTGGGAAGGGAGGGTTGTTAGTGATGGGTAGCTCTAATGTCCGGCGTGTGATGGCGGCTATGCTATCAAGGGCCCGCCGGGAGGGAGTGGTGGAGAGGATGTTATCCAGGTATATACCAGGAGGTACGGTGCCCCAGGTGACGGAGGTGGTTCGGGAAGAGGTCCTTGGCATGGGTTGCTCTAGTCTGCGGGTGGGGCGCATGTTGGCACCAATGACGCCTCGAAGCGCGGCTCCGAGGAGATTTTCAGTTCCTTTAGGGATTTAAACATCGAGGTCGGCCGTGTCCGAGAGGAGTCTGGGGTTGATGTGCGTTTAACCATTTGCAGCATTGTCCCACGGATTGACTGTGGTTCTGAGGTTTGGAGTAGGGTGGAGTATGGTCTTTCTTTAGGGATATGGGGGTGGATTTCGTTGACCTTCCGATTCTCGGATCGTGTGGAACACCCCTAAATGGCTCGGGGTTCATTACACGCCGGATACATCCCAGGGTGTAGCGCGTAGGATCCTTGAGCATAGTGGGGCTTTTTTATGCTACAGAGCAGGGTAGAGTGTAGGCGTCTTAGGGGAATGGGTATAATTGAGAGGGTAACAGAGTACAATATAACGAGCAATCCGGCCAATACCGCAAATAAATTAGAGTTACCGAGCGATGAAGGCGCTGACATCCGCGATGTCAATAGTGTTAACGCTTGGAAACTCGACGAAAATGGTGAAATAAAACGCGTTCAGAAAGAAAATGCTATATCAACCAATTGGCGGAATAATAGTATGAAGAACGCATGTAGATGTATTCCTAAAACGATTACCAATGGTAAGGCTGAGGTTTATCTGAGAAGCGATAGTGAGAAATTAAATGTCGTCGTATTGAACTGCCGCAGCATCCGTAAGAAAACTGCCGATTTTGAGCATATTATTCGTAGTCTAGAAGCCGATGTCGTGATCGGTACAGAGAGTTGGCTCACTGACGAGATTGCAAGTCAGGAGGTATTCCCTGAAGACTATAGAATTTTTAGAAAGGATCGTAGTATCCGGACGGGAGGTGGAGTATTTATAGCAGTCAGCAAGGCATACGAAAGTTTTCCACTACCGATTAATGACGCCGAAATAGAAAGTCTTAGGTGTGGAGTTGGAGGAAGCGATTACAAATATATGCGCATTTTATAGGCCTCCCAATGCAAGTTTAGAAATTATTCATTATCTCGAGAAACAAGTAGCAACGCTAATATCGAAAAATAAAGAGAGGGCCATTATAATAGGAGGAGACTTCAACTTACCTTCAGTAGACTGGAATCATAATTGCTTTGATCCCGGTGGTAGAGAGCGTGAATCATGCGAAGAACTTATAGAAACCTTCGTTAAACACTCGTTGTGTCAGCTAGTAAGATGTCCCACGAGATCGAACAATATATTAGATTTACTCGTAACGAACTACCCTGAGCGTATGAGCAAGCTTTCCATAGAGGAAGGAATAAGAGATCATAATGCCATGTACGTAGAATTTAAGCTAAAAGTGGAGAAACAGGTTTAGGCTAGAAGACGCGTATATATGTACGCCAAAGGCGATTTCTCGAAATTTAGGTCTTTTTTACAGACACAATTTCCTAATTTCTGCGAGACATCTATCGACGCCAGTACAGAGGAATTATGGTGCGTGTTCAGGGATAAGATGCGACGGGGTACAGATAAATTCATTCCACATAAACTTAAACGTGGTGGTGCGGAACCAAGATGGTACAACCAGAAAGTTAGATGCGCTCTTAGACGGCAAAGAAACATCACGCTCGCTTAAATAATAATCCCACGAAAGTCACGGAGGAACAGAGGTCAACGATACGGCATCAATACAGAGAGGCGCGGTCAAGAGCTAGAGTAACAATGCGAGAAGCATTTAATGATTACAAAAAGAAAGTTCTGCATAGTAATTTGAAATCCAAAAGCATTTTGTCCATACGTTAGAGAGGTTCATGGTAGAGGCCCCATCATCTACATCTACATGATACCCTGCACATCACCAGACTGGTGGGTGTCAGGGGGTGCAGCACACCAAAACCTACCTAATAACGTCCCTCGTGGGAATCACTCTCCTGTTATGATCCCGTATGGTCCTTGGAAAAAACGAGCTCTGGTATCGCTCGGTCCTACAGTCGATCTCTCGTATTTTATTCTCGTGATCGTGCCTGCCCATGTACGTAGGTGCCTCTAATATTCCTGAGACCTCCTCTAAGAAAACTTCCGACCTAAATTTCTCCAGAAGCCTTAACCTAGCGCTAATTCTGCGATCCTCTAGCGATATCCAATTCAAGTCCTTCAAGAGTGATGTGACGCTTAATTTTTGCTTTACGAATCTGGCTTCTCTGCTTTGGATTCATTCTAACTCAAGTATCTGTCCCTTTTCGTACGGTTCCTATATGCTGGAAGCGTATTCGACCTGAGATCTGACCAATGATAAATAACACGTTTCTCGTACCTGTTCGATGCTACTTCTTACTATTCTGCCTACGAAGCCCAATTTCTGATTAGCTGCGCTTACTATCCTTCGAATATGTATATTCCATGATAGATCACGACAAATGGTGACTCCTAAATATTTAACGTACTCTGCAGATTGGATATTCAATCTATCAATACTGTACTCCGAGTCTAATTCATTGTTCTTACTCTTCCAGAAACTCAATAGGGAACATTTGCTGTGATTAACTTCGATTTTCCAATCTTGACACCATGCTGAAAGGGCGCTTAATTCTTCCTGGAGCGATTTTTGGTCATCCTGACTCGTTATCTCCTCATAGAAAACGGTGTAATCTTCGAAAAGTCTTATTTTGCAGCGAACTACCGAGGAGATATCGTTTTTATATATCAGGAATAGCGTCATTGAGAACGGAGGCAGGTGATATAGTACATGATAGCGCGGAAAAAGCGAACTTGTTAAATGAACACTTTCAGAAAGCGTTTACTTCAGTGAGCAACGAATTTGAGGAACCATCTTTGAATGATGAGGGAAATTCGATGGAAGATTTGATATTCTCTGAAACAGGTATCGCGCGCCAGCTAGAGTCGATTAACGAAAATAAGTCTCCCGGGCCGGAGGGCATACCCGCGCGTGTGTTAAAAGAGCTAGCCTCGGTAATCGCACCTTACTTGAAAATAATATTCGAAAAATTCGTTGCACATGGTACCGTTCCAAAAGACTGGAAGCTAGCATACGTAACGCCCATCCACAAAGGCGGTGATAAAGAGAACTCCGAAAATTATAGACCGATTTCTTTGACGTCATTATCGTGTAAGTTTCTAGAACATATAATCGTTAGCTCTGTTTTGCGTTATTTTGATGGTCGTTCGTCGCTAAGCAAAAACCAACACGGGTTTCGGAAAGGTAGGTCATGCGAAACGCAGCTCGCCCTGTTCGTAAACGATTTGTTAGAATGCAGAGAGAAAACACTCAGGTTGGTGCCATTTTCATTGATTTTAAAAAGCGTTCGACAAAGTACCCCATAATAAATTAATAAGAAAAATAGGAAAGTACTGCATAAACCCTCATATCGTGAGTTGGGTGAAGGACTACCTCTCAAACAGAAAACAGATAGTAGTTGTTGATGGGAAATCTTCATACCCGGTAAAAGTCGCATCAGGTGTTCCACAGGGAAGTGTCATAGGCCCACTACTATTCCTGATATTTATAAACGATATCTGCTCGGTAGTTCGCTGCAAAATAAGACTTTTCGCAGATGATACCGTTTTATATAAGGAGATAACGAGTCAGGATGACCAAAAATCGCTCCAGGAAGATTTAAACGCCCTTTCAGCATGGTGTCAAGATTGGAAAATCGAAGTTAATCACAGCAAATGTTCCCTATTGAGTTTCTGGACGAGTAAGAACGATGAATTAGACTTGGAGTACAGTATTGATAGATTGAATATCCAATCTGCAGAGTACGTTAAATATTTAGGAGTCACCATTTGTCGTGATCTATCGTGGAATATGCATATTCGAAGGATAGTAGGCGCAGCTAATAACAAATTGGCCTTCGTAGGCAGAATAGTAAGAAGTAGCACAGAACAGGTACGAGAAACGTGTTATTTATCATTGGTCAGATCTCAGGTCGAATACGCTTCCAGCATATGGAATCAGTACGAAAAGGGACAGATACTTGAGTTAGAAAGAATCCAACGCAGAGCAGCCAGATCCGTAAAGCAAAAATATGAGCAAAAATTAAGCGTCACATCACTCTTGAAGGAGTTGAATTGGATATCGATAGAGGATCGTAGAATTAGCGCTAGGTTAAGGCATCTGGAGAAATTTAGGTCGGAAGTTCTCTTAGAGGAGGTCTCAGGAATATTAGAGGCACCTACGTACATGGGCAGGGACGATCACGAGAATAAAATACGAGAGATCGACTGTAGGACCGAGCGATATCAGAGCTCGTTTTTCTCCAGGAGCATACGGGATCATAACAGGAGAGTGATTCCCACGGGGGACGTTATTAGGTAGGTGTTGGTGTGCTGCGCTCCCTGCCACCCACCAGTCTGGTGATTTGCAGGGTATCATGTATATGTAGATGAGAGGGTAGTGGGAGAAGGAGGAGCGAATAGGGTTTTTAGGCGATCGATATTGTCCGCTGAAGTTTCCGTCCTGCGTTAAGTTTTGGGGATGGGGTCCCTCAGTTCGGCAGGACCTCGTCCTTCCGTCCACTCCAATCACAGCAATAAAGGATGGACGAAGATTAAATGAGTTGAGGATGGAGAGGAAAATGAATGGCGGGGTACGTATTGCGAGCAGGAGAGGGAAATTTCTCCGGGAGCCTCCCGGTTTTATGACGCAAGTTGCGAAAGGGAGCTTTCCATCGGTCTTTCGCTAATTTAATGCTACGCTCTTCTCACACTAAAACTTTTCAAATATTCTCTTTTTCTAAGCCTTCTCCCGTCTTGTCCTCCGAAATCGGAAGGAAAGCCGAAATGAGAGATATGGTTATCGCTTCGACATTCTAGGCTGACGTTCAAGTTCTTCCCTCTCTCTCCGTTATTAAATGCTTCAATGATGATTCAATAAAAACACCATTGTTAAAGTAGAAACCACGTTTAACTTAATACAAATACCTAAAATACAGTGTGATGGATTTGTGTTTTCAGTATCTTTTCAAATATGGCCAGAAGAAATGAAAAAAATGAAAATAACGCTACATGGCCTAACGAGGTCAAACTTAGTTACTGCCGAGTATAGTTAATTGTTTCAGGCGTCACTTCGTAAAATTAAATTCGTCGCATTAAAATTTATGTGAAACAGAAATCAACGGGTCCCTAAACTTTCTAAACAACACAACTACAAAAGTAAATCAAAATTCAGAATTCGCCATTTTCTGAAAAGACAAGTACACCGACCAAATCATTCATTTCAACTCAAGATGCCATTTTTTTTACAAAAATTGCTGTATTTCATTCCATGCTTCACAGTCTATTAAACATTCCTTTATCAAGAAAGAATTTCAAAAGGTAAAACAAACAGCAGTTAACAACGGTTTACCGAGCATTAACAGATTATATGAGAGAAAACGATCGCAATTAGCCCTGTCGATGATTTGAAACTACAATGGCGAAGACTGTTATTTCTTGGAAATGTATTTCTCAAAATTAATAGATTGATTCATAAAAACAAGTAAGAATTTTAAAAATTCAAAAATAAAATCTTTTTGCATTATAAAATAGGCGGCCTTAAAAGGATAAAACAAGAAAATTTTCAGATTATTTGTTCGTTATAAATGACTAGCATAAGGGCCCCTTGAAATTCAATGGGTTTAATGAATCTAAATTTTCGTCAATGCAACGTAAAAATCGCCAGAATAAAATTGTGCACTGTTTTAACCATCGAATATTTCTATATTGTCTGTTTTAATTAATTAACTAAAATCTCATAGAAATTCCTTGTGTCTTTCTACTAAAATAGCCATTGTTATTAGTTTTAAATTTATTATAGCATTAGGATTTCAATTTCAATAAATAAGTAGATTCCCGGTTCCAAAAAATTGGTTCAATCTTCAGTTGCCTCTGATAATACTTCAAATAGATTTTGGAATATAATGTACCTCAATATCATTTATCCTCTGCTCAGCACGCTTGCCTTCTCATTTTCCGAAACAACCAGCTTCACCAGATTTTAATGGATTTCAAACTTAGAAGAGAATTTGATTAAATTCAGTTAAAATAACCACATAACAAACTTCTTATTCCAAAGAAAATCCTTTTATAATATGCAATGTTAACCTAGAGTTCATTCATTCTGAAAAGTGAATAAAAGTACCATGTACATATATTTCTTTCAACTAAAATATCCACTCTTAACAGATTTTAATGGATTAATGCTTTAGCATTTCAATTTCATGAAATATGCAGAATTCAGGTAACAAAAAAATTTGTTCAATCTTCAGTTGCCTCTGATAATACTTTAAATAGATTTTGGAATAAAATGTACCATAATATCGTTTATCGTCTGCTCACCACTCTGGACTTCTCAGTTTCCGAAACAACAACTTTCAATAGTTTTAAATTGATTTTTGCTTTGAAATATACTTGAGTCAATTCAGTACAACTTCCACTTTACATACTGTAAATTCCAAAGTAACTCCTTTTATAATAGGCAATGCTAACCTAAAATTAATTCATTCTGTAAAGTGAATAAATAAAGTTCTTTCTTTAAACTATAATAGACACTGTTATTAGATTTAAATGGATAATAAGCCTTAGAACTTACATTGTATTAAATAAGCACCAAAATTCCTTTTATAAAAACAAATCAATTCATTAAAAGATCCACTGTTGTTTCTTCTAAAATTGCCTGTTAACAGTTTTAAATGTCCTTTTAATTTTAATTTATATTCGTTTCCAAACTTCGGCCATTGTTACGAAATTAATTCGAGGAATAACAATATAAATTCGTAAGCACGTATGGTTTACAAAGAATTTCATTTAAGAATGCTTTTTATTTCCAATTTTTCTAAAATGACACTGTTGATACTTAAATTTTTTTATATTTACGTTAATATACTAATTTTCCGCAAAACACGCCAATCTCTCCCCTTCCTTCTTCTCTCTCTCTCTCGTATTGAAGCACTCTTATTGCGCTCTTATTCCCAGAAGGATGTATACAATAATAGTAATTCTCACTAGCAATTTGTCTAGTAGAGAGCATATCGAAACCGTTATAGCATCGGCAAACAGAACTCAAGGGCTTTCCTCTAGAGTCCTGCGGGGATGCCCTCGAACTTGAAGGAAATTGCATACTTTTCCCTAATACGACCCGTCGTGGAATACTGTTGCGCCTTCTGGGACCCTTTCGAGGAGGGCCTAAGTAGGGAGCTCGAAATGGTTCAGCGTAGAGCGGCTAGATTCGTAAAAGGAGAATATCGGTATGATGCGAGTGTATCAGAGATATTGAGTTATCTGAAATGGCAGACGTTGAAGAGTAGAAGAATTGATTACAAAAGGAAACTATTTGAAAAATTTGAAAGTTCCGAAATCGTTGAAGACGTAGGCGGCATAGTCGTCCCCATCGGTGTTCGTGAACGTAATGCTAGATCACAGTGCAAGAGAAAATATGTCGAAACAATCGCTAGAACAGAGAAATACTACAGATCCTTTTTCCCAGACGCGATAAGACAGTCCAACAGAGGAACTAGTTAGAGTTCACTTGGTGTTGTGATACCCCCTGCCAAAAGCTTCTAGCGGCTTGCAGGGTATTGATTTAAATGTAAATGTAAAGGTGTAAAAATGATAATGGTCGACATAGCAACATCAAGTTGAAATGGCGAGATTTCCACAAAATATGCAAATAAAACTTTTAACATGGAATATTTCGAACTGTGGGCGAAAATAGATGAACGGAATAAGAAACTTTATAAATTTTTCTTTAAAATGGTTCAAATCCGAAGGTCGTCTGTTATTTTCTTCTAATTTTAATTTCCAAATGAATAAAAGCCCGCACGTCGAAAAATCGCGTTTTACGTGTTAAGTAATGGGAAATGGATATGCCTCTCTTGGAGACGAACCAAGGAATTTTTTCGCGGTTTATATTTGTCAGTCTCTGAATAAGTGTTAATCAAGCATCCCTACCAAATTTCGAGTTTCTATCATTATTATTTCTCGAGTTATTAGCGTTTGCCTAGCGTGACCTACCAACCAACAGACGATTCGCTTCCAGCGTCCGTCTGCATGTTTGTTCTCGGCTTCTACCAAACGGATTTTCATGAAATTTGATATTAAGAACTTAAAGTCATAGATAATAAGAAAAGCACATAAATGAATCACGTAAGCCAATCAAGGGCACCACTTTACTGGTGACAAAAAATGAACTTTCCATCATACCTCGTAAAGTATAAATCAAACCAAAATAGATTTCAAATAAAATTTGTAGAATTAGTAGAGCAGAGTATTTCTTTTCCTATATGTGTTTATCGTAGGAATAACCGTTATCAAGAAAATCAAACAAGAATGTCTTCATTGCAGTTGAACGTTGAAAATTTCTTTCATGGTGACTTCATCGTTGTTGCTAACATAAACAATCTCACAAAAATACGTTCAATTTCATTACGTGTGCATGTCGTACTATTACATAGGAATAAACTGTATTATTTAAACACACTAGTAGGTTTAGTAAAATAATTTTTATTGAATACCGTACATACTCGTGTATATTCCGACTCCATATATAGTACGGCCCCTGATTTTTTGGTGAACAAAACTGATTCTTTCATATATCTCGTTTATAGTTCGACCCCAGCTTTCCACCATGGTCGATATATTTCGCTTCGATAGCTCGATGGTTACGAGCGAGATATATCGAACGACCTTGATTTTCCACACAACCATAGAATAGACCGTAAATGTCGTACATATTATTTCTTGCGAGTACACTAAAATTCGGATAAGTTAAGTATCTTACTCCTAAAACATTTAATAAAAAGTGATATGAATCATGATTGCACAAGATGAAATAAAATCGTTTCAATTCTAGTACGTCTTGATTACGTTCCGCGTACGTAATGGTTCCACTCGCTCATCTATTTAATAGGTAGGGATAACGGATAAAAAGAAATTACTTTGTAATATTCCACAGGTTAGCCTACCAATAGAATGCGTGCGGGTGGCATAACTTCACCGAAAATGCCCGTGAAGATACATGAATTTTAAATCCTCAGATGCATTACTCGTGTATAGTACGATCCCCAATTTTTGCAATAAAAATTTGGTCGTAAAAACTCGTACTATACACGAGTATATACGGTAATTAATGAAATATGAAATGCAAATAATCTAAATACTTACGCCCTAGGTTAGATCTTCTTTGGTCCCTATTCATTTGACGTGTTTCGCTATTTCTTTGTCTTTCGTACTCTCCGCTCCTCATCTACACGGGCAATCCTATGAGCTTCCGCATTTCTTTTTCTCTCTTTCCTACAATTCTCTTGGTAGTAATAATTAGGTTTTTTTAGGTGCGTCGACAGCTTAAGTCATTTTGCACCGTCAAATTCCGTTAGAGAAAATCAACATACATCAAAACATCCATGCCCGAAGCGGGATTCGATAAAATACTCTTCCTTTGATCTCTGGCTCCTCTTCCTATCTCTGGCGGCTGTGGATGGGCTAATAGATCTACCTTACCTTAGTTCCATTGATTATCGTTGCAACCTTATAGACGAACTCACAAACAGTTGCTTTACTTAAAGTGTCTATCAACGACTGGTTTTAACAGGATCTACTATAAAGGCGACGTCAATGCAACCGTTTATTTGGATTATCAATGAAGAGAAGATGAGCATATAATGTGTTTACAAAGTAACGTGCGTCCTTATTCTTATCTAATTTTTAATTGATGCGTGAGCCTATTTGCGTAAATAAGGATTACAGATGTGTAATATGATGGTTCTACTTACAAAAAGGTATGATTTCAGCATTCAAACGATAAACCAATATAAAAAACAAATTAATTGCACAATTTAAAATAAAACAATGGGCTGAGAGCTTGATTGTTATACACATGTTATTGACTGTTATTGACACAGTTAGAAACGCTTCCCATACGCAGTCAACAGAATAATTATCCGTAAATATTTACGTTGCTATGTTTCATTAATTTCAATGCTCAAACAACAGTTCGAAGCGAATAACCTTTTTCTGTCGTCAATTTGAAGGTTTAATTGGCATTAAATGAATTGGAGGCAACAATGAGAGCAGAGCCTTCTCTAGGATCCGCGGGGCCCCGAGCGAGAGGGTTTCCGCGGGACCCCTACTTTTCACAGAAAAATCAAATTTCTCATTTACTTACAATTTTATCTTTGTTTTCAAGATTACATTAGTATTATTCAGTATTATTATCAGTATTTTTCAGTATAATTATTAATATTATTCAGAAATACATAAACAAATTTTAAAAACTAGTAATTGTTAAGGGTTACACAAATAAAATAATAACCAGCCCACTACAATTTTAAAAGTTAACTTTTCTAGCTTTGATATGTGCAAATCTGTCGATTATTGTTGATTTCTCAATCTTATCAACTTCCTCGTGTTCAACTGACAAAAGAGATAATCCAGTCAGTCTCTCTTGTGACATCGTCGATCGTAAGTAATTTTTTATTAATTTTAATTATGAAAACGACCTTTCAGCTGATGCAACCTGTCACTGGCATTATCCTACAATGTTTCGATATATTTCCTGCAATCTATTTTTGTGTAGGAATTTCAAAATATCAATTACGCTATGATCTTCTGGCACAACCGTTGATAACATTCTTAACTCTTCACTAAGTTCAATTCCATCTATGTCGCTCTCTGAACTTCCTTCATCCTTCAAAACTTTCTCTATATCGCAGCAGACTCTTTGTAAATTAGATAAATCCCAATTTTTAATTTGGCTTATGCTGTTCATGAAACCAAATCTAGAAATGTACTCACTGTACTGGTCAAAACGCCACGACAGAGAGGTTAGTGCCATGTCTATCACTCGCAGAAAGAAATCCGTTCTAAACCTCTTCTTCGAGTTTTCCTGTGCATCGTCCTCTCTTGCGCAATCAGAATTTCTCCTTTTTACATTTTTAGAAAACTCTATATCAATTGACATATCATTGGCGACTCTATCGGCTACTGATACGGCTTGATTAAACCCTTCATTTCTGTATATACTTAATGATGACTTCAAAGCATCCAGATGTTTAACTGCAATATCCAACGGAATTTGAGCAGATTGTAGAACCTTACCTACTTTATTTACAGTTAGTAATATGTCACACCAAACAATAACAGATAAAATAAATTCAAATGTTTAATTCATGGGAAAGGAGTGAATTTTCCTCGTTTTTTGTCTTCGGATCATTACAAACTTCAGCTATCTTAAGTAAAGCATTTTTTATTTTGGTAAATGAAAGCGTACAGCTTTTATGCTTTCGAGTCGGGACTCCCACCTAGTGCTAGACAAGGGTTTTAGAGATATATCTGTATAATTCTTTAAGATACTCCATCTTGCCGGTGAAGCTGCGAATAAAGTATACAATCTTAGAATTGTACCTAAAAATGACACCGCTCGTGGACAGGAATGAGCCATATCACTAAGAACCAAATTTAAGTTGTGTGCTCCGCATCGCATGGAAAAAGCATTATAATTTAAACTTAAAATTCGTGCTTGAACTCCTTGTTCATGACCTTTCATATTCGCACCGTTATCATACCCTTGCCCTCTGCGATATTTCAATGAAATTCCCGTATCATCCAATTCTTTCAGTAGAGCTTGGCTAAGTCCTTTTCCTGTAGTGTCTGTGACTTCAAGAAAGTTTATGAAGTGTTCAACTACTTCTACATTTCTGTTTTCAATGTGAACTATTCTTAGAATTACTGATATTTGCTCTTTGTGGCTCACATCTGGAGTTCAATCCAGAATAATAGAATAGTACTTGGCATTGACTAAACCCCTCAGACGCCAATGCCGACTTTGACTCTGATGATGGAAACAGTTTACAGCAGAACCAAAAGACGATATCTTTTTCTTCAGAATAAATCAACCACGTCCTTCTCACCTTCTCCCCAATTTTTAAAATCCTATAAAAATGGTAGTCAGAAAAGCATCTGTGCTCTGAGTTGCGTGGATAATTCCTCATTTTTTCTTCAGTGTACTCCGGACCCATTTCTACTAAAAGGAGTAATAAATGTAGGCCATGTACCGGGGTCTGACGTAAAATTAAAATTTTCAGAGCTTACAGCAAGGTGACTGTGACTAATATTTATGGAAACGTTATTCACACCACGGGAAGAAAAGGATGGCGTACTCGGTGATGGAGTCACAACGAAATGAACGTGTTTGGCAAATTGCTGTTCATTGTCACTATTTGTTGACACCTCGATTCCTACGTCTGAAGAAATCAATGCTTTACTTTCACTTTGCTATGCGCGTTCTGCACTTTTTCGGTGGACAATCCCGTTAGGGGAAGGGAAATGAGTCTGCAGGGGTTCGTGGTGGGAGCCTCGAAACTCGGGCGGCACTTCTTACTTTGTAAGTGGCATTGACCTTGTTGAAGGCAAGATAAGAATTTTATTGTGCATGTCTTCCCTTTCTCGAAGGGAATTAGTATATGGAAAAGCAGGCAAGATCTCCGAAAGATGGCCCGGGAGACGGCGTTGTCGGGGTCTATGTCGATGTCTGCCAGATGTTTTCAAATGCCGAATTTTGCGAAATGACGCCCACATGTCTGTCTTGGAGGCAAGGACATAGCTTTCTCCTAATTCTTGGACGAAGCGGTCGCATTGCCGACTCCTCTATCTCCAAGTTCATGCATTGTATCGACTTTTTGCGTGGATTCCCAAGAGGACGTTTCTTGAGATTCTCCAAAGAATTCATTGAGAAGCAATATTACCTAATTATTTTTTAAAAATGGTTTTATTGGTAATCGAGAATATGAAATAACAAATTTGAACGAGAATTTTCGAGGCAGAATTTATCGAGCATAATCTCTACTAGAGTTCCTCGTAGGCGCGGGGCCCCCCATAGGTGCGGGGCCCGAGGCGACTGCCTACCCAGCCACCCCCTTCAGACGGGCCTGAATGAGAGTATCCTTGGCAACCCTCGGAATGAGTACGAAAAATCCTAAAAATTTCAAAGAAGAATGCGTATTTATGAAAATTTCGACCATCTAACGTGTAAACATCGCAAGAATAAGATAGTATAGAGCTTTAGCCGTCGAATAAAGCAAAAAAGAAGAAAATAGGTCCATATTTACGTATTTTAATGAATGAACGAAAAAAACCTTGCACTCTGAAAAATCGAAAATCCCGTGTAAACTTACGGGAAAATATAATTGTTTCTTGGATTCGAACCCGGGACACTTTAGCAAAGGAAAATATTTTTCCAGGGACCGCATAGCCAGTAGAAACAATACGCCGTTTACCGCATGTCTTTACGGCGAACGGTTCTCGAGAAATACGCCGATATAAATTGTACACAAATGTCTACAGACGTCAAGGTAAAATTAATATATAGTTAGATTTATACATTTATATACATTTTATATTTGTATATATACCAAAATTTGGCAATACCACGGAGCAACGTCACAGAATTAGGCAATGTATCAGTCACTCCTACTCTATTCTTCACTCCCTCCACTCTGCCCCTTCGAGAAGGAGGCTGGGCGGAGGGAGTTTCTCTCAACTTGATCGCTAACATTTTGTGAGCAGTCTACAGCATGGGAAACTGCCCCCCCCTCCCCCCCCTGCTTTCACCCTCCCCCGCACCAGCCAACGTCAATTCCCTAAGTTATAGTAGATTCAACATCGGAAGGCTCTTGGCCTACTTAGAGCAAGTAGCCAATCACGAACGTTTCCCCTTCCATCGCCCCTCTCAACTTTCGTGCGGGAGAGCAGATATCGGTGCGCGTTGCCAGCTCTTGCGGATTTTCGCCTTCATCTGATATACTACGCAATTTCTAATGGCAACGCATCCAGATGTGATCTCTTCGAGAGCAGGAGTGAGACTGGTTTCCTCCCCACTACCTTCCCAAACAAACAGTCTCCTATTGGCTGCTGCTAACTGGTGTACGCCCCGTTTTCGAGGCCAGGAGTCTTCAGATGTTGGATCGACTATAAGAGCCTGCGATGAGGTCATAATGACTGCACCGCTAAAATTCTGCGCTAGGAGATTTGCGGGACACCACCGCTGCACAGAAAACAACAGACGGTTGATTTGACAACAATGCGCCCAGCACTTACATCGCGCGCGTTCAAAACGGCGAAATATATTTGGTTGGTTAGACTTTCAGAATTATTGTTTGACAGTTCATCAAAAATATCTTCTGGTCCTCTGAGGTAGGTTCATCGCCGGTAAATGCGTTTATATGGAGAATACGCCACTGAGGACGAAATATTTCTCAACGTTATTAAGCGAGATAGGAATCTAACTCAATAACCTCAATAATAAGATACATTCTGCAAACAAACTGTCAACAACAATAGGAATAAATAACAATGTAATGTTTACCGTTGTGTAAATACTCTAAAGCAGTGGTCTTCAAGGTGGGCGATTTTGGATTTTTGGTGGGCGTTAAAGAACTCATCAAATGCTATTCTAATTTTTACACTGAAAAATAAAATTCTATAAAAAAGCCTAATGATACGCATACATATTCTGTACAACTATTTATGTAAAACTATTACAGTTCTTTTGTCGTTAACTATAGTATCATATCATACTAAACTAGCGACAATGTATCCATGCTGCGGTAAAATCGAAAGGCCCCTGAGGGTGGTCGGAGTCTCTCGCAGAAGTAGCGAAGCGTTTAAGTTTAATTTTATCAAATATATAAAATCATAAATTTTTAACACTGTTATCACCACTGAGACCCTATTCGGTAATCTCATCTAAAGACAATCCCATTAGTATTAGGGTTACTATACGTCCGGATTTTCTTAAAATTTACCGAGATTGTAGCAAATAAAACCCATTTTTTTCTGGATATTCCCATCAAAATCTTAACACTATGGACTTAAGCAATTAGATACCTTGATTTTATAAAAAATTATACTACATTTTAGGTTTAAAATTAAATTTGTCCGGGCTTTATTAACAGAATATGGTAATCCTAACTAGTATGTGCCATTTAGGAAAGAAATGCTGAAAATCTGCCAGTGGTTTAAAATCCCCAACGGGATACCTTCATTCAGATATTTGATACATTATATGGGGAACGCAGCGAAATGAAAGAGAAGCGATATTAAGAGATACTAAGTATACTCTCTCTTCCCAAGGACACTCATTGATTGCAAAAATGTTATTTCGGTATACATTGACAAATTGGATTTATTCAGAAAAAACATCCTGCAAAAAGAATTGTACCAGTTTCCGGAACTACACAACATCAAAGACGATCTTACAGCCGATGACATAGACAAGTTTGCAGATCACCTTTCTGTCATTAGAATTTATATGATGACTCGTTTTCGCGATGTAATAGACTTGAAAGTGGATGCCTGGATGGTGACTCCATTCATCACATATGTGTGTGATGTGGATATTGAATACCAAGAGGAGATAATCGAATTAATTCATGATGATGAGTGTAAAGCCAATTTCAACCAAGGTGGATCTGTACAACTTTGGCAGAACAAGAAAATGCCCTCTCTCTATCAACGGTTGTGGAAGAAAATATCGTTGCTCTTGTTAGCTTTCCCAACTTCATATCTAGTCGAAAAGGGATTCAGTGCAGTCGACAATCTCCTGTCCAAAAAAAGAAACAGCTTACAAATAACAGAAAGATGAGATCTTCGAATGACCCTTACGGACTTGAAGCCAGACATTGATTCCCTGGTTTGTGGGCACCAAACACAAAGTACGCATTGAAATGTATGCCAAATGCTTATTTTAACATTGTTTTGGGATTAATAAACATAATTAAATATTGTCTTTTTAAACATTTATTTAAAACTTTATTGTTAAGTTGATACGGTAGGTGGGCTTAGTGGCGTAGTGAAGGGGGGCAGGGGGGTGCAGTTTCCTGGGCGCCGAGTTCAGGGGCGGGCAAAAATATCAAATTTGCACCCCCCCCCCCCCCCCACTCCCCTCCCCGGGAATCGCTTTGCTACTGGTGGCGCCAAATTATTCTTTGCCACGGACGCCAGAAACCCTCAATACGCCGCTGGGTGGGCGGTGAACTTATTTCAAAGTACAACATATGGTAAAAGTGGGTGGTGACTCAAGAAAGGTTGAAGACCACTGCTCTAAAGCATTGAATAATTTTGGTAAATATATGCAGGTATTCGTCTGCGTGTAAAAAGGACGGTACTTACGTATTAACGGTGAACCCCTTTTAAAATTATAATAACAATAATAATGCCATTAAAATAACTATTTAATCATCAACAAATTAACATTTTGAAAATATGTTTTCAACAAAAATGGAAAAATAGAGTAACATTTTGATTTGTGGTACCTATGTATTAACGGGGACCCAAGTTTAATGTTAAAATTCAAAGAAAAATGGGTCCTCTTCGGTTATCCCGGACCCCTTTTGAAAGATAAATTTTTGAAATAACTCCTTCACGCAAAACGAAAGCTTGCATGGCTGATGCCTGTGGCGACATTTACCCACCCGATCACCGGACAATGGTGAGGGATAGTTTCGTTCCAGAGAGGCGAAGGGCGCGGTAGCGCCTGGAGACGGCTACACCCTATATAAAAGGCATTATAATCTAAAAATAAAGCGAGCCGAAGGATCGCCAATATCCGGTTAATACATAAGTACCATATAACAAACACATTTTTGAACGGTTGGATTCCCCATTATTATTATGAAATGGGTTCCTCGTTAATACGTAAGTACCAAAAACAATAGAATACTAGCTTATAATTACATTTTAATTAAATATATATAATTAAAAATAGCCGCTTAAAGAACTCTTTAACGCATATCGCCGAATTTACATAAACTTAACAAGTTTCGTTAAATTTCTGAAATAGTGAAATTAAAGTTATTATATGTTCGATTCGGCTTTCTAAAATTTTTACTTTCTCCATACTTAGTATAGGGAAAGTATTGTGATCACGAAAAAAATCGACTTCGAGATTTCAACGGAAATACACGTTTTGAGGTCCCTAGAACACGTTTAGACTATTTTCGGAAGGATGTGTGTGTGTGTGTGTGTGTGGATGGATGGATGTATATGATTGTGGGCGCTCTAACTCAAAAAGTACTTGTCATATTAATACCAAATTTCATATATAACACATTAGCATGATCAAAAAGAACGGATTAGTTTTTGGCCAATACCGGTTAACCGGAAGACGAGGTTTATTCGATACCCGATTCGGTTTTTGCGATATTTCTCCGGCAATACGTCATTATTGTATACATTGACCATTACATCCTAGTAAAACACAGATTCAGGAACAGCATAAAAAATGCTAAGACATTACCAGGAGCAGGCATTGATTCAGATCACATCCTTCTAATAGTCGATGTAACTACAAAGCTGAAACGAATAAGGAAAACGAGAAGAGATAGACAAACTTGGGACCTAGAAAAACTGAAAGAAAGGAAAGACGCATTCAGCACGACGTTGGAAGATCGCTTTAGAAATTTGGAAAACAAACCGAAGACCGTGGATACAGAATGGGAAGAAGTGAAAGCCAGCATCAAAGATACCTTGAATAAAGAGATTGGGAAACAAGAGAAGAAAATCAGAAAACCATGGATCACTAAGGAAATGCTGGAGAAAATGGATGAGAGAAGAATATGGAAAAATGTTAACAATGAAGAAGGTAGAGCCAATTATAGACGCATTAACATTGAGTTGAGAAGGGTAACAGATAAAGCTAGGGAAATTTGGATAAAAGAAAAATGTGAGGAAATACAACAGATGGAGAAGTTAGGACGGTACGATATGGTGTACGCTAGGGCGCTGGAGTTAGAAGATAAGAAGCCTAATGGAATTCGTGGTAAAGGAATTATTAATAGAGATGGAAAAATAGTCGCAGAACCAAAGGATGTAGCTCAGATATGGGAAGAATACATTAAGGAACTATACAAAAAGCAGGCAGGATCGGTACAAATGGAACTGGAAGAAGAGAATTTCATTGAAGAAGACAACTTGGGACCAAGTATTATGAAAAGCAAAGTAGTAAAGGCGATACAGGAACTAAAGAAAGGAAAAGCTACAGGCAGCGATGGAATACCGGTAGAGGTATTTAAAGTCATGGGATTGGAAGGACTAAAAGTGATTACGAAACTAATTAAAAGATTTACGACTCGGGAGAGTGGCCTCAGGATTTCTTAGATGTAGCAATGATCCCTCTATAGAAGAAGCCAAAGGCAATGCAGTGTAAGGACTACAGAACGATATCCCTACTGTCACACACTTCGAAGATCATCACGAGGATTCTTAATAAAAGACTAGAGAAAAAGGCCGAAGAAATGCTAGGGGAAGATCAATTCGGTTTCAGAAAAGGACGTGGAACCAGAGATGCTATCGGTGTAGTGAGAATCATATCAGAAATGGCAATAGAGTACAACCAAGATTGCTGCATATGTTTCGTCGACTGGCAGGAGGTCTTTGATAGAGTAAATTGGGTACTGCTGATGAGGATATTAAACGATATAGGTGTAGACTGGAAAGACAGGAGACTGATCAGGAATCTATATGTGAATGAAGTTGTAAAGGTCAGGTTGGAGAATACGGACACCAGCGGAGTACATATCGGTAGAGGAGTAAGACAGGGCTGTTTTCTATCGCCGATTATATTCAATATATATGGAGAGAGACTAATGCAGGAAGCGTTAGAAGGCACGGGAGATTTCAAAATCGGAGGAAGGATTATAAGAACAGTGAAATACGCGGATGATCAAGTACTTCTAGCAAGAAAGGAAAAGGAACTCCAGAAAATGATAAATAGACTAGTGATAACAGGTAGAAAATACGGTATGGAAATTAATACAGAAAAATCTAAGGTTATGTGAATATAAAGTAAAGAAGAAGAAAATTTGAACATAAGTATTGGAGGAAAGCCATTAGAACAAGTTTCAGATTATAAATACCTTGGAAGCATCATAACGAGAGAAGCAAAATGGATAGATGAAATCAGGACTAGAATAACATAAGCAAAAGCCGCTTTCAGAAGAAAGAAACTCCTGCTAACGGGAAATATAAAGCAGGAAATCCGCAAGAGGTTGATAAAATGCTATGTTTGGAGTATAGCTTTGTACGGAGCAGAAACATGAACGCTAAGGAAAAATGATATTAAATACTTGGAAAGCTTCGAAATGTGGACCTGGAGAAGAATGCTGAAGATAAAATGGACAGATAGGGTGAAAAATGAGGAAGTACTACGAAGAATAGGAGAGAAGCGAACGATTATACAGACTATCAGGAAGAGGAAGGCGAACTGGATTGGGCATTACCTGAGGAGAGAGTGCATGATTAAGGAAGTGCTAGAAGGAAAACTGGATGGAAAAAGAGAAAGAGGTAGGAAAAGGTTTCAGCTATTGGAAGACTTGAAAGGGAAAGAGAGCTATCAAGACATGAAGAAAACTGCGGAAAATAGGAGTATGTGGAGAACCAAGTTTAACCTAGAATAATCACGGACCTGTCAACGGACAGACTACCTATGATGATGATGATGACCATTACAAAAAATTCAGAAAATATAATTTCCTACATTTTTTATTTCAAACAATTTTCCACAGCAGTTATTGTTTAGGAATTATTTATAAACAATCGGTATTTTCGGTTGTAATCGAATATGTTCGCTAAAACTCTGTTATTTAAAATCTTTATAAGGAACAAAGTTATAGAAAATAACTTTCCGTCCAACTTTCGCTTGAAACAAATTTTCGTAGAACCATCCATTTGGGAGATATTTTGCTTTTTCTTAATACCAGTATACACCCTTCCCTCGCCAACCGCGGGGGTTAAGTTCCTGAAAAGTACCGCGGTTGGTAAATACTTAAGTATACTGGAAAGTGGGGGTTAGGTTCCAGGGTTCGTATTACTATACGATATATTATTGATCAATTACATTACTCACTTATCTCTCACTTAAATACATTATATAAATATTACGAATACATTAACATGCTGTTCTTTCCTTACGAGCTCTCTGGTTTGGCATAGTTGAAACTCCCGTAAATGAAAAATGTGTGACGAAAAACAATCACCGCCATCTATGTGCTACTAAATGCGAGAAATAGCTTTCCGCTGCATTCCGCTGTTCGGAACTACATATTCTACCCCAGAATGAATTCTTTTTACTTTC